>VUYV01000055.1:1916982-1993604 GCA_008711295.1 Anarhynchus alexandrinus | reverse complement strand
GATGTACTGTAGATGCCTGTTCATTTACATCAGTGACTGAAGGACCTATTTAAATGAATGAACTTCATGAATTAATAAGTGCAGGGGGGGAAGAAACCTGCATTACAAAAGGTACTTTGTTCTTAGATGTTGAGAGTAAGTTTGGTTTGATATTTCATAACATAGCACTGACTGCCGTTTGCTGTGTTTCGTAATACACCCCTAGTAATATGAGATCGCACCACAGATTCCTGCTATTAAGTGGTTATTCAGACGTGTTGCACTACCAGCAGCTTTTTGCTTGCATGTGAATTATTAGGTGTTTGAATTAGCAAAATGTGTATTAGCAAAGTTTTTGCTTCGCTAGTGGTACAGCAGACACTTTAGCCATTTGGTCGTCAGCTTCAGTCGTTCTGTGTTTGACCTTCTCAGAATAATGCCTGCTAGTGCCTCTGTAATTAAACATCTGTCAGGGTTTTCAAAATGCCCTATGGGTTTTCTTTTGGGGAAGGGGCGAACAAGACCCTGCTTTTAGGGGGAAAAATGGTGTGTGTAATAGCAAAATGTATTTTGGCCGTTTTTGCAGGAGGGCAAACTTAGGAAATCAGCAGCTTTCTTCTCCATTTTGGCTGATGTAAATAAGCAGTAAATTTATTGAGACATCCGGCGCAAAACTGGTGTGAGAACAGAACTTTGGGCCTCTTGTGGCAGCTTGAGCAGATGGGTGCTTCTTACTATTTCTTAAAAAATGAAATGACAGGGAGATTAGGGTTTAAAAAAATCACAGCTTCTATCGCATGCATTAATTAAAGGAGTTTAGTGTAATAATTTTATCTTATTGTTCTAAAGCATACGGTCAGCTACTTCCAATTTTTAAAAGTACTCAGCCCTTCTCTGGGAGCCACGGCTGTTTGTTCAGTTAAATTCCTTCTGATTAAGGCTCCCTGAATAGTCATTGCCTTCATATACCGAGACCAGCTCTGTTTTCTCTATGCTACGCTGATAATGGGGTCACTGGGAGATTTCTGAATTACAAGTTCTAACTGAAGTTATAGCGCTTCAGGTATGCTTCACTGCTCAGCACAGTCTGATGCGCTTCAAAGTACCATTGGAGCACTTGGGGCAGTGGCTCATACATGTCTGTTCCTGACTTGTTTTGCTCACAGGGAGAGCACGGTAGCAATTTTGGTTATTTTCTATCGGGTCCACAATACTATGATATTTTTTTTAATACAGAAAGAAGTTGGAACCCAACCTCTGCAATGATCTAGCAATACTAGCATTTTTCTTTTTTTTTTCCTTTTTTTTTTTTTTAAAGATATGTCTGCAATGTCCTGTCCATTATCACTTTTTCCCTGCAAAATACAAACCTGCAGATTTTTCAAACCTGAAAATGGCATGCAGCAAGAGTGCTGATTTAGCAACCTTGAGTAGGGAGAGGTGGGCCTCCTCTGGGGTCTTAAGCTGATGGACTCTGACAAGGTCGCTTCAAGAAAAAGGCCCTTATTGTAACTGTCACGCAAGTTTTATTTGAAAATGTCGGTCCTATGGATACTGTGGATTTGTTGCTGGTTTTGCTTCTTCCAACAAAACTTGACATTCCCTGGAAGAGCAGATGTTCGTGGCATGAACTCCTTCTGGGGAATTAACTAATTAAGAAGATCGAGCTTCTGCATTCTTCCAAACCGTGTATCCCGAGGCTGCAGTGTGGTGTCAGGGCTCTTCTTGGCAGTGCTTGATAGACATGTAGGCTAAGACTGGGTGAAGACCTGTAGCCGTCTGCCAAGCTGGTGATCCGGTGCTGGAGTTCAGCAAGGGAAAGGGGAAGAGCTGCCAGTCCGACAGCTTTCCTGTTTTCCCTTTAAACTGATGATCAGGAGATGTGGAGATGGCATCCATTTCCAGCAATTTGCTGGAGAGCCTGTCCTGGTGCCAGTTCAGGGAGTGAGTAGGCAGAGGTGATTTATCCTTTCCATCTCTGGCCAGCATCACCTGGTAAACATGGGCTTTGCATCTGGGATATGCAGGTATTTTCATCAGTTCTGAGACTGACCTGGTGACGAGTAGTAAAATGATGATGATCACAAGTTGTGTGTCTCTCTCTTCCTTTTTATTTTTTTATTTTTCAAATTTATTATTTGGCCAAGCTGGGAAGTGCCACTCCCAGCAGCTGGGAGGAGCACCTTGGAGGAGCTGAGTTGTTGTTCTTTGCCTTATTAAGTGCTACAGCTCCCTGTAACAAGCTATTAAGCTGTTAGGGCAGGCCGATCTATCTTTAGACTGTATTGACCCATTATCACCCTGAGTCTTCATGTCTTAGAGGACAGGCCACACCAAATAAGGGATTTCTTAGATCCTCTTAGATGTAGGAAGGAGCTTGGTAGAAGAGGTAGGTTGGCACCCACCCTCAATGAGACAATTGCAGTAAAAGGGGCTGTTGATAGCACATTTCTGGCTTTGGGGGGAATGGAAAACCTCCTCAGAGGGTGCCTCAAAGAGAGGTGAGACTTGTTCAGTAGTGGATCTCCATTTTGAGGGTGCAGCCATCTCTTGCAGAGAGAATCTGCATGATGGAGAAAACTAAATCATCAAGGACTTGGAGTTGAGAAGACTGGCAGAGGGATAGAGACACTCTTCACAACCCCTCTTAGCATCTTTCAACTTGGATTATAAAACCCATCAGCCTACAATTTGGAAGCAACTTTAACTAAGCTTATGCCAATACATTAAATTTCTCATACTTAATTTTAAAATGAAGGCTAGAAAAATTTCATGAAAGCTACTTAAAATGAGTCGA
This sequence comes from Anarhynchus alexandrinus, assembly GCA_008711295.1. Lineage (NCBI taxonomy): Eukaryota > Metazoa > Chordata > Aves > Charadriiformes > Charadriidae > Anarhynchus > Anarhynchus alexandrinus. The sequence goes on along the minus strand of VUYV01000055.1, from coordinate 1,990,828 downwards.
AGATCCAAACAGGCATATTTTGAAAGTACTGTTTGTAGTAGGGTGATATTACAGTGTTTAAATCGCTGCTTTCCGCAGAAAATAATTCATTTCTTATGATTCAGTAATGTTGTTAGACAAAGTACTGCTTTGTTTTCTGTGGGGCTTTTTCAGCCTAGTAACAAGATGACTCAGATAGTAACCTGGATAATTAGGTTACTTAGGAACAATTTCTATTAAAAATTTAGGTGTATGTTCTTAACATTACAGCTTAAGTTTGCTACCCAGTAGTAGTGGATCAATTTTGAACCAAAATAGGGTATGCATAAAAAGTTCAGCTCCACTTTAAAGGCACTTCGCATTGTAAATACAGGAGTAAAACACTGCAGTAACAATGCATTTTTTAGCAGGGTAAAACTCAACTTCACTTTGAAGTCTGACACTAAGCAGCAAGAAAACACCTAGCACAATGGAAGTACCAGTGATATTCAGCCATATGAAATTCCTGGTAGTTTACTCAAAGTCTGAATTTTATGTTTAGGTAGAGGGAGCATGAATTTCTTGGGTAAGAGTTACTGCCTAAAGGAAGTTTTTCAACTTTCCATAAGCACAAATATAATTCACTGTAAGTATAAAAGTTGAGAGAAACTGAAGAGTGGTGTTCAGAGATGCTGGGGAAAGAAGAAGGGCAACGAGAATGTAAAATGCTGTTTGTTCATTTTTAATTTACATTTTTTTCATAATGACTGGGACTTTTTTTGCCCTATATAATTACTGCAACTAGTTAACTTGAGTGGAAGGAAGGAATAACCAGGCTACAAACTCTGATCTAGATACACAGTTGTAGTAACTGATGGAGACTGGATATGATGAGGAATTAGGATCAGTATAGCTGTTCTCAATGTGTTACATCTTCAAAAACGGGCAGTGCACCAGTTAATTAAATTCCCTGTCCTGGCCAGGGCAGGTGGTCAAGGAACCACAACTGAGCTTTAGCCAGAGACTTTTACATGGAGAGTTGAGTCGGGCAGAGGACAAATCTTCTCAGTTAGTTGGAGCTAGGAGACACTCTCACTTCTGAGTAACAGTGCTCTTCTTTCAGAGGCTAGACAACTTTAATCTCAGAGGGACTGAACAACTTTCTCATGGTCATTTATGGGACTAAAGTATGTGGTAAAACCGAAAACTGTAACTTGGAATGTGTTTGGATGCCTTTAAGTACAAAACCATCCACCCTCTGAGATACATTTTTTTTCTTATGAAGCAGAGAATGCAGCAAGACAAAAGGACAGAGAAAGATTACTGGTGAGTAGCAAGAAGGATGTGTTCTCGAGATACTGGAAGGGTGTGGGGGAAAGAGCTCCAGAAGGTATCTTTATGGTTTTGACTAAGGCAAAACTAGGTGTAAGGAGCTTTTCCATGGGCTGGATAATACAGAAAGATAGACGGGAAGATTCAAACAAGAAGGGCAAAGAAGAAAAGCGTGAGGGTAAAGTCTTTTTGTGGGAACTCAGCAGAGTTTGAAAGGTTGACTCTGCTTCATAGTTGGTGGAAGGCGCTTGCTGCTGAATTCTGCATGCTGCCGTAGAGGGTGGCTTTCACATCTGTGACCTTAAACACAGACCACTGAAATCTAGAAACAATGCTGAGGATTCCCTTCTCATGGGAAACCTGCTTGCAAATCCCAGACAAGATGAAAAGAGGTACCTCACAGTGTAGAATTTCTTAATTATAGACAAAAGAAAACTTTAAAGGCTCTTTTTAAAATAAAAAAGGGGGGAGGAGAGGGAAACTGTTGACAGTGAGCTTGGGAAAGCCAGTATTTAATCAACAAATACACAAAATTAAGACAGAGCCTTGGAAAGTCCCTGGTAAGCTCTGTGCTCATTTATGCTCTGTTTTTTGGAAAACTTTCATTCTGTAGTAATGGAAGAATGATTATGTGAATTAAACCTAAATCTTTAAACCAGGCAGTTTTTTTGAGAATTTACCTTGAAAGTGATGCTTTTCGTTAAACTTTCGTAAAACATCCTTAAACTTCATGTTCTGAATTTGCTGCTGTTGCTGTCAATTCCCAAAGAATCGAATGGAACAGTGTAGTGTCAGGGAAGAGTTGGTGGTTTGCTCTCATTCCTCCACAGGCTGAAATGGAAAATAGATGCCAATCAAAGTACTGAGTGCACTTGGGTGCCTGGTGGCATTTCCATGTTTTTCAGAACATGATGAAATATACTTGTTTTCTGAAAGCTATGCCCTATGAATGAAAGCATATGAAGTATGTTTTAATGCTAAAAAATAGGAGTACCTGAAATCCTTTATTGCTTTAACAAACCTCGGCCTTTGTTTCAGAGACTCCTCCTCCCCCTGAATCCTTGATTTTTTTTTTATCCCCCCCCCCCAAGAATAGAGTTGTCTCCTTTTATCCTGTTCCTGGTCTTTGTCTTAGGCTTGAAGTTGAATTCAGAATATAAATATGTACTTTTTTTCTTTTCCTCACTACATTTGGCAAAATCTGAAGTTTTTTATTCACATGCCTTCTCCAAATATTTTAAATTTAATAATGTGTTGATTGCAGCATCTTCCCTTGTCCTCTTCTGACCATAAACCAGCAGTCCGGAGTAGTTTAAAACTGACATGGTTGCAAATGTTGGATACCATCTCCATAGATACCTGCTTCCTTGTGCATGTTACTGCTCGTTGGTTTGCTTTCCTGTCAGGTGCATGTAAGTGAAACTTCTCCTGCTCCTACAGCACTTTCTTAATCTGCAAGAATGTTCTCCCAATTAGCACTCGGCGGGTGAAGGTTTTTGCATTTGTGAGGTCTTTGTATTTTCTTCTCCCACGTTTCAGCGTTTTCCCCGGTGGCTGCGCTTAGGAAAGTTCAAGCGATCCTTTCCTGCAGAGGGATGCATGTGGGCTAACTGATTACCATGCATCAAGAATGACTCTCTCTCAGAAAAGAAAGAGATTGGCATTACCTCATCCTACTGCTGACTGACTGACTGCCCAAACTCCGGCCTGTTTTGATGGAGATCTCTCCGTACAGCAGGAGCAGTGAATGAAAGTCAAAACCTCCGTGTTGGACGTTTTGTTTCCCCTAAAATGGATGCTTTTCTGCCATCTGCAAACATGGTGCTTCCTGTAAAGTAACCTGTGTTAGCCTGTTGGGGTCTATTTATTTTGAGGGAGTTTTGGTTTTGAAAAAAGGTATAATATAGCACATTATGTAGAAAAGCCCATCAAAATACTGTACTTCCTGTCCCTGTTCCTGGCGTTTTTCTAATTACACCCCAAATCACTGGCCCAGACACAGCTTCAGCTGTGAGGAGGTTTTTATTGTCTTTATTTTCTTGGTGGTTGCAAACACTTTGACCTAAGCAGTTGCTCGTCATCATTAAACACATTGGCACACCTCAGTCCTGCGGGAAGCATTTGTTGTTGGAGAGGATGGATGGAGCCCCTGCTCTGCCCTGCGCGTGGTCACGGAATGACTTGTGTCCCCATCATGTGGAGGTGTAACGGCGTGTATGGTTTTGGTTATGGATGGCAGGGGAGCTCAGCCCAGACACTTCCCCGGAGTGGGGGACCAGGTGTCCCCAAATTCACAGCTGGTGAAGGGTGTGATGGGAAGGGCTGTGGGATGCTGGCTGCATCTTCCTGGTCGTGTGGCTAGTTCTCCTCTTTTGGCACCACGAGGTGCTTCTGAGGTGTGGTGGTGGGCGCTCACAGGTATTCCAGTGCCTTGACCGGCATGGAACGGGGCTGCCCCGAGCGGGTGGCAAAGCAGGGAGGAATCCCAATGAGGACTGCCTCTCCCAGGAGCAGTGTCCCACGTGGCGCTGCTGTTGCCTGAGGACACTTCTGCAGGGTGAGCTCTTTTTTTGGGTTTGTTTGTTTTGTTTCTTTTGTTGGTTTGGTGGCTTTTTGTTTTGTTTTGGGTTTTATTTTTTAATGTATTTATTATTATTATTTTATTATTATTTTTCCCCCCTCCGACTTGGCGGCAGAGGACCCCACTGAGGCCACGGGTGCTGATGGTGACTGGAGGGGTGTGCACACACGGAGGGGAGGTTTCCACCTGCTTAGGGCTGGTGGCCCTGGGCCGCAGCTGTGGTAGCACTGTCACCTGTGTGGGTTTTTGTTGGTGAGGACTTTTTTATTCTGTTGTTGTTGTTGGTTTGGGTTTGGTTGGTTTGGGAGCATTTTTGCACTGTGGGTAGAGGTATGGTTGGTTTGTTTTTGGTTTAGTTTGGGGGTGTTTCTGCGCTGCGGGGGTAGAGTTTTGGGGCAGGAGGCCCAGGCAGCACCCGGACTAGCCCAGCGCGAAGACAACGAGGCGCGTTCNACCTGGCGGCCGCGGGCGGAGCGGCCGGCGCAGAGTCCTCCTCCCTCCTCCCTCCTCCTTCTCCCTCCTCCTCCTCTCTCCTTCTCGCCAGCTCTGCAGTGGGCAGCTGCCCGGTGCCTGCTTGCTGCTGAGGCAGGGGCCGACATCGGCAGGCAGGGAAAATACCAGCGCCGCGAATGACAGGGAAGATACCAAGAGTTTTGTTGTAGGCAGAGTGCTGTAAACGTCTGATTTAACTGTGCTCTTTGGGACACAGGAGCTACGGTGGCGCGTTCGTGGCAGGGGAAGGTCAAATGTGCTGCGTGCGATGATGAGTTCACAGGGTGGGATTTTAACTGAGAGCGTTACTTGTAGGTAGAGGAAGGTGCCAAGGTGAAGTACCCCTTAGTAGTGCTGAGAGTGTATTACTTAATTCACGGGGACAGGTAACTGTTAGCTACCTAACCTCTCTCGTAACTGCTTTGAGTCTCTTCAGAAGCTATGTGTTTCTTTTGATTAAAGAACTAAAACGGGCTTGATGCAATGCCTGTGCCGTAAAGACTAGTTATCACCTGGACCTTGTGTGCAGTCAGGTGTGCGGGTGGACTAAGTCACAGATTAAATGCGTCTTAGTGAATAGGTTTAAAATCACTCTGACTTTGAGGAGGATTTTCAAAACGCTTTATTTTCCTGACATTGTCCTAACCCATATCTTTGCCAGAGTAGTTGTGGTAGTAAGTACTTCTTTGTGTGGTGCTACTGGTGACATACACGTACATACATGCCATGCAATTGTTTATCTCACTTTTTGGAAATATCTGGGCAAACATCTATTTTTCTGTATGATTTTTTTTTGCTATTTAAGAATCTGAATTAACTAGATTAATTTCTTAAGCCCATTCTTCTTTAGGCAAGTTTTATTTCTGTCTGGAAGCAGTCTTGAGGAGTCAGCTGTGGTTGGGATGGGGGGGTGTCCTGCCTTTTGTAACAGGAGGGTATTTTTGTATTTCTGTGGGGTTTTATGAGCATAACAACAGACCCTGCAACTGATGCACAGCTCAGGTGGTGGGGTGGGGAGGTGGTTTGGTTACCTCAGTTCCCCTCGTCCCTCCCTGGTGCATTGGTTAACCCTGCTGGAGTTGCTCTGACCAGACCTATCGTGTGCTGCTGGGAAAGCAGATGGCCTTCCTGAGTTTCCAAAAAATCAGGTCCCCGTAAGACCTGAACGCTGGGGAATAATTAACACTTAAGCTCGTCAGGAGGAGAGGTGTCAGTACTGCTTCTTGCAGAAATACACCAGGCCACAGCCCTCGCCCAAGAACCGATGCATTTTGTTCCTTGTTCCCAGCGGGGTGCTCCTCCATCCCACCGGGTTTGCATGTCTGAGGAGAAGAGCTTACACTGAAGTGGCAGGCATCTTTCTGTTTAAGGACACCTCGTGTAGATAGCTGATCATCAACGTTTTAAAATCTTCCCTTTGTTAATCCCACAGCAGGTGCAGGGATTTTTCTTGCTGCTTTCTGTGGGCTTGCTCTCAGTACAGAGACAAAAGATGGTAATGAGGTTAACTGAGCCTCTCGCCCAAAATGGTGTTTGCAGGCTGCTGCAGGTACATGTGTAGAAGCACTTTTCTATAAAACCAAGTTTGTAAGTTGCCCTTAGACATACTTTCCTACTTTCTTGGAAGGTATGTAACAGAACAAGGGCTGAGGAAAGGAAAAAAATCTGTAGTACTTTCTAGCCTTTCTGGATGTCTGTTGGGGTTTTTTTCCAAATTCTTTGGAAAAGGAGAAATTCCAAATTAAGCCAGCCTGTGGCAGTGTTTTTCAGCATTTCTTTTGCTTCTGCTGCATTTAAAGCTTAAGCCTTGGTGCTAATTGGAAAAGTTGGGAAGCTTCCTACGTTCTATATGCAGCAGTTAGTTTCAGTATTTAATACCGTTTTAGCATTTTAACACAGCTCTTATTAAAATTAGTGTGTGATATAAATAATCATGACTCACAGGTGCAGAATTACTATTTCATTGCCCATGAAGCTTATTTTAAAAGCCATGTGTTGCTATTGCCATTTTTCAAATGGATTTGACCCCCCCCCCTTCTCCTTTAGCATAACAATGTTTCTATTATTTGAAAGATTCATTAAAACACACTTGGAGCTGGTTCTTCTTTTTTTCAATACATCTTTGAGATATCCCCTTGTCTCCTGACCTTCCTGAGCCACATTGTGCACGGTGGGGTGATTCTCATCTGACTTCCTTCCCAAACAGAAGGCTTCCTCTTTTTTGAAATGGGAAGCCTACACACCAGAGATGAATAGACGCTGGAATTTCTTACATCTTTTAAATTACATCTTAAAAATTATTTTGTTCCTTACTCATTTTCCAGATTAGTAAGACTCTAAGAATTTAAGCGAGCCCAGAACTTTGATGCTCTCGTGAGCTCTCAAATTTACCTCTTGGTATAAAAGGAAAAGTGTCAGGAAAAATGCTAAAACTCCAAATCCCTTTTAGAGCGCAGTTCACCCGCAGGCAGCTGCCCTTTCTGCTGCCTTGCTGGTGGTGGTAGGTTCCAGCCTGCTTTGTCTATTAGCTCTTCAAGGGGATTATGGAAGTTGCCAGTAAATGGCTGATGTCTTTAGTGATCTGCGTAAGGCTGTCACAGGGTTGTTTCAAGCCAGGTCTGAAAGGCCATTTACTTTGCTGGAAATGCCTCCCATAGTTATTGTTATGGTTTCCTCTGTTCCTACACAAAGGAGCAAGGGAGGACACTGGAAAGAAAAGGATGGGGGAAGGAAAGGCTACTTACCTAGCAATTAGCCAACCTGCAAATGCCGAATGCCGCTGCCCTGCGCGGTCAATAGGAGCAAATGCGCTGATGGTGAGCTGGAGGCCTGGTGGAAGGGAGCTGGGTCTGGCCAGTGGGACCTCGAACCTCTTCTCTTGAGGCTTCTGGCTCAGGTGTCTGTGGGTTGTGTGGCACGTGTACAGTGCATTTGGTGCAGTTCAGCTGCAGTCGGTACTCAGATGGTTGCCTTGGCCAAGTGGCCAGGGGCTGCCCTTGTGGCTGTGGCCACATGTTCCTTGGTAGCTTTGGTTCCTTTTGGTCTATCCGGAACAGAGCTGTTCAAATCAATTTTTGATCTGTCAGTAGTTTAGAGCCTTCCTGTACCTCGAGGAAACTCTGCACATCCCACACCCTGCTGGGCTCAGCCCCTCATCTGTCCTGCAGCATCCTTGCGGCACCGTGTAAAGGTGATAATTATGATCCAGCAATCTCACCCTCATCGAAGGCGTCCAGTTTCCAGTGACAATAGTTCAGTCTGTCCAGCCTATGTCTTGGATTTGATCTGACTTGCTTCTTTTCGTATTCCAGCCCTATTTTCTTCCATTCTCTTTCCAAACTCCTCTTTCCTCTGAAAGCCTGAAAAAAAAAGTTGACACACAAACCAGATTTTTTTTTAACCGAAGTACTGTATAATTAGATAATCTTTAAGTACTCATAATACTTTTAAAATTATAATCTACATTCACTTTTCTGGGATGTGCCACTGACTGACATGCAGACTAGAGATCCTTGACTGCCTTAAGTCTATGAACAGAGCCACCAGCCATGGTAGAGTGGCCTTCGGCAGGAGGAACATGGTAAATTAGGTCATGCAGAGCTCCTTATTTCCGTAGCTGTGCTACTTCTGTTGCCACGCTGGGCTTGCTGGCTGTAGCTTAGGTATTTCTGCAGAACCATAGCCTACGGCACAGCTGTACCCTCTGTTTTTAAACTGAGAAGCTCTAGTAAAGGGCTTTATGATATATGGCACTACGCTACCCACCCTTAACAAATGACAGGAGAAATGAAATATTGGATGAGGAATGTTAAGCTGTATGGGATGTCTGCCAGTCCACAGTTCTGACCTGGAAAGCCTTTCTCCTTAAAGTACTTGAAGGAAGAGGAACAGGTGGTGGTCGAGAAGGTGCTCTGGAGCAGACACTGTGGCAAGTCTGACTGTTGGAACGAAAGGGAAAATCGCCAGGAAGATTTACAACTGTTTGGGTCTATGTTTGGAGTGGCTGTACAGGCAGGCTGCCACTTGCTTAAAAAAAAAAGTAAAAATGAAAAATTCTGAGTCATAATTTTCCATCTCCTCTGCAACTAGTTTTGATGCATCAAAACCAATTGCACTTCTCTTTCCATGCCTTAAACTAAAAAAGAAAAACCCCAAACCCAAAAAACACAACACTCCCTACTCAGATCTAACCCTCTCAAATTTAATTATGTATCCTGCTGTGTTAATGGTTGTATGCCCTTTCTTTTTCCTCCTTCTACCTGCACCAAACTTAGCAGGCAGGGCCACACGCGCAGAAATGCCTAGCAGCTACAGAGCGTACTGGAAGTACTCTGCTTAGGTTTTGGACCAGTTCATACAGTAATTCTATTAACTCTGGAATTACGACAAAGCTGTGCTAGAGTCAAATTGGTATCATCTGGCCTAATCACTTCCTAATTTTGCAGAGCATTCCAGGGGTTTTATATCCCATAATTTTCTTTAAGTATATTATGAGCAGCAACGTTTAAGGCAATGCCAAATTGTACAGTTTTCATTTTGGCAAGCAGTCCTTGCAAGTGTTTTTGTATTGGTCCTTTGTATGTATCCATCTCTCCCTGTATTTTACCTGTAATTTATAGGTAAGTACTTACCATTCCCTCACCACCTTCCAGGATCCAGATGGTGATGTGGGACTGCAAAGGTGCTTGTACTTTTTAAGCCGATGTGGTCAGCCCTTTCCTCTGCATCCACCTGGGTACTTTGGCATTGCATATCCTAAAGGAAGAAAAGCAGGTTTGAAGTTTTGTGAGGTGGGGACAAAAGTCCCGTGTAATGTGGACAGCTCACTTTGGTTTCTCGGCACCGTGCTTCGCCTGGCTGTAGCTGGAGCAGCCCTGCATGAGATGGGAAGACATCAGGATGCTCTTGAAGCTCACAGGGCAAAGAGGGGCCACCAGGGGCCACCTGGCATGACCAGGAAGTCTGGTCCCCAGTCCCAGAAGGGGCTGTGCTGGGGATGCGAGCAGGATGCGGCAACAGCATGGGGGTTAGATGGATGCATTAGTTGCAGCCTTGCTGTGTGAGGCTGGACAGACCAGTGTCACCTTCCCTCAGCTCTTTATTTAAAGGATGAACTTTCTTCTCAACTGGCAAAAGCCCCACTGAAGTCTTAACTACCCTTGGGTCAAGCTAGTGTTGATAAAAGGGTGAAAAAGGCACTTGGAAATACTCTGACAACAGGAGCTACAGCTTTGCCTGCAGATAAGTACACGTTATTTTGTGGGGGTTTTCCCTTGCTGCTGGGCAGATTACCCTCACGGACCTCTGTGAGAAATATGGAGGTGAAAGGATTGGTAAGTCATCGTTAGCTCTGCTGCTGCCCAGAATTCATATGCACTGTGTATATAATGACTTTAAAAAAGATCATCCCACTGAGGAGGTACAGAGAGATGTGATGAACACTGGAAATGTCGTGCCGGTGGCACACTGCCAGCAGCAGCCATTTTACCCACACGTGTGCTTAGACTTCATTTACGTGCTCTGCTGTGGATGCTTTCCTTCCCACACCTTCAGATAAAGTCTGTGTTGGCTCTGGAAGGGCTGATACCTAGGAGACAGATCCCAAAGCACCTGGCGCTAGAACAGAGTTTGCGTTTGGGCTTCAACACAAAGCTTTTTGCACTTGATGTGCACCTGTGTGAGGCTGAGAGTGATGAAAAGATACTACGTGAGGGGAGAGTGGAGTAATTTGCACATGGAGCTGCTCTTGCAGCCAGTTGGCCTTTGGGAGGCTTGTAGCATCGGTACCCTAGATAACAACAAAGCCAAATACTCTTTAGGAAAGGTTACATACAAGTAGCTGGAAAGAAAAAGTTTACTGTGAACTTTCAGGCTTGTTTTTTTCATCATGCCTCTGGTACCTAACAACATGCACTTCAGCCTGACAGATTTCGGACCTGATACCCTTTCCCACCTAGTTCCTCGATTACTTGGTTGGTGCTTATTCATTGATTGTGCTTGAAATTCCAATAACCCTGCTGGCATTTGCATCTGTGGCTGTGCGGATGGGGGATGGTTTCAGGCCTCCTTTTAAAAAAAAATAAAAATGTTCCTTGAAGTGTGACATAACTCAAAAGCATTTCTGCTGTGCAAAGGAATTTGTAATTTTACTGAGCTAGGGAATACCTTGTAGAAAGGGGTCTTTTGTGTGCTGTACCGTAACTGTTCTCAGACTCAGATTTCACTCATCTTAAAAGGTTAAGTTTCAAATTTAATCAACTAAAATTTTTGTGTTTTTTTCCCGATCACTTCAATGACCTTTCAGATTCTTTCCAAAACGCAAAACTAATACAATCGGTATATCTGACGATAGTAATAATAACAATCTAAAATAATTCAAAAACCTCAACATGTGCAGTCCAGAACTGAACAAACTTTATTGAATTAGTTTGATGGTTGCCTATTCATGTTTTTTGCTGCCCAGATTGTAAGAGCTCAGTGGGTTTTGTTTTCAGAAGCAGCAGGTGTCCCCCCGCACAATGCTGGAGAGATTAGTCAAATGGAGACTGGGGAGTGTATGGAGCGGTGTGCTCAGCCGCCCGCCCTGCTTTCATCCCCTGCAGTGTCCCCCAGTGCTGCAGAGGGAAGGAGGCGAATAATAATATAACGGGGCCCTTCAGCTATTTGCACACTCGGGCAAATGGCCGTACAGCGTTTTAAGCGTTTAACAGCGAGGGTAAAATGTAACTTGCGGGTAAAGTTAGAAATCGCAGAGGGTAAAGTTAGTGAAATGAAGCAAACGGGGCTTTGGAATAAATCTGTATGTTGTAGTTCCAGGAATAGGGGAAAGCCTGAAAACAAATGTACAAGAAAAACAGCTGAAAAATAGCATGGTGGTAATAGAAGTTGAATTCAGGGCTCCAAGCATTAGTCATTTAATCATCATGGCAACGTGGTAGTACTGTTTGGGAAGAAAAGAGTGGAAGGAAAAAAGCTATATTTTTTTACCCTAAGGTTCCTAAAAACCTTAGCATTGCTTTGGTTGGATAATAATTTCCCCTCCCTGAGCCCACTCCCCAAAACCAGGGATACAAAACTGCAGTTCTTCTCTCTCTGCTTCTGAGAAGATGCTTTTCCATAGTTGGCATCCTTTTCCAAGAAATACTTGGTTGCAAGTTGACAGTGGCCATCGTGCAGCCTTGTCCTGCAATTGTTGGCCGTGGGATTAAAAAGTCAATGAGAAGGATCTGTAAGATTTAGATGTAGAAAAGGAGAATGGAGACCATGAATGGAAACTATACCAAAGTGTTACTAGTTCTGATTAGCAAATAAACCCAGATCACAGGTTTACCAAAGATGGAAGTATAGCTTTGTTAGAAATGTACAGTTTATGGCATTGGAGGTGAAAAGGTAACTCCCCAACATCTAGCCACAAAAACAATAGGAGAAATAATATATTGTTGAAGAATAATAAGGAAAAGCAGTGCGGTGTAAACCAGAAACATCTCTCTTGGGACCAGATGAAGGCAGGACTTCTTGGCACATCTGGGGCTCGTTTTCTCTGTGCTCCTGGGCTGTGTCGCAGGATGGTGTTGCTCCACGTTCCCCCTTGAATAGCCGAAGGGACACCTCTGCGGGGCAGGGTGAGCTGGCTGAGTGATAAACTGTCTGTATCAGCCAGCATCTCAGTCTCAAGAGCTGTGTTGGGTTTCTGCCCTGTTAAAAACCTCAAACCTCAGCCAAAAACACTCAGCGTCAATTCTAAAATTAGTCCAAGAGGAAGCAGGGATATTAGTTGATCGTGTGCTTTCTACCCATCGGCATCACCCTCTTACCTGTTAGCCTGCCCCATCCTGCGGTACTGAGTACTCCAGTCCAATCTTTGGTCATCCCTTTTTCCTGAATTATTGTGGAGTTAGTGTAGCTGCATCTGAAGACATCTAATAACATGCAAAGCAAGATGAGCTTTGCAGCTGAGAAGCTGGATCTCGTATCAAAACAGCGTAACTTTTTCTTCCCACTGTCATAGCTTTTCTTACAGCATAAGGCCATGTGCTGCCAAGAGGGTTTGTAGGAGTTGTCTCTCACCTCACGCCCGCTTTGCCACCACGTTGGGGATCTGCCGAGTCACGCAGCCGGAGCAGAAACCGTGTGGAGGATGGCTTGTGGAGTATGAAAACTAGACTTGCAAGCAGCTAGAACAAGGGGCATGGCTGGTATAAGACAAATCATCCTCTGCAAAAGAGATACCGGGTCTCTTTGAACAGCCCGACCTGTGCTCAGATGATGAACCCGCTGCTAAGGAGGGTCACGAGCTCACCGTTGAATGCTCCTGGAGTCCTTTCCTTAGCTAACCGCGTAGGGTATTAGCATGAAAGGAAGGCTGGTTTGGCCATATGTCTACCATGCAGTTGTAGTGTGTGGATATTGGCTTCTGAGGGAGGGGTTTTGGTTTGCTGTACGGGTAGAGCAAAAAGTCAGTCATGGTTTCTGCCTCCCCATGTAAAGGATGGGTTTTAATCATGCATTGATAATCCATGTTTTTCCCATCTAAGTTTTACAGTCCAAGCAGCGTTTCACCTCCTCCTTTGACATTTATTCTGCAAGCTGCAAATACACATAATTGTGGTTTGGTTTTGGGTTTGGTTTTTTTTTTTTTCCCCCTGTTAATGGTGAGTTTTCCTGTGTGCAGTTATACCTGATTGTTGTGATGGACTCCGGTGCTTGGGATGACATAATTCTCTCTTTTGGAGCTTGGCGCTCCTGGGGAGGCTGCAGGCATTGGCCTGTCACCCTCCCATCTTCCCTCAGCCATGTGAGGGACACTTAACTCTTCATCTTTATTTTCTGTTTTGTTGCTTTTCTGTTGCAGAACTCCTTCTGACTTGTCCGTATTTGCAGATCTGAACAGATATTCAGGGGGCATGGAGTATTTTTGTTGGACCTTCCTTTCGCAGGATAAAAGACCTCGATTTNAATATATATATATATTTTTATATATATATAGATATATAAAAATGCGACCAGTATGGCCATCATGTAATGTCCTCTTCAGAGCGGTAGTTGTAGTTTTATTTTTATAATGCATACTTTTATTTGTGAAAGCTAGGCTGAAGAATCTTACCTAGTACACTCATATTTAACTTGCTGTCTATTGTAACATCTGTTATTTTCAACATTGCTGCTTCCCAGATTTCACCCTCCCACTGCATGGGTTTTTTTGGATCATTTCCCTTCACTTGTCTTAGCCTGCTTTTTTTCCAGAATGAATCTCGTTTGATTATTTTCAGACTGCATTTCTATTCTCTCTAAGTCCCTGTGCATTATTTCCTTGTCCCCGATATTTTTGCAGCTCCTCCAAATGCGATATTTCCTGGAGATTTAAGTTAGCATGCTGTCTAGAGTCTCTTCTGGATCATTAAAGAAAATACCAAGTGAAATAGGACCTAATACAGGTCTTTGCAATATTGCACCTTCTTCCAATGTTATCCTTTGCTTTTATCATGATTTATTTGCAGCTGGTTTTCAAATCGAGCCACAGCATTCATCTCAAAGTGCAAATCACTATCAAATGTTTACTAAAAGTCAAACACATCACATCTGCTCCTTTCCCTTCAACTCCTAGTGCTGTAATGCTAGCCAGAAAAGGGGCCAATTTCTAGCCAGTTCTGCTCTTCTGAATAGAAATCACGGTTTCATTGTCCTCAGGCTTGTAGCCTGGTTTACTTTGTAGGAAGCCTCATGAATTAAAACAGCTGTGCGGCCCGTTCTGAAATTCGGTTTTGTGGAGAAACAGAGCTGGGGAGAAAACAAGTGGAGTTGATGCACATGAGGGAGAGGAGGAGAGAAGAGGAATATGTGTGTGTGGAGAGAAGGGGAGTCACTTTTACCTGCCTGTGTAAGAGACGTAACTAAGTGATGGCAATTAGTTATATTTCTGAAGAACTGGTCGAATCCCTGAATGCCCCGGTGTTTCTAGACTGTGGCTTCCCATATAGTTAAGTGTTCTCTGCTGTCCTGCTTTGCTCCCCTGTGGTCCGCAATGCCATCGGTATTTGAAGCTGTGGCCAAACTGAAGGCATGAGATGGGATCAGCAGCCACCTCCTAGCTGGGCACCTTGTAAAATTTGTCCGCTTCAGCTGTTGGCCAGGTATCCATCACACAGGAAAAACTGTAACGCTTCAGGGATGTGGTAAAAGGACCTTTCTCACTCTTAATGTGCAACAGGTAAATGGCTGTTTTGGGTAAGAAACAAAGGAATTGAGACAAACGTGAGTCAATGCAAGTGACTGTAGGATAAAAAGTGAGAGCATGCTTAGCCAAGAACTCTTTCGATAGGGAATGTGAGTTATAGTCCCTGGAGATCATGCAAAAGGCATCCCATTCATGGCTTTTTGCTTTGACCTGGCCATAATAAAATCTTGAAAGTTTCTGGTGACAGTAATGCCTGCACTGCGCTGGTTAGAGCAATATTTTATACCAGTGATTTAAAAGGATTGTTAGTACCCCTTTTCAGCTGGGGCAAGCGGCTGGGAGCAGGCAGAAATAAATTTAATCTATTTTTCTAAAAAGGCTTTGCCTATATTATTGGGTCGCATACCGTCTCCTCTTGCTCTTGCCTGCATCTCCTCTTTCCCCCTGGCTTCTGCTACCAGCTTGCAGCCCAGTCTGGACCACCACCCATGAGGGGGAGGATGGCACGCGGCAGCGTTTCAGCCTGCGTGTTGATGTATCTGGATTGTGGGGTCACTGGTGGAGAGCGGGATGGGGCTAGGGAGAAGCTTAGGCTGTGCTTTGTGCTGGTGAAGAAGTATGAGTTGGCCTGCAGGTGAAAAGCATGTCTGTCCAAATCTTGGGGAAGGGGGGTAGGGGGTGTGGTTTCGTTTTGGGTTGGGTTTTTTTGCTAGAAGTGCAGCTTGAGCAATTAACACAAATATTGCTATTGAAGCTCCCGATCTGAGCATTTAAAATTATTCCTAGTATGTTCAGTACTGTTTGTGTGAGACATCAGAGGAATTGAATCTAGCAAGACGCTACGAAGAGATGTTAGAAGCTGTGTTTTGTAATAACCTTACAAATTTTCATATATTGTACTGACAGCATATGCCTTCAGCGTTGTGGCAACTGCAGCCCTAGATACACCTCAGAAATGCCTTCATTGTTTTCCTACTCTGTGCTATGTTTTCCACCCAAAAAATCCCTTTTTCTTTGATGACTGCACTAAAGCAATAGGGCTAAAAGGACTGTAGCCACCTCTAGGTTTGCAGTCCCAGGCTTTATACCTGTGGTCATTGAGGCGCATGGGACTGTGGTCTGTCTCACTGCTTATTCCTCCTCCCCCCTTCCCCAAGTACAGACCTAAACTGATCAGACCAGACCTGAAGACTAAACCCAGACCCAACCAGTGCCACCTCACAGTCTGTTTGACTTTGTCCTCTTTGCTGAAACAGCGTGGTACATAGATTTTGACCAAGTCAGAAAGCATCAAGGAGTGTCTGAGATACGCAGAGCAACCTGGGACTCACAGGTGTCTGCCAATACTCCCCTTCATCATGGCTTCACAGGTGGACCGAGGAGTGGCTGGAGCCTCCTGGGGGGCTGGCGGTGGTCCCCCACCTCCCTCCTCTGCCTGCTCTGCTCAGCGGAGCCCGTAGGTCGGCTCAGTCTCTGCTGAGTACTGCTACGACTGAATGATTTGGTTTTGCTTTGCTTTATTATTTACTACGACGATCAAAGGAGCCACTCCTTGTGATCGTGAAGAGAAGCCTTAAAATCTTATTTAAAAGCACAAATATTTTGGGCTTTGACAGATGTGCTTTGAAAATAACACAGATGTGCAGTGTCAGATTTCACCGCTGCATGCAGTGTCTTTGTTTTAAACTGTAAATTTGGCTAGTAGTGCTCAGCATGTGCTTTCCCAAAGCTTTGCCCCCTGCAACACAGGAAAAACAAGTTTCTGGGCTGTGGGTTTTTTTTTTTTCCTCCTGAATTTACCCGGTTAGGGAATTTGAAAAGAAAACGATCTTAGAGTGAGCACTCAGCCCTGCAAGGCTGCAAATCTATGTGTTATTTTTAACCTAATTACCTCGAATTAAATAAAAGCTTAAGAATTTTTTGCTTGAATTGAAGGTGAGGCTAAATAGACTTTATTTGCAGTGAAACTCCAGCCTAAGAAATGCTTCTTCCATTGCACCATGCAGAATAATGCCCGTGGCGTTGCGCTGCACTAACGAACAGCGCTTGATTTTCTGAAGTGCTGACTTTTATGAATTGATGCGAGAGGATATGCAGCTCTAGAGCAGTTCACTCCTTTCCCGTTCTCACCCCTCCTACGGATGCGGTGATCACTTTGGGCTGGTGACATTTTAGATGGAACATGGTCTCCTTACACTTGCCTGGCAGTGGCTCATTAACTGCATGTTAATTGAAACTGAAAGTTTGTCAGATGATTCAATTCAGTTACATGTTAAATGGATTCAGTGCAGTAAGCATTACTGCTGTGATGAAAATCTCTGTGGAATTGATTTGTGAACTGATTTGGAGGGATTCAACAGCTTCATCAGTGGCTCTGAGATATCGTCATCGGGAGAGCAGGCAGAGGTAGCTGTGCTCCCAGCAAAACAAATGCTACTCTTCTCTTTCCCCCTAAATGGCTTTAATTACTGCCCAGTATGTTCCCTTTCCAGGACACGTGTTAGGTAGATAAATTTACTCTGGAGACCTGAGAAGCGAAGAAGAAAATGGGAAGAATTGAAACTCTGGTTTGAATTCTGTAATCTAAATGGCCAAAAATGTTGAATTCCTTATCTCTCAGTGGATTGAGCGGTCATAAAATTTTCCTCAAGTTTGACTTAAAGATAGAAGTATGTTAAAAAAAAGGAAGTATCTGCTTTAAACTAACGGATAGAAAATTCAAAATTTACATCCTCCATAACTCATCTTTTATACTTGGCCACTGCACAAGTCCCTCTTAAGTGAGCAATTTATTCTGTATGCTGTACCTGCTTATATGCTTGGTTTCCGCGTGGAGCCAATTTTTATTGCTGAGTTATAAACCCTTTGAAAATAGGGGCTTGTAATGGAAGCGCTGACAGACCTTTAACTAGGACAGTCTTATCTGGCTCCATTATCTTTGCTTTTGTTAAAGCATTAAATGGTTGCATATTTGTTTATTTTTCTCGCAGTCCCAGAATTTTAACATGGGTATATTATTGAATTGTTCTTTCTTCCAAATGTCATGAACATGCAGCATTAGAGAGTTTATCCAGGCTTTGCAGTCATCTTTAAAAGTAAATTGAACTGTTGTGTCTTATTTCAAGATTTTCTTGCTTATACAGTACATTTAGTCTGTAGCATGTCATTACGATACTAATACCAAAGTTTGCTTTTTCTCCTGCTATCTTACTCTTGAATTTTTCTCTGTCTTTTGGGCTCCTTTCTGCATAAAATGACAATGATGTTTTTTTGTTTGTCCCATTCAGATGAAAAGCCATACCGTTGCAACTTTTCTGAAGAGGAAACCCCAATGGTAACATCTCAGTTGGATGAACTCCCGAAGCTGGGAAGCCGCAACGCCAGAGAAAACGAAGCCAGGGAATCTAAACCAGAGATTCCTGCCCTGGTGTCAGCCCTGGAGAGTGTCATCAAGCAGCCCTTTTCGAAATACCAAGATCTAAAAGGTTCTGCAGACATAAAGATGCCAGCATTTCACCACAGCCAAGGGCTTCCTTGCTCCAGTCGCATTGCTAGCTTTGCTTCGGGTGTGGGCCAGACAGGTTCAAACATGGTTATGGACTTGAAAACGTCACTTGAAGTGCACGCTAGTCGCGCTAGAGAAAATTTGCTAGACTTAAACAGGGAGCATCCTCTGATAGAAAAAGGTGCTGAAGTTCAAGAGGTAGCTCCACTCGATTTGAGTGAAAAATCAACAAGGGATAATTCATGCAATAAAAATCTGAATACATCGTTGCAGGCTGCTTTAATTGTCTACCCGTGTCCTTTCTGCAGTCACAAGACCTACTACCCTGAAGTCCTGTGGATGCACAAAAGAATTTTGCACAAAATCAGCTGTAACTCGATGGTCCCCCCTTGGGTTCAACAGAATGGATTCAAGAGTATTAAAAACAACCTGGTCTTTCTGGCGAGGAGTGGGCGTACTGGCCCCCCTCCTGTACTTGGTGGTAAGGAATGCCAGCCTTTGCCCGTTGCCAGATTTACGCGCACTCAAGTGCCAAGTGCATTGCCAGGATCCAAAAGCAGCTCTCTTTCTGTTGGGATGACTGCGAAGTCCGGGAGTACGCATCAGTCAAAGGACGGTCATGCCTTCAGCCACTGTGGTCCGCGCTTATCAGGTCTGGATGGGTACCGACAGCCCAAGTTAAACCATTCCCAGGAGCAATACAGCATAGCAGCACAACAAAAAAGTAAATATGAAGCAAATTCCAAACTTATGCAAATGGGGGCTTATAGCAGAAGTGTAACGCCTACTCAGACAGCCATATCCAGGCCTAGCACACAGCCCACCAACAGTAAGCAAGTGGAAAAGTACGTGGTTCCCCAAGGAAGTACTAGTTTTGCCCCTCCAGGTAAGCACTGTGCGTCCGATACCATGAAGGCCAAATTCAACCCACCGCCGCAGTATCATCCTCTGTGTAAAAGCGAGCAGTACACTAAACACGAAGAGCCATCAGTGCCTCAGAGGGAGTCTCATGCGAAGGCTGGGAATGAGATGAGGACATTGGCAAACTGCACAGCAGTAGCACGAGCAAGTCCACTGCTGCAGCCCCAGCCTAGCGCCACGGTAGTTTCTCCGGCTTTACACTCCAGCAAACAGGATCTGGGATCAGACGGGCACGAGAAACGTTTGGACGTTTTAAATATCTTTAAAACATACATTCCAAAGGACCTTGCTTCGTTGTACCAAACGTGTGGTGCCAACAGCCCTGTCCTGGATCACGCAGGTAAGATTTTCACAAGCCCTTCCATAGCTGAGGACACGTCTTGCTTGTTCCGAGCCATGACATGCTGTTTCACAGTTTCTTCCTTCTCTCCCTTTAACGGTTGGGATTACAAGTTCATTGTTTTTATCATTTCTGGATAGGCTTGAATAGGTTTGTTTGCTGATCTCTAACATTGCAGATCCCACCTTGTGCACTGTGTGATGTTTCTGTCGCAGGTTAAATGTATCTGGTTCCACCTAGAGTATTACTGTTCCTTTGTCCCCTGGCTCCAAGCAGGCTAAAGTTACACAGATGTGCTGTCACATGAAGATCCCCCTGATGTGCTGGTGCTGGCACACATCATCATCTTTTTGCTTCGGGCAAAATAAACATCCTCTGGGGCTTATCTGTGATGTTATTTTGGAGGTTTTGTTCAATTTCATCTGCAAACAAGTCTTCCAACAATAGCGAGAGATAATCACTTGTCAGTGTCCTTTGTCTTTCTCGACAGAAGTCTTAAGATCTTCCTTGTCCATATCAAAGACTGCTACCCTATTTTTCAAATGATTCTTTTGATCTGTTTGTATGTTTATAATTAAGAAGAGGTAGGGCCGAATATGTGCCTGATGATTCACATAAGCAGGAAAGGCAGTTGTGCAAATAGCCAGTTTAAAAGTTCAGGGACTAAAAAAGTATCAGAGCTCTCCTTCTGCCTCTTGCCAGTCAACTGCCACATAAAAAAAAAGAAAAAAAAAAGCGAAACCTATGTATTTGCATTTGAAACCATACTGTTCTGATGATCTGCCAGAATTAGTTTGTCTCAGTGGAAACTGAAAATCACACTGATTTATTACTCTTGAGATGGGTGGGTGGGTGTGCGGGGCGAGAACGGGAGCCATAGTCCCAGCTCTCACCGTTTGTAAACTATCCCTTTTCTTTTTTATATGCTTCTCTTTGTAGAAGTTGCGCAAGAACTAAACTCCACATAGAAAGAGCACGCATTCCAGACCGGTGTTCTTGTGTCCTCACCTGACATACTGCTCTCTGTTTTGTCAGAAGCATGTGTGAAATGGAGCTTCTGACCCCATTTCACAAGTGGGATGAAACCCAGGACATTTGGAAGCTGGTACTTTAAGGACAGCTATGGTCTAGTGCCCAGAAGGCGTGTGCAAGTTGACTGCTCTAGCAGCTGGGAGGCAAGGAAGGAGCCATAGTGTCTGGTCGGGTCAGGGCAAAATCTATCTGAAAGTCCATGAGGTGCACCTCTCAGCCACTCCATTGTCAGTTTTGCTCAATCGTTTAAAAAGTAGTGCTGCGTAGGAGCTTACTTGTTTCTATTGAGTAGGTTGTTGCGCAGGTGGTTGGAGGCTGTGTGATGATTGTAACGAACAGCAGCCTCCTGGGTTTTGTTAAGGAAGCAGAGCAGGCCATGCTCGGTTTCCAAAACTGCAGGGTCAGTGTTCCTGTTTTTGTCCAGCCAACTTTGCTTTTGCCATCCCAGTGCCTAGGAATGTTGTCTAAAGTTTCTCCCTGCCCGCTTCCTCCTCTAAATACCACTTAATTGTTCCACTGTCCCTTCACGTGGGTGCCCTCCTTGGTGTTATTTAATACTACATTGTGTCAAACTGCTCAGAGAAATCTTACTGATCCAGTGAGCTCCTATCCGTGTTAAGCTGTGTTCCCAAGCCAGGAACTAGAAGCTGGCTTAGTGAATGCAGGCACCAGAAAAACCATGACCACTGGGGCAAAGTAAAGTAGGGGCAGGGTTTCCAAGGAGGTCGCTATTTGCCTGCTTTTTAAAAGAGGGATTTTATTGCCAAAATGTTTTTGCTGGGCAGTGATTTCCAGAGACACTTTAACTGAAAGTTATTTAGTGCCCATCTCTGCTTTGAAACATCTTCTTTCATTCCAAGTGTTTTATAGCAATCAACTTTTCAGAATTTGAAACCTCTTTTTTTTATGTAGCTTGTCTTCATTTTATATACAACTTCCAGGTTGTTGATGGTTCTCCAAACCAATTGGCATGATGGCTGTTTTTCATAGCACTAAAATAAAAAGCTGCTGCAGGCAAAAGGAACAAGATCCTACCAACTGCAAATAGAGAAGGGTAAATGAACCTTGTCTGAAATAACACGTGGCCCTAGACTGAGCCCTCTGAGTCAGTGTGCATCATACAATTTAGTCTTAATATGGCAATGTGAGTATGGCAATTGTGACATAAAGGACAACCAAAAATCCCACGTAGGTATACTGTTTGTCACTTTTTTTCCCCAATTGAATGTTCCAAGTAGATTTTACTTAGGTGTTTGGTATACCAAGACCTCATCTTGGATCGTACTAGAATATTCAGTGTGTGGTAGTGTGGTGTTGAACTTCCTTTAGAGTGGCCAGATTTATTTCTGGGATCCTTTCTCTTACATTTGTGTTTATTCCAGTGTGTCCTTGGAAAAGAGAGTTGTTGTACATACTGTTGTGATACAGCTGCAAACACAGAGCTTGCTGCGCTTAGGCTATGTTTGTTTCACACTGCCCTCTTCCCAAACGTTTGTGGAGAGAATCTTAATGTTATATTTAATAGTGGTTATTTATTTTATTCATGATATTTACAGGAATCGCCATATTAGGAAAGGATGGGTTATGGCAGCAGATGCACTCTTTCCCTGGGGCTCCTTTGAGACCAGCTTTGAGCATCGTTTCACAGGAGCTCCCATTCAGATAGTCACGTTCATTTACCTTAATTTGCTAACACCTGTAGTCATCCACCCTCTTTTGTTCACGTATAGGATAACCTGAGTGATGACTCACAGGGGTATTGCCTTGCAGCAAGGATGCCCATCGCTCAAAGCTCTGAACTATCAAAAGCCTTATGGTGCTCCTTAGGAAATGCAACAATGGCAAATATACCTGGAAGCAATCCATTTTTTCCACCTGCTTTTTAAATAAGTGAGTGCTTTTTAATAAAATGAGTGCCAGTGGGGGGTTAGATGAAAGTCCTAACCCACTCACCTTCGGAGTTTGTACAGGGTGCGCTGGCTTACAACAGCATCCTCAACCTTCCCTTGTGCACAACTCAAATGGGAGTAGTGTTTCCATGAAGGCTGTTGGATCAAGCCTGTAATGGCTAATGAGACAAGCGTATTCACCTTTCATTCACAGAGGGAGACGTGGGGTATAGAGAGATTAAATGTCCTTCCAGAGGTGGCAGAAAACCACCTGAGGAACCCAGGTCTCCTGGACTTCATGGGAGCCACACTGCCGGTAGCAGAGCCCTGCTCTGCCTGACCCTGCCTGTGCGGAAGTCAGCACACCAGTCCGGCAAAGGCCACGTCTGGTCCTTCAACAGCTTTGCTTTGAGCTTGCAGCTGTAGTTCTGGCCAATGAGGGGAAAACAGACCTGAAAATCTGCTTTAATCTTGACTGCCTTACAAGGCAAATCTGTCTCATTTTAGTACAGTGAAGCTCTCATTGAAATTTATGTGATTTTTTTTTTTTTTTCTTTTTCCTTTTGTGTGTGGGGGTATACTGATCTGGATTTGCCCCTAAATTATGATCTTGTGTTTGACTGCCAGGAACTAAGTTGGGAGTGAGTGTGTTCAGCTACATTATACAGACTGTGCTGCCATCTGCAGGAGGTGCTATTATAAAAAGAGAAAACAATTTGTGAGTGGTTTGTTTTCTGGTTTTGGTTTGGTTTGTTGGGGTTTTTTTTTGGTGGTTTTTTTTTTGTTTTTGTTTTTTTTGTAGACAGACATTTCTTTTCAATATATGCTGCGGTAAAAATCATTGCAGGTGCCATACCAGCAGGTTAAATGGCAGCCCATCTTCTTTTCCATTGGTTTTCAGGTACAGCATCTGTATTTCGGATGAGCCCTCTGGCATCCTGCAGTTGAATTTTTGAATTGTGGGTTGGTTTTTTTGTTACTGCTTTTTCGTTTACAATTTCATTATTTTTAAATGCTGGGGGGGTGGGGATGGGAGGGGGATGAAGGAAAAGCTGAAACTTCACTTCCGCTGACAACCCCCTGAGAATCTCTTTAAAAGCCAAAGTATTCCAGTGGCAAATGGAAACATCAACTCTTTCCTTCTGAGGAGGGCGTTTTACCAAAATAGAAAAAATGATGTTCAAATGTGGGGTTTTTTTTTTCAATAATAAAAAAGCCCAATAAAAGTCAAATGTGTCTTTTTTGATCAGCAGCAAAAAGACAAAAACCAGCCCTTTAAGTCAGATGCTGTAAACTGACCTTTGGAGAAAAAGGAGAGGTTTGAGCGGTTTTCCACAAATGCTAATGGCCTAGAAAACATGTTTACCCAGGGCTGGGGGAAGGCTGCCGTGCTGCTACCAGCTCAAAATGTCCGGAATGACACTTTCATTCACAGATGTCTTTCGTCTGTGCCTCAGAGGTCCGGGGTCAAAGCAGCACCGGCAGGCAGGTAGGCAGGGGCGAAAGGTTTGATCAGTCTGTGATGGCTCCGCTCGCTCTGCATTTGTCTCTGAGGTATTGCCGCCCGGGGGGGACAGTCGGGCTCTGGTCCTACTCACTTCCTATTATCCATGTGACTTGTCTCCGCCACGCTGGAGTCACTTTGATTTGCCTGATGTACTGCTTGACAAAGCTGGGTGATGGCTGAGAAGTGGATCCAGCTGCTCTGAAAAGCGCACACCTGACATGCCAGTCCTGGTGCGGGCACATCATGGGGAGCATTTTTTAATTCAATGTAATTTATGCATTCTTGCAGTCCTGTGTGTGCCTGGCCTGTCAGCCAGTGCCTAGATGAAGGCTGACAGTTGTCATCCAGGGCCTGAAGGTAGCCTCACATAATGACACATTAGACATACTAATGATGTTTTCTTCTGGCATAATGTTTTCTTCTCAACTTTCCTCTCTCCTCTCCCTCCCACCCCCTCCTCCCTCCCGACTACAGGGATGCTCAGGACACAAACACGCCAAGGAGACTGCGTCTGCAGAGAATGTGGAAAATGCTTTACCCAACCCAGTCACCTCAGGACGCATCAGAGGTCCCACGCAGGTACCTTTTCACGCTCGCTCTTCCTTTCTCCCTTTCCCGCTTGCCTGTTTTCGGATCCAGCTAACAAAATGCCAAGAATTGCGTTTCGCATACCACGCTAACCTAAGTAATTCCAGGACCTAAATGTAATAGACAGGTTTTTTATTTTTATGACTATTGCTCTTGTTCTCCGGATATTGCTTACCTGATCCCCGCCCGAACTCCATAAAATTGCAATGCATTTAAGATAAGTCTGTTTGCAAATGTTTTATTTTAATTAGAGAGTAGGGTACTCAGAAATGAATATGCTAATGAATTCTGTTGCCACCAGCACAAATTGAAATCAAAGTACCCCTTTCAGCACAACATAAGGCTTTGTTTTGCCTCATCATTGCTGTTGACAGGAACATTTTTGCGGGGAAACGAGATTTTTCCGCAGACCGGTCAGCCCTAAAATGGGAAATCCCTACCAGCCATTTTTAACCTCGCGTGGTCTGTGGTTGAGGCTGTAGGAGGCTGAAGCCACCGGTGTCGAGAGACCTCCTGAGCATTGCACGAGACAGTGAGACTAGTGGGTTCCTCCTGAAAAGTGTGAATGATGCATACATAAGCCAGTCTGATGCAAAATGACAGAGGCCAAATGGTAAGTAATGCAAGAAGAGGGTCCCTTTACACATGCACTGATAATTAATGTTGTCAGTGATTGCTTTCTTCAGCGCCGAAGTCTGAATTAAAAAGGGCAGTGGCCCTAGGCTGCCATTAGCACACTCTCTTACAGTAAGTGTTACGGTAAATTGGTATTTTCCGGCCACAGGCTAGTAGCTGGTGTCTTTTTTTGAACGTGGTTAATCTGTAATGGTCTCAAATAATGTACACACACTAACGAAGCTTGAATGTTCATCCGTTAACAAGCCCCCTTGTTCCCACAGTGGTATTTGAGTCTAATGGACTCCGAGGTACTGAAGTTCACACCACCTCCGCAGATGCCCCAAAACAAGTATGTTTTACAATTAATTGGATGTTTGGTTTTTAATGTGGTGGCTGGGAAAAAGTTGCACGGTGATACTCATCACTAAAGCGCTGACTGTTTTATAACATGTATAAATAATAACAGTGTTGCTTGATTTTTAGCTCTTAAATTTTTTAAGCGTTTTATCAAAGTCTGTTATCTAGAGAGTCAGTTAATTGTAGAGCAGGTAGTTAGTGTTTAAATAAACATGTTACCAGCTTACTGGGGACTGGGTGGGATAGGTAACTCTGTAATGCACAGTGATATGTAATAGTAAGACAGTACATAAAGAATTCCTAGAAATAATTTGCTTTTACAACTAACACATTTTCTGCTCCAACAGTACAGTTAATGCTTAGGCTGTATTTTTCTGAAGAGTATTCATACCCTGATATCCAATATTTGGCCTTTCAAAGGCTCTCATCCTCCAGTTTCTGTGGACTCTGTGTGGCAGCGTGCTTTCCTATTTCTAGTATACAGTTTCCTGTCTTAACTAACACTTCTCAGCACTCTGAATTATACATGACAAAGCTGTTACATAGAAAACCATTAAACTGAATTTGTTTCTTGTATCTTACGTCTTTGGAGACCAGTGTCATAACCTGGACTTTCCCACTCCCCTCTTCCAGCTTGTCAGGTGGGTGTCAGGGCATGCCTTCTCAAGGACAGTTTTCTTTCATTGTGAAGCTGCCTTCAGCATCACTCACTTTTTCTTTCATCCACGTTTTTAGTTTAATTTTGACTACAGCACTTTTCCTGTCCTCCTGTCTCTTACTAAACAATTGCAGATGGTTTCGCCATGCTTAGAGAGTGCATCTTCTTGCTAGTTCCGCCTTCGTGAAGTTTAGGAGTTGGTTTCTACTTGCTCAATAAACATCCTCGCTGGGCACCACCACATCACAGAGTTCATATGCTGCAGCCTTCATGGAGACTCTCAGCACCTTCTCTGTTGCACTTGCATCTTTCTGGCCCAAAGGCTACATGGGGAGCCCAGCTGTTGCCACAAGAGTGTCTGAGTTGCCATCAGAGTGGCCAACAACTCTCCTCATGAAGTTTTCAAGATGACATAGCCCTTCACTAGTTGTTATTGTGGGCAACATTTGCTTTGCTCTTGTGGGACAGTAGCCGCAAAGTTATGCTATAGTTGGAGAACTAGATGAAAGTGCTCTCCTTGTGATGCTTGTCTAATAAAATTGTGCAAGGACATACCTCTCAGCAGAAATATATGACAGAGTGAAGCACAGAAGCTCTGCAAACTAGATCAACTAGTCCTTGGTCCTCGTTGGTTTAGTAATGTAGATTTAGTAAACCTAAGCATCTTTAAAATGCTTTTTCATCTTTTCGTGCTCATGGTTTTACCTTATGTGTAGTTGAGATCGGATTCTGAAGGCATCTGGGCTTTTTTCCTCTAAAAGCCAGTGTAAGGTCAAAGTTGGAAATACATTTCCAAAAAATTCTGAAATGGCTGTATCTATCAAAAAAGAGATGTGGGAGCAAAGTCCACATCTGGACACTTTTTGTAATTTGGGTTATATTACTGCACAATAAATCTACTCATAATCTTGTCTTTGTAAACTACTCCCATGCCAGAATTTATTGACTAACTTCTTCACGGCAAACGTAGTTTGCTTTTGCAGTCTCAGTCCGTGTCAATCTGTCTTCAAAGTATTTGATTAAATTACAGCATCTCTCAGTACAGCAGAATACTGGGTAGGGGTTAGCTTCATGAATAGCTTCATCTCGTGCCAGTCACTGTTTCTTCCACAGAAGCTGCAGTATGATCGCTTCTCCAGGAGATAGTTCCCTTTCTTTTGTCTTGTTTGTTCCTCAGTATCAGCCTTTGTCTCAGTTTGTCAGCATCTGTGTCGGTAAGGATTACTCAGTTGTCTGCCGTTTTGCTTGTTCTCGTCGTGAGCAGGCTTTGCCTTCCCCCAGAAGACTCCACCTGCACAGTCCCTGGGTGTTAGAGAGGGAATACACTCATTTCTACCTGCAGCTGTAGGGGCCTTTAGAAGCGCAGAAAAGAGCTCGCACTGAGAACAATGCCTGCAGCATTCTGGTAACATCATGATTTCCCACTTTAAACGTTGTCACTCCGTGTCTTCATTTCATTTCTTAATTGGGGACAGATCTATTCATGAGAGTTTACAGTGTAAAGTCAGTTCAAGTTACACAAGTGCCATGCTCCGAGCAAGAAACAATAGTTACCACATACGGTAGCTTGAGAATGAAAGGGTTTTTTTTTTTTTAATGTTAGGTGGAAATTATTCACTTTACATAATGTTTCCTCCTCACAGGTAAAATATCTTCCCCCGAGTAGTCTGCTAAAGAGTAAAAATATTAACATTAGTGTTTCACAGTTCCCTCATTCCCTTCAGTAGTCAACCAGAAGATCATCTCTAAAGGTTTCCTTTATGAAAGAATGTTAGGCAGGGCTTTTAAAATCCCCCAGCATAGTAGCTTACAACAGTGCTACATTATATAGCATTTTTTTTCACAGAATAATTCTAATTCCGCATGTTAAAAATAGGGTCTACAGCCAGGCTTTTTAAAAATGAGCCAGCTAAATTTATATTTACGTGTCTAAATAGGAAACCTACTTTATGGTAGTGAACCATTAATAGGAGATGCAGGTGTTCAGCATCACTGAAAAGTAGGCCACCTATAGGGGTATGTAAAGAAGACCATACACACACAGTTTTAATAATATTAGCACTGGGCTGTGTTTCATACTTTGTTATCAACACCAGTGAAATATAAACAAAACATAGAAAATAAGATGTTAGTTTCCTTCATAACATTATTTACTGTGGTTTCTTACTTCTACCTGAATGCTTTAAAAAAAAAAAGCAAAGGACATTTTTACATCAAATGAATTTCCCATGAACCCTGGAATATTTCCTGCTCTTCTTTGTCTAAAGGACAAAAAATGCTTATTACATACCCCGAGTCAATACAATCTGTGCAAAGTCATGTAGATTCTCTTGAAATGCTGCCATATTAAACATACTGAATATTCTGAATATTTTTATAAATGCTAAATATCCCAATATATCCATAATTAAGCTTGCTTATCCACAATGAATATGTATCTTAATTTGGAATACACTAAGCAGCATCCAAAGACCTGATTTAGTAGGCATGAATTCGGGGAGCGCACTCCTATTGCTTATACATGGCAAGACAAAAGCTGGCTCCCCTTCGGAAAGGTCCGTGATACCGTGTGTATCTTGAAGCCGCTGCAGCTCTCAAAGCAAAGCTCTCCTAAAGCATGGGGTCGTTTCGGAGATGCTGCCTGATGCTGCAGCATTGCAGCCAGAAGCCCAATTCCCAAGTGCGTTCAGTGGCATAGGAGTCAGTCTCTAGTCTGCTTTTGTAAAATGGTGAGAGCGGAGGTAGCAGTTTCTAATACATATGCCTTACATTTAACTTCTGCCACTGTGTTTAAAAAAAAAAAACCCACATAAAAACTTGGCTTGCTTTAGGAATATAGTTTATCCTCTATCAGTGCTACAGTATGCTCTGAAAATGTTCAGGGACAAGTAATTGGGTGTTCAAAAGGCATGATTTACTGGTTAGCAACGAGGAAGAGTTCTGTCTAATTGAGAATACGTGAAGCATGTTTCCAGTGCTGGAGCCAGAGACACCAAGTTCTCTGCCTTTTGTGTGAGTGAAACAAGCAAAACCCCCAAAACTGCAACCTTTACCTTTGCCCTCTCTGGCAAAACACCCTTTTACTCACAAAAAATCAATTAAAAGCTACAGCCCAGGAAGAAAAAAAGAACTGTTGGTATCATGGATATCTCTGATTGAAGCTTTCCCCATGCCAGGAGGTCCTTTTGTGTGAAGGAGCTGTGGACACCACAGTTGGTGGGCTTCATTCACTGAAAAGAGAGGTGCGCAGTAGGTCCTGTGTGACAGGGGTAAACCACCTTCATTAAGGGGTCCATAAGCCTTAATTTTCTCCACTAGAAGTATTTTAAAATATTTCTTGCGGTGTTCAATACTTGAGATAGCATAAATGTGAATAGTCAGAATTTGGAAATTGAATTTGAAATAGTCAGAATTTGAAATTGTCCAATAGACAGATTGGAAAGAACATCAAGAAAACACTATATATATACATGTATATTGTAAAGGAGCTTGGGGGAAAGGCTGGGGACGTCTGTTACCTCTAATGTTTTTATAGTCCAGCAACAGTGCAGCCCTGCTTGTCCTAAAGCAACTTTGGAGGGGAGGAGCAAAACAATAAAAACAGGTTAAAAAGTTATTTAAACCACTGGCTTCTGAGTTGGGTTGGTTTTGAGTTGGTGGTTTGGGGTTTTTTTTTTTGCATTTGAAATTTTAGCACTGTCTGTTAGAAGTCCTATTTATGACATTTGTTCATATGAAATGCCTTGCCCCAGTTCCTTGCAGAGTTTCTGCTAAAGATCATGATTAATAGTTCAGTCCTCATTATTGCAAATGTTATTTTTAAATAGTTATTCTGAGAACAAGAATTCCATTAATCAAAATAATAGATAATGAACAAATAAATGGCAACCTAATTTGTCTCGTTCATACATATGGAGATTATAATGCAAACAATCAAGGAATCATGGAGGCTGCTGTACCGGCATCTGAGTAATATGCATGTACTGTAGGTCTGCTAGTTTATGAGCGTTATAGGCAGGATTAGCAGCTGCAGTTCTTGTCCCAACACTTTCCCCTTGCCAGCAAACTGGAGCGGTATCTCTGCTCCAAACCGATCATTGCAATTTATTTCAGTGTCATGCGATAATCTGTCTCCAATATGTTAACATGCACACAAACCGATATTTTTTTTTTCCTGTTAACTGGTGAAAAGCCATAGAAGTTGGTATGAAAGCAGCTTTTGGCATGGAAGGTATAGGTTCCACTTAAAAAAAGATCTGCTGGTTTTCCCCTTTAAAATGCTGAAAGTGAAGAAAGCCTACTTTCTAAACTGGTAAAGGTTTCACTTGGGGCAGAATTCAACCCAGCTGTGTGTCAGCTGGTTTAAAATCTGACTGCCCCCTCGGGCTCGTGCCACTACAAGGGGGTGAGCCACGGGGTGGGTTTTGGCACGCGTGAAGCTCAGGTGCCGTTTCCCGGTGAAACTGGGAGCACAGCCGTGCATCAGACGGGTCCCACTGCCCCTGACCCCTCTGCGCCTCCCTGCCAGGTGGGAAGAGGATGGATTACCCCTTTCCACTGGTCCGTGGGCGGGTGGTGCCCGGACCCACAAGGTATCCCTCTGCTGCCCAGCACCCCTCAGGCTATCCATCCCCAAAAAGCGCCCCTAATGACACCCCTTTTTTCAGTTCTTACCCAGGGAAACTGGGGCGAGGTGCCCGCAATCCCTTCCCCTCCCTTCTCCCCCCGGCTCGGCGAAACCCTGCCGCGCTCCCCGGTGTACGTAGAGCCGGTTCGATACGAGATGTTTTAATGATGAATGTCTCCTCCTGGAATTGTGGCTCTGTCTCTCAGGCATGATGCAGCCGCGCAAAAATGTAAAGCATCTTTCTTGGTTTACTGCAGGAAATTCAGCATCCAACTAAGGAAGTTTTATCACATCTCTCATTCAGTTACTGTTTCCTACATTTCAAATATACTGCCATCTGTACAGCAGCTTTTTTTTTCTTTAATTTTGTTGCAAATCTTTCTGACTTAAACCAAACTTTGACTGGTAAATGTCATGAATCTCGGGCCAGGTTTAATTAGGAATTTTCTAAATCTATTAACAAAAGAGATGCACTTAATACATTATGTCAACCAAAGCTGGGCTTTCTTTAGCTATTTCGAGGGCTGCCATAGGCACAGCTTGAAACTTGCTTGGATTTTACATGGGTGCCGTATTTTATGTTGCATTAATTTAAAATGGTCTGTTTCACTTCATCAAGACTTTAGCTTAAGGATAATGCATTTATGTAAGATTAA
Organism: Anarhynchus alexandrinus; assembly: GCA_008711295.1. Classification (NCBI taxonomy): domain Eukaryota; kingdom Metazoa; phylum Chordata; class Aves; order Charadriiformes; family Charadriidae; genus Anarhynchus; species Anarhynchus alexandrinus. Next base: position 1,959,593 of record VUYV01000055.1, on the reverse strand, counting down.
TCTTGCCATGTTGTTTTAGGATCAGGATTGTAAACTGCATTGTTCCGACAGTGATGTTCTAAATGTCATTTTAAAGCTTTTCTTGGGAGCTGCAGGCTCCCACTTATTCATGATGTTATCTTTAATTTCACTTGATTTTAGAATATCCCTGCTATTTTTTTTCAACATGGTAATTATTCATGAAAATTGGCTTAAAAAAAAATAAAAGGAAGATGACAAGGTGGGGGGGGGGGAAATCCGCCTTAGCATTTGACAGACCTGCACAAGAATTCAGTTTTTCTTCTTTTAGCTGCCTCTGTGACCTCAAACTTCAGCCTTATTAAAACACTGAGGTAGTTATGAATCCCTTTGGGCCAGCTCAAAATTCTGCTTTTTGGAGGCCTCTTCTTCCCCTCCTTGTCCTCTCAGCCTTCTCCGAACTGCTCCATCGGACGCTATTACTTGGTCTTCTGGTCCATCAAGGACTTTATATGGGCCCTGACACACTTTGTCTTGCTGGAGGTGATGAAAAATACCCCCAAAACTTCCGATGCGGTGGGCCAAAAATGAACGTACGTGATGCTAATAAAGGGTAACGAACGCCAGCAGGGCTTGCTTGGAGGGTTGCGCGGGGGAGCAGAGGCGAGAATCAGCTTTTTCCCTGTGTCGTCCTTCTTGCAGGGGAGAGACCACGGCGGTGCGGAGGTCGCCCACACGCTGCCTCTCCGGAAGGGAACCTAGAGCCCCGGCGGAGGAGCCCCCCGGGCCAGCGGCCCCCACCCCGACGGGCAACGCCGGCAGCCCCCCGCGTAGCCACCCCGTGCCCCGGCGGCTACCAGGCAGCCTCCCTGCCAGCCATCGCCTCGCCTCGCCCGCAGCCGCCGCGCAGGACTGAAACCAGCGCTCTGCGAGGAGGGGGGTGCCTCTGCGCTGTTAATCATTTTAAAATAAATGAAGATGCTACACAAGATATATATAAATTGACGTACTAATCAGTCCCATGGTTCCTTATTTCCTTTATAATAAACAGTGGAGTTGGCAAGCACTGTGGCAGCACAAGGCATCTATATTAATCAAGAGAAGTTTGAGACACTGGAAAAATTAAACTTTATGTGATTTGGACAGCATGAAGAAGTTAAGCACTGTAACAAAAACCTCCCTGATGCTCACAATGACTATTTGATACATTTGAAAAACAGCAGTGGATTCGAGGGCTGGAGAAGTATTAATTAATGAAACTGCCACTGCCTGTCATGCTGAAAAGCAAATTAAAAAAAAAAAACAGAGAGAGAGAGGAAGAAGGGGGGGTGCGGGGAAAAGGTGGCATTCGGTGCTGAGAAAGCAATGCTTGATGAAGGATTAAAGGGACTAAAGAGAAAGACCGTCATTCTGCAATGGTTTGTTTCATTACAGTTTGGGGACCACTTGCATTTCTAGTGCTCTTGCTCTTGACTGCGCACCATTAATAGTATGTGAATATGGAAATTGAAACACTTCCAGAGAAAAGCTTCTATTCTGCTTTGGAAAAGAAAAGCTAGTCGAACACTAAGAAAAAAAAAAAAAAAGCAGGCTTCTGTGTTTTACTCTCAGGACCTTTTTTTGTAACAGGGCTACTTTCTTCGACCTGATCACAAAGGAAGTCTTCATGTTTAGAAAAAAAAAAAATAAAAATAATAAAGCGCTCAGCTGTCTAACGCCGCTGATCTGTATCTTTAGAAGTGAAAAGGTGCCACTGAACAAGTTGAGGCAGCCCTGGGCCCATAAAGTACTCTCTGCTCCTGCATTTGGTTCAGCAGGTTCACCGCTCCTCCCTGGGCCCGGTGACGTTTTGGAAAGACGAGGAACTTCTTCTGTGGTGGCAGGTTAATGTTCATATAAATGTGTCATGTCTTGTACTTGGTGATCACTGGTGGTGTTAGGAAAAAAAAGAAAAAAAAAAAGCTTTATATACCTCTTCTACAGTAACTCTTTAACTGCAAGTTTTCAAGGTGGGGTTGTGGCACATAACAGGTTGTTAAACCATGCAGTGTAAGCAATTAAAAATGTATTCCACAGATATAAATATTTTCTTTTCTTATTGCTGTGACACTATGTGTGATGGTAATATTTCTGAGAGTTTCAGATTTTGCACATATAATTTTATGCATTATCAAAAGTTACTGCTGCCTTGAAAGAAAATGTTCTGTGAAAATTTTTGCAAAAGCTTTACTAGTTTTTTTTTAAATTGTAACATTTTGTAAAGGCAGGAAATGGATTAAAAAAAAAAAACCTAGCATGCTAAATATATTTTTCAAAAAAGCAATAATTTTACATGTACAGAAATGATGCTAACCTTTAATACAGGTGAGAGCAACAGTTTACTTAATACAATAATGGAATAGTGCTGTTTTTGTAGAAATGGGCTTCTGACACAAAGATTTGTTTTAAAAAAAAAACAAAAACAAAAACCAGAAAAAAACTTAAAGCGTGATCTTTCTGTTCTAACAGTTTTGGCGGGTGGGGGGGTTGCTTTTTTAAAAAAAATCTAGTCAGTAATTGGTTCTGGATACTACTTGTTACTTGTTTTAAATTACTTGACAGTTTTTGTTACTTCGCAACACTTGCAACAATGCAAATTAACTTTCTTATGTATTTTTTTTTAAACTAGTTTTTCCTTATGCTATTACACCAGATGTATACCAGAATTCTCTGTAAGTCTCGGTGTAGTTAGGAATGTCTGTGCAAATACTTATAAGCGACTGTAATTAACTGTTCTGTGAAGTTATTTTGAGGGAGGTCGCATAGACACATTCCATTGTACACCAAAAAAAAAAAAAAAAAAGAAAAAAAGGAGAAAAAAAGAAAAAATGAAATATTTTGCTGTGTTGCTTAATGATTATCATTTTGGGTTTGCACTAGCTTTCTCGGTTTGTTTTGTTTGGGTTGGGATTTTTTTGTTTCGCTTCTGTTTTGTTGCTTTTCTGAGTCATATTTTCCATGAGTGAAAGTAATGCAGTTCAGGAATGCACAAAAGCTAGTTGCTTAGCCTATTTGTTTGTGTGTTAGTTATTAAAAACTCTTCTGTACCCAAAATGGCACAAAAGTGTAGTGTACATTTGTAATTTCTCTTCTTTTTTTTTTTTTTGTATTTTTTTTTGTAAGCTGATCTAGAAAATCTGAGTTAATATTTAGAGCCAAAAGCTTTTTTCTGGAGCTTTTCTTCCAGAATCTCTGACAGAGAAGCTAGTGCTGTCACTGCCATTACCAGGGTACTAATCAGCAAAGTTTACAATCATAATTTAGCTCGATGAAGAACAACAGTAGGGGAAATCAGTTTAAATAATTATATGCTGTGTATAGCACAGAAATGAGATTTTCACTTAATTAAACAAGAAATAAGAGTGGGTGGGGGAAAGCCAACCTTAAAGACCATCTGTTTTCAGAAGCAAATCCCACAATTTCTTTTTTCTTCTTTGTCATTGTATTGTATTGATTTGTTATTTTAGTTAGGCCATAGTATTTAAAATGAGTTGTGTTCCTTATTTATTTAGTCAGTGGGCTTTGATCAGCTCTTCTAAGCGACGTGGTAACTTTTTTTGGCATGACATGCTCCTGTAAAGCCCTTTTATGACTGTTACAGGGACTTTCTACTACCTCTACCAATCTACTGTTTCTTCTTCTTACAGGTTTTTATGGTGTTGCAAGTCTAATGTAACTTAGACAATAAAGGGTTTGATTATCTACGCTGCAGATTCTCGGTGTATCTGCCATCTCTCTCTCTCTCTCTCTTTCTCTCTCCCTCTCTTTGATTTTCGTGCGGTTTATTATAGCTAAAGTGCAGAATACTTTTTTTTTTATTCTAGCTAAAGTGAAAGAAGACCTTCCTTGTCAGAGTGGTTTTGTACCCTGAATGTTGTGCACTGACCGAAAGTCGAACTTGGAGAAACTTTTTCTGTGGAGCTAATCAGCTACTGCATTGCCATCGTGCTGTTTGCATTCCTGAAATTCCTTCTGTCAGAAATGCTACGAGTAAATCGGTACATACTGCAAAATGGAAGGCAAATTAAAAAGCCGAAACAGTTTTTAGTTTTGTATTTCAAAACCACTTAAAAGTCCTTAGTGAAAAGTCATAGCCTAAATTGCTGCCCCCATCCTATGGAAGACTCCGTTTATATGAAAACACCTAGTTAAGAAAATTACCCTTTGGAAAATAGCATCTTCTTGTTGGTGCAAAAAAGTGTTCTGCTATTAACTGACTGTCAGATAAAAGTCTGTCACTGGAGGGATTTCCAGGCGTTGGCATCATGCACGTTTCGTGGTAATCCCCGTAAACGAGTTGCCACCGTCTCGTACTTTGGGGTGCTGCGTGTTGTGGAGCGCATGTGTATGTTTGTCATGCTCGACGTGTCAGAGCGTGCGTGATGTTCTGAGCCGTTTTACACAATTGGGTCGTTCTAGTGGGAGTGTGTCCTCCTGTTTGCTCGTTTTCATGCTCAAAGGGTTTGTGACCAGACCTGTGTTTGGTTTTGTTTTCCTTCCTTGCTGTACTCCCGTGCTGGGCTACTTCAAGTGTATCTCAGCAGCTCCAACAGGAGTGGTGGAATCCATTGACACAATTGGAGGGTCTCTCGTTGAAAAACCAATCTGTCGCGAGAAGACCTGGAACAAAGCAAGAGGTAACATCTTTTTTAGGTTCTTGCTACATAAAATGTGTTGGGTAGGTTGCATTTTACATCAAGTCAAATTTCCCGCTCCCCCTGGAAGCCGGGATGTTTTTGAGCCAGTGGTTCTGTGCAAAGCACTGAATTGCAGAGAGTCCTCTTCCCTCGCACTCTCTTTCACTGCGTCTGAGAGCCCCATACTGCAGGGCAACGCAATGTTCAGAGGCAAAGCTCACATGGATTCACCGGGAGCCTGTAGGTAAGGAGTGCCTGCTTGACCCCAATATTTAGAGAGCAACTCAAATGAAATGGAGTGTGTTAATATATATAAAAATCCCTTTCACTTTACTTTTTCATTATAAAGTATGAAGTGATTGTTTCTGGAGCAGCTAGGGGTGTGAAATGGTTGAAGATCAGTGAAAGCATGGACATACTCCCCTATTAACTGCTTTCTGTGGGGCTACGTGTATGCTGGCATTCTTGAGAGGGACCATAACCATGGGTTGATATCCATAGCTGTCTCAAGGTAGACAGTAGCTGTTAAAAATTTATTTATGCCTGTAATTTTTTTTTCTTCAGTTTCATTAGTGCTTTTGGGAGAAAGAAGGAACGTAAAACCACAAAAAAACCCAACCATAAACCCCAGAAAAAAATACCTTTTGTTCAAAGCTGGTGGACAAAGGGCAAACTGTAGATGGAAAAAAAATCCATGTGTTGGATATAAACAACTATTTCCAAACTGATCACCTGTTACTAGTCAAAATGAGGGACACTTTTGCTATTGAGAAAGAGAAGGATGTTGTGTTGGCAGTAGGAAGCAGGCACAGAACGGGATGGTTTTGTTGGGGCTTGGGTCAAGAGCGTTAACATGACCCAGCTCTACAGGTTTGAATACTGAGGTGGATGTTGCCCATAGGGCCATATGAAGAAGAGATGGAGAAAGCATGTGAAAGATCAGTAAGGGGCTAAGTTTTGACTGTTTGAAATTTAAGTAAGTAGTTGGAAGGCAGTGTCTGAGAAAGGCCAAAGCTGAGGACAGGATCAAGGAGAAGCCAGGAGTGGAGCAAGAGGTTTGGAGGACAATTGCCAAAGAGTTGCCAAAAAGGGCAAAGTCAACAGTGTGAGGGATCAAAAGGATGTGGAGATGGAGCAGAAACTCTTGAAACCTAAGCAGAAGAGGTCCGTGCCCTTTGCAAAGGGCTTCTGTTCGGATGAAAGGAGGAGGGATATGCAGACAGCTTCTGGGGAGATGGATTAGAAACTTTAGAAAATAAGCACATAATTTAAAGTCAGTGAATCATCTTATTCTGCAAAAATGTTCTTTTGTGGCACGAGCCTGAATGATGTTCGGACAGAAAATAAGGGAATGCCGTTTTGGATCTTTACTCTCTTGACTGATGGGTGAACCAGAGTTAGGAGTATAATTATGAGTAGTTGAGACTGGACTGAAGGGTCTCTTCAATACCCAAGGGGGTTTGAAAAGCATATTGCTCTTTTCAAGAAACAATCAGTCTCTGATTAGCCCCAAGCAGGAGGGGGAAAAAAAAAATGGCAGGCAAGAAGGCATAGTGTTTTAAGCAGATACTGAACTGGAGCAATCCTTTGAGGATGCTAGAGGGTACATTCAGATAGCATTCTCTAATACAGAATATTTTAAGATGCTTCGTAGTACGTTGGATGAAAGAGCTGGGGGTGCTCAAAGCTGTTAAGAAAAAAAGTCCAATATTAAAATGGCTTCAGACGCTTGGCTCTCTCCTTTGTGAAATCCTTTGTATCTCAAATTTAAGTTGTGGTTCATGTAAGATTGGCTTGATTTGTTTGTTCCTGTGTCATCAGTGTTATCTACAAAGGTGAGTTACTTGTCAAGAGTTTAGAAAATGTGAGGTACCCATGTTCCCCTTCTGTAAGTGAAAATCTCTGCGTGTCATATTTCATCATCATCAACCCAAGTACCACAGGAATCTTAGAAGATTTTTCTAAGCAGAGAAAAATGATTTATTTGTCTTCTAAATATTCGTTGTTCTTGTATGACATAAAAGAAAAGGGACGCTGGCCCTCCAGTTTATCTTACTCCCAGAATTCAGCTTCCTTTTCTGGGACAGGGCAGCATCGTGCCTTGCCTGGGACAATTAATGAGCCACTAGTGGTTTCTGAGACCCTATAGCTTGCCGCAGAGTGCTGGAGCGGTGCTCTGATAAACACACTTCTGCTAGGGATCTCCCTTGGCGAAGGCAGGTCGCAAACCGAACCATTTCTTGCTTTTACCACAAGTTTTCACAAAAGTCATGCTGATGCTGCAGGGACGCTGGGTCTGTTCTTCCAGATGGGAGCCAACAGTGGGAGGTCACTGTGGTCAGTTTCACCCATGGAGGACCATGGACTTAAACGGTAACTGGTTTGCCGGCTACTGCTTTCCCATACTTTTCATCTTCACATGTTCCTCTCCTTCTCCCTCAGAGAGCACAGATCCAGGTGGTTGCCTGCACCATGGAGGAGGTGACATCTCCAGAGCAGTGGTGGGAACAGGCAGCTGGGAAGAGTTTCTGTCAGCAAGAAGTCCACGTCAGAGGCTTGCCAAGAGTCCCGTTCCCTCTGATGGGGTTTCCTCCCTGCCTCTCCTGTCAAATGGCAGATCATAGAATGGTTTAGGTTGGAAGATACCTTGAAGATCATTGAGTTCCAACCCCCCTGCCGTGGGCAAGAACACCTTCCACCAGACCAGGTTGCTCAAAGCTCCATCCAGCCTGGTCTTGAACGCTTCCAGGGATGGAGCTTCCACAACTTCTCTGGGCAACCTGTTCCAGTGTCTCACCACCCTCAGAGTGAAAAAATTCTTCCTAATATCTATTCTAAGTCTACCCTCTTCCAGTTTAAAGCCATTCCCCCTTGTCCTACCACTACATGCCCTTGTAAAAAGTCTCTCCCCAGCTTTCCTGGAGGCCCCTTTAGGGGGAAAGTTGCTCAGTTTCAGTACCTTTAGGTACGGAAATCAGTTCCTCTGTGGCCGTGCTCCCAATAACATGCTAAAGCCTGCTGTGGATATGGGAATGATTGTTTTTTTCCCAAGTTTTTATTCCTTTCAAATATTGACAGAGTAGAGAGCATCCCTGGACTGCATTGTTAGAGAGACTGGAGGAAGCCCCATGCAGATGCAATGTTAAGCACATTTAATATCTGTAGGAACGGTGGGTCTACTGGCAGGCTCTAGGGGCTCTTTGCAGTGGTGGATTTGTGGAAATCTGCAAACTAGGAGGTGGAATTATGTGGAAATTTACTCAGGTGCTCAGTCTCTGGTTGCTCAGCATCCCTGCCTCGAGAGAGCAAGGCTGCCTGCTGCCACTGGCGCTGGGCTGGCGCTGGGGTGGTGAGGGGGGACATGTACTTGCTGCTTCCCCGGCAGTGACACACGTACATGGCTCTTCCTTGGGCTCCGCTCCCCAAGCCACTTGCTTCTCCAGCTCACAGCCAGCGAGTAGGGGGATGCTCTGCACCCTCATGTCCCATGAGCCACGTCCACCAGTACAAAGCCATGAAGGTAATTGGGACTGGTCTGAGCCCTGCCATCGAGGAGGGCGTCTCTGCTTTGACACAGCTGTATTTTGGGTTTGTTTTTTTTTTTTTTTGTTTTGCACCAACCATGCAACAGGAACAGCCCAGGAGCCAGCAGCTCTGAGCTTCTGTAGCTGGGGAGATGTCCCAGGCCACCCTGGAGGACCCTGCACGTGATGAGCGACTGAGACTTTGGGCGGTGACTTCTGTAAAGGCTCACTGCAACTCTGTGTTCACCCTTTGCAAGTAAGGGCTCTCTAGCACTTGGCCAGGGGTCATTTATGGACAGAAGTGACCTGCAAGAAGCCTGTGGGCCCTTCCTGAGCTTGGTTGAGTGCAACGCTAGGGTGAAATCCAAGCAGACCCAAGCAAAATTCCAATGAATTCACCATTTGTTATTGCTGAAGGTAATCTGATGGGTGGTTTTATGGATCTGGTTCTTTGCTTGGTGTTGTACGTGATGCTTGAGAAAGCAATCTGCTAGTTAGACCGTTGAGGGTAGGGGGAAGGACAGGTGCCAAAAGAAGCAAGTGTCAAAGATGACATAGGCTTTTCACTTGCTGCTGGAGAGGCTGATGATTACCTCACAGCACACTGTTTAAGGGCTGCTCCATTTCCTACACTGCCCCTGGAAGTTTTAGCGCTTTCAGGGTTAGAAACATCTAAGGAAATCCCTGCAAAGTTACTTAAGTTACTTTCATTTTGTCTCCTCCAACAGTACACGACATGAGAAATTACGTGGCTTTTAAGGTAAGGCAAGTAGAAGGGGAATAGTCCAAGTGGCAGCAGTGCTGCTGTCCTAAACTGCTACTTTTTCAGAGCATGACATTAAATTATTTGGTAACTGAGTTTGTTCTCCTTTGCATTGGTTCTGTTAAATAAACAGTGACTTTAAAATGAGGCACAGCTGGAGGCACCATTAAACCCACCTGAATTTTGCTTCTCAAGTTGTATTTTCTGAGTATTTTGCAGCAAATGAGTCTTTAAGGGTTTTTAGAAAAACAAGCTCCTAAGTTTAGAGAAATTATTTTGACTGTAGCCAGAATTACAGTGCTTCAGGAATCTGAACTTGCAAGAAGCAGGCGAGTGCTGAGGTGGCACGGGAAGAAGCACCGAGGCTGTAAACCTAGCGAGATGTTGGCTTGGCCACATTATTACTGCGGCTGGTTTGGGAAATGTGACTCTGGGAAGTACAGGTGCCTCATAGGGCCTCCTCTGCTCATTTTTCCTACTACTTTCGGCAGAGTAATTTTCTTTGTAAGATTACAGTTTCCTCTGTTACGTAAAGGGGCTCTTAGGTAGGTGTTCGTCTGTGCTGGGCACGGTATGGCAAGAGACATTTCCTGATGCGAAAGCTGCGTGGGGGTTGCCATGCAGAAGTGACCCTGAGGTGGGCTTGAGGGCAAATCCACCCTCTGCCCACCTCACTTACCTGCCTGAATGCCTTTAAACTGCCCGTGAGGCAAACTAGTGGCTGCTTTGCGAAGTGCGGTGCAATGCCCAGGGGACACAGGCACTACAGGCCATGGGGGTGGGCCCTGGCACTCTTGGTGTCAACCTGCCCTGAACTTCTGCTCTTACTGCAACCAACATATGAAATAAATAACGCTGGCTGGGTGGTGGACGTTGCTTGCCACAAAGGCAGGTGGGATGCGTAGGCTGTCTGGCTTCAGACCGAGCCCGGGCTGCCTACTGGGGCAAGTTAGATGTGGGAGAGCAGGATTTCATAGCTCAGGTAAAGGCATAGGTGTGTAGGAAGGCTACAGAGGAGCCTCACTCAGCGCGGTTCCTTGCATAGTATGGTACATAGGAAGTTCCATCTAAACATGAGGAGGAACTTCTTTACTTTGAGGGTGGCACAGCACTGGGACAGGCTGCCCAGAGAGGTTGTGGAGTTTCCCACACTGGAGACATTCAAAACCCGCCTGGACGCCGTCCTGTGCTACCTGCTGTAGGTGACCCTGCTCTGTCAGGGGGCTTGGACTAGATGACCTCCAGAGGTCCCTTCCAACCCTGACCATTCTGTGATTCTGTGGTATGCTGAGCCACGGACAGCAGGGAATGCGTAAAGGACCTGGTGACAATCTCTCCCCTGGGCTGGTACAAAGGAAGAGTAGCTGCTCACTGCCCTACAGCCATCTGTAAATAAAGATGTTGTGTCCTTTTTATGCTTCCAAAAGATGTTCTAATGGGAGGATGTTGAGCTGAGGGTCTGTGGAAGCACAAGAACTTGACAGTCTTAACCTGCTCAGGTAATGATGTGGCAAGTTTGATACTTTGCTGTTTCTACAGAGGCTTTAATTGTTGTTTTTAATTTTTGTGTCTATCCCTAAGTCCACGTCACTTGTGTACCATTGGAAGGATGCAAGCCATTTCTAAGAAGAGACTGAAAGCCTTTGGAGTTCTCTCCATCCTTTGCCAACATGGAAAAAGGGCAGAATATCTTCTCCTCCCCACCTGAGTGTATTAGAAGCAACTGCATTAACATCAGTGGGATCTTTGCATAGTTGCATGGCTGACTGCAAGGACAAATTTGACCTCCAGTCAACGATGCACAGAAACTTGATATATGCCTATTTGCCTAGTTATTTTGTGAAGGGAAGGGGTTAGAACAGGGATTACAGGATGATCGCAAAATGGTCCTGCTCCCTACACGCATCTGGGGCAACTGTGACACCAGCCCTAAAGCCAAGCTCTAGTTAAATCAAGAGATTAGTGTGAAGCTGATGTCATACATTAGCTCATAATGTTTTAACTGAAGTTTCTTCTTTTGGCAAGAAACACATCTTTAACAAAAAAAACAACCCTAACAAAAAACTTGCAATAAAGTACTCTCAGAAGATGGAGGTAAACAGGTGTAGTTGTCCCAGTGAATCAATTGCAAAGAAGCAATGAAAATGATACTTAATATACTTTAAAAGATTTGGCTTTAGTATGGAAATGATACCAGTTGAAGTGAAAGCAATACTATCTACGTGGGAAAGTGGCATTGAAATATTCTTTCTTTCTGCTGCCTTTTGTCAATAAGAGAGGCTTGAATTATGCATTAGCAAGCTATAGAGTTATGGAAGATAATACAGCAAGGTTACGAACCCAGAACAAAAGAAGGGGAAACTAGGTTCAACTCGGTAATACATCACTTGGAACATATATAAATGGTTATAATACTTTGCACATTACAAAGACAGTAGTCACATATTTAAATGAGAACAGAGCTATTGCTTCAAGATTTTCTTCAAATATTAATTTGGGCATTGTAATTAGTTCTTCTTGGGAAGCCTTGCAATGTTCAGTATGTTTAGAGTTTTGTAGAATATTCTAGAAAATGACTCTTAGGTAGATGTACTTGAGATGTAGGGTTTTACATAGATCTCAATTTGTATTCACATAAATGAAATTTTGAATCGCTGGCTGTGAATAGTCATCTCTTGAGATGGAAGCAATCTTTGGACAGAGATGGTCAAAACAATACTAATTCTAAATACCAAATATTTGGAGGAGAAACCGTAAGCGAAGAATTATTCACAGCATTTTTTTTTTTTACATCATTAATTTTTTTATAATGTGTTTTACTCCCTAAATTGACAAAGAGAAAGGGAAGCAAAATCCATTGGCTAATTGATTTTCTATCTGCTGTTATTTACGCAATGGCGCGTTTCAGTGAAGCCTTTCCCCTGAGTGACGTCCAGCTGCTGTTACCCAGGGTATGCTGGTGCTTCTCCCAACCTTGGTGTCCACCCCAGCCCACAAGGCCTCGTCCACCCCTGCCTGTGCAGGGTACTTGTCTGCAGCAGTGGGGGAACACAGAGAAGCCTGCACTTAAGCCTGACCTCAGCAGCCCCAGGTTTATTCGTTATGTTGCTTTGTATCTATACAGGAGGTACACCATCCCCAGCTCAGTTTTGTTTGGAGCTACAGCGCTTGCTTTCCAGTTCTTGAAGATGGGGCGGGAGGATATGTGGGGGGACAGAGCTGCCATTGAAACATCATGTTTCTCAGTGATCAATGGGATGATTCAGCTGGTGCTTCTCTGGACCCGGGGGCACAGGATGACCCTGAGAGTTTCTGCGACGTTGGCTTCAAAGCCCTCAGCTGCCCCACCACAAATGGCTCTTGGGCTTGGGCAGATGCCAGAGCTGGGTCCACTCAAGTCCCTCTTCTTACCCACATGGAGCAGACCCACTTTGCAGTCAACACGGAGCAGGGAGGTTGCCGTAAGCCTGTTGAGATGTGGCCTTTCCCTTTCTTGCTCAGCTTTGGAGGCGGGTAGGAGGAGCCTGGCTCCCTCCGTCCTCCGTGCTGGGCTATGGCCACAACCAGTCCTCACCACGCCGCTGCCCGCAGGTGCACGCACAGCCAGCTCCTGCTCCCAGAAGTGATCTGCTGCTGAGGTTGTCTACTGTCCTCCTGTGGCGCAGGGAAAAATGATTGCGTGTTTTTGTTGCTCTTGCTAATAGTGTAGCTAAAATTTTAATTTTTTTTTAATAGGATTTTGAGAAGAGATCAAGTAGAGAAAAGTTAACAATGGTTTTGGTTTGGGTTTTATTAAAGAGAATTACGGACTTTGGAAACAAGGTGTTCCGATGGCTGAAGCTGTTTACTAAATCAATGAGAGACATCTGATGTGCGCTCGCAGTTCCCTGAGCTGTATCATTAAACAAGTATAAGTTAACCAACCTTCAGTCCACTGTTATTTGCTTTTAATCACAGCTGAGGAGCTGCTTAAGAAAACTCTTGGGAAAAGCAAACCATTTCTTGAAGAGAGGAGTAGGGAGTCCAAGGTAAGCATTTACCAGTTGCCAAGAATCTTTAGATCCATTTAGTGTCTCATTATTTGGTGAATAAACCACCTGGCATTGCTTAGAAAAACATCAGTATAATTCCTTTCCAAGACAGACCTAATTGTATAGCAGTGTGTGGCCATTATTTTCTTCCACACCCAATCTGAGACTGGGAGCACATGCCATATAGTTTCATTCTCTTTTCGTTTCAAAAACAATGTCCTTAAAAAATGAATAATTGTGGGGAAATGGTACTATGTTTGGCTACTCACGCTAACTGCCTTGCTTAAGAAAGTTGCCAGCTGAATCCTTAGAAAAGAAGTAAAAAATACACACGCTTGCCCCAGCATCATTGTGCTCTGCAATGCATGGTTATGATGAGGAAAACAGAGGTGACTTCGGTTTTGTCCTTTGTGCAGTTACTTTTTGGGCTCATAGATGAGGCTCTGTCGTCTTGAATTAGTCATCAAGAAGCCTCTCATTTTCTTCCTCCTCGTTACACAGTTATAGACTCCTATGCACATAATAATGGAGATTGAAGCTCTTGGTTATGAGAGGAGAGGTAATTCCTGACATTTTATTGTTCTCACTACCTGCAAATTTTGGAAACCCATTCGGAAGAGCGCTTGGTTGGAGCTGGTTGGGATGCTGCAGGGGTATACGTACAGTTCCTTAATTTTATTTATTTGAGGGACTGCTGCACACTGCGCTGGGCATGGAGGCTTTTTAAATTCGGGTTTCACTCCTGAGCGTGTGGTGCACTGCCAGTAATTAAGCCTGACAGTCATGGATGCACAGCTCACTTTGAGTAAGCAATTTCCACTTGGAAGAAACAACATCTCGGGGCCACTTAGGGAAAGAGGTAAATGCATCCTTACCCGTACTGTACAGCCAACACCAGTAATGAGCGTAGCAGGGCTGAGTTCTCAGGTACTGATGCCCTGCAGGTGTCAAGGTCACAACTTCACCCAACTGTTTGCTTCTGCTTGTGCCTATCTATCTCCTTGTTGCTGAGGTGTAGCTCCCACCAGTTGCTTTTCGGTGAGTTTCTGGTTTCAGGCAGGCTCTGGGAGAATTGGGAAACCGGGACCTGTGGAGGGTTGATGGCTTTTTCCTGACTATTGCTAGCTGCTGTGGTACGCAACGTCCTCTGGAGCTCAGAATGGAGGGGGAATAGAAAGCACCAGAAGACACATTAGGGTGCACTGTCTTCGGTGCCGGTGTTCAGCCAGGAGGGGCTGGGGCTAATTTTCTTGCTGCACAGCCCGAATCATGTTACAGTTTTCATAAGATTTTTAGAATTTTCAAACTCCTGGGAAATTTAATTGTCAATTTAACGGAAGTAATGTTCGAGCCATAAAGCATAACACAGCTAAAAAAAAAAGAGCAGTGAGGATACAGACAGTTTCTGGGTAGAAAGTAATTTATAACTTGGGTGGTTTCAGACCAGTTTTGGGTCTCCTGCAGGCTGAGGAAAAAAGCTGCTGCTGCTTTCCATAAAAGTAGGAGCCTGTCCTTGCTCTTCATTCCCAGTACTTATTATTTTTACCACATTCATATTTTTACATTTTGCTTTTGGAAGACGCGGGGACAGAATGATACTCCCTTCGCCCTGATCTCGCTGTGATTATCTAGCATAAATCTCCCTTTATAATCTTATCACTGGGCAATTCGGTTATTTTAAATGTGAGCCTTCTTGCCCACTGATCAGTTCATCTTCAGGTTTTTAAAAGGGCTATTTCATAATTCTGCACATTCCAATTGCTTCTGAGTGTCCAGCCCAGCTCTGCCTTCACTTATCCCCTTCTCCTTCCTTTCTGACAAGGCAGGCTCTTTCTCTCGCTCACGGTCTTCGCATTCCTTCCAAGTTGATGCACATAGTCATTTGTAATCAAGGCTGTAAATTGTATTTAAAGCTGTACTCCGCTATCCGTGGATATTTGAATCATAAATGAGAGCATTGTCCTGCCCGTACTCTCACTTATTCTTTCAGCCGTAATAGATCCTTTCATTTGTGCTCAATTAGCTTTTCCACTCCTGCATTCAGACCCTGAAAGTTTCCACTCTTTTCTTCGGGTCTTGAATGCTGATGGTGTGGCCACGTTTGCCTCTACCCCGTAATTTGTTTAGCTCTTTTGTGCCACCGATTTCGCTGAATATGGTTTGTTTGTTTTGACAAGTCCAAACACCGGGACTGTATTGTGCCGTAATATAGAAAATGTTCCCTTTGATTATTGCTGGGGTGCTACCGCTCTTTGCGATGGACCTCTTGGGTGGCTGAGGCTTTTGTGCCTTCAGGTTGAAACGTAACCAGAATTTTTCTAGAAGACTGGGTTTGGATGGTTGGGTGGGTTTTTTGTTTTTTTTGGGGGTTTTTCTTTGTTTGTTTGGTGTGGGGTTTTTTTTTATTATTATTTTTTTATTCTGATAGAGCAGCGAGCCAACTCACAGGAATCGTGTCAGGAAGAGTAATTTTTAGAACAGCACCCCGCAGCGTGCGAGTACGCCGAGTCCCCCTTCCTTTCGCTGCAGCGCCCGTACGCTGAGATGGGCAAAATCCATCCCGGTGCCATCCATGGCCCCTTCCAGCTCTGCCCGCCCGGGCCCGGGCAGTAAAACCTCAGCGCTGGCGCCGGCTGCTCCTCGTTAGGCATCACGGCTCCCCGGGGACCTCAGCCTGCCACAAAATACA
Source organism: Anarhynchus alexandrinus (assembly GCA_008711295.1). Lineage (NCBI taxonomy): Eukaryota > Metazoa > Chordata > Aves > Charadriiformes > Charadriidae > Anarhynchus > Anarhynchus alexandrinus. The sequence goes on along the minus strand of VUYV01000055.1, from coordinate 1,943,952 downwards.
TCGCTCCTAATATCGGTAAAATTTTGTCCCGCTGCTGCCGCAGCTTTTTGTGTTTGCTGACATCCGTCTCCGAAAGCGGAATTAGAGAGAGTTTTCTTGCAAGCTAGCGTTGCCTTTTCCCTTCGTGTGTTCACCCTCGGTTTTTGTTTCTTTTTATTTTTTTTTTTGACTTTGTTTTCTGAGAAGAAAAAAGGCAAAACTCAGAGAAAATTACCCAGCTTCGCTTCCTTGCTTTGCGCTGCAAAATGCGCACTTACTTTTTCAGTGTGATCAGACAGGTTTTATTTCTCTTCTCATTCCACAAATGTGGGCTGATTTTTATTTTTTTTTTTGAGGGGAATTACTGTTCATTTCTGTTTTGAAGGTATTTTTAAGGGAATTCTCTTTCCCTTTGAACAAAGCTGGCACGTTTAAATAAATGTTTCTATTCAGTACTGTGCCCTGGGATAATGTTGCAGGCAGGGTAATTGATGTTTCTTTGAAACTAATGTCTCAGAAATTATTTTGTGATCGTCAGGAAGAAAATCCTGACCTTTCTTTCCTGGAATATCCACGGATGGAGGGAGAATCTCTTTGGATTCTGTTTTGGATGAAGTTTGTCTTTAGTATCTGCGAAGGTTTCCAGTAGGTTTAAACGGAATACAATAGAGAAACTAATCTCTGGTTTATTTCTCTTGCTATAGATAGGCAACCCTGAGTTTCCCTAAATTTTACTGTGAGTTTTTCCTATCCTGGGATACACTAGAATTAAAAAATACAATTAAAAAGAAATCCCTATCTCTATACAGATTAAAATGGAGAGTCTTTCACTTTGTGGGCATGTGCACAAAACCTCGGGGGTGGGAGCGGGAGAAAGGCGGTAGAGGGGTTAGGATGTTCATCTGGGATGTGAATCTGAAAGCAACCCGGGAAAATACACCCGCTAGGAAGACCTTTGTTGACCTGCGTTTGGTGGGGAGGATTTAGGGAAAGAACTCTGTCCCTAAATCTCCCAGCAAGAGATGACAAATTTAAGCAATAAACTATCGTGCTTGGGGCACTACATCAGAGGCGCCAGCATGTTGGACAGAACTTTCTAGAGAACTCTAACATTAACCCCTTTGTCAACATCAAATGTAGCTACATTGTCGTTTCATATTTAGGGATATCCAAAGTATAAGCCCTTTGTTTTTTCTTTGTTTTTTCTTTCTTTCTTTCCTCCTCCAGTTAGAATAGACTTGACCCCCCCCTCCCCCAGACCTCGTTTTTTTGACACTTTTCATTTGACAGCTCTGAAATGTTTAATTTTTGTGAATCCACAATCTTTATAGATCCCCAAAAAGACCTACATAAATAACAAAACCATGACATCGCTATTCAAAGCCTTTATATATATCTATGTATAAAAATCTCAGTTGCCATTCTTTTCTATAGACACCTTTCTCATTGTGGGACCCTACTCATCTATACAGAAAACCCAATTTGAAATCATATCATTTCCTCCTGAAAGGAGGGTCAACGTGTGCTTGTACAGATTTTTCCACATAAACTGACCTTGTGCAGCATTTCTACTTAGTGAATTAAAATCAGCGGAGAGAGCCAGCCCTGTACAAGTCTCAGTGGCCTCATTTTATTATACGCACTTTAAGGATAGACTGTTAAGGAGGAACACTGCTTGGATGACGGTGAATAGCGATACAGGAGACAAAGCACAATGGAATTGCTCGGTTTGTATCCCGATCTGCAGATTTCCACATCTGCAAGTTCTGTGCTATCTTCCCTCTTTGTACATCTGTACCCTGCACATACCATCATATCTCATCTCCTGAGGTACTGCCATTTGTATATCACATACTGCAGTCATAACATCTAATACTGCTATCAATATCTTGTTTTTCTTTGGTTTTATTTTGGGTTTGGACATTGTCTGAGTTTCAGACTCCTGACAGCAGGGAACGATTCCCTCTTCTCAGTCCAGGTCACCATCCTTTACCACAACAGACGTGTACCAACGTTATAATCATTGGTGACATCCTACCACACTGCAGCGAGATAGCTCACTCTGAACACGGGTTTGTATTTCTACATGGTTTTTATTCCTTTGTATCCCGAGTTCTCCACATTTAAGGATGGGCTGAGAGGTAGATGGAAGACAGGGAAAGAGAACACTGGAAGGAAAAAGTGATGCAAATCAACTATCATTGGTATCAGCAGTGTGCCAGAAACACCTTAGAGGGACTTGGATGTGAGGAAGTCTGAGTCTGGCTGGGGATGTGGAAGAGAAGATCTCTTTTTCTGGGATGTGGTCAAACACGGGAAGAAAATGTAAGTGACCCGTTCCTGGCTGCTCCTGTGCTGTTTGAGAGCATGCTTATGCCTATTCCCTTTGGTATCTGTCCTATGGGCATCTACTGGATGGAACTGGAATTGCCTGGAAGCAAAGCAGAAGTTGTCGGGATATAAAAATGCCCCTATTTCGCATTTGCAAATTAAAACTGCCAGTACATCGTAAATGCCAGCTGTCCGTTACCCCCATGCACAGAGGTGCGGTGGCACGTGCTGCACCCTGCGCTTCTCCCTGACCAGAGACCTCCAGCGGGTCTTGAACCAGAGACGAGCCACAAGGACGGATTTTCTTCTCTGAGAAGAAGTGAGACTCCTACCATTATTTTATCATAGTGTTTTGGTATTTAATATACAAGGATTTGACAAAGTACTACTGTATAATCTTCTAACAATACCCATTTTGTCCCATAAAATTATTATATCCAGTCTTAAAATGTTAAATATGTCACTATTAGGGTAGAGTATCATAAAATTCAGTTTATAATATTAAAACTCAAAAATGACACAATGTTATCAATCACGTTCCTTGGTAATATTCAACTTTCTTCATTTTTCTTTAATTTTGCATTTTAGTATAACAAATTGAGATTAAAGCTGCAGCCTCCAGTTCAAGGTCTCTTGGCGGTGAATGGCAGTAAAGTTACAAGTAAAGTGATAAGAAAACAAATCACACTGAAATCTAATATTTAATAACATTTCAGACAGATTACAGAGATTTAAGACCCTGTGCTGTAATCAGCATTGGATCAGGGCAGATATGCGCGTAATTGCAGAGGGAAATGCTCTCATCGCTTTGAAATAAATGCAGATCATCAGTGGAAGACTGGAAATATACTGGACAGCGAGTACAAAACTGGGATTTCTTTCTGGTAGGATTTTTTTTAGTTTCTATTGTGCTCCCAGAGCCTCCCTGTGAACTCTGTGTTACATTATTTGCTTTTAACTGAGGAAATCGTATATTCCCCATTTCCTTCCATTCCCCTACCCATCACCTCTCCAGTTGGTGCTGGTATGGCACATCTTTCATCTGGACTTTTACATTTCTTGAACAAATGTAGGAAAAACTTCCCTAAAAATGAAAAAAGCCTCCAAAACGGGCTTTAAATGCTCTGATGCATTTCTACTTTTTAAATATCTTTATCCTGAATTTTATTTTCAGAATACAAGAATGTAGCAAACTTGTATTTTTATTCAGCTCATAAAGGACTAAATCTCCTTTTGAAAATTTGTCCAACTGACAACGATCTGATGGCCAAGATGCACAATAATGAAAAAAAAAAAAAGTTACACTTGAGTTAGCGGGGCTTTCTTTGCACGTAATGTACATATCAATTACTTAGTGATGCATTATACGGTATAATCTAATTCAGCATGTCAAACTTTTCAACCCGATTTATAAATTCAGCTGCATCAGCCTCTGCATCATTTACACCAAGTAATTTTTAGCTTCTCTAGAAATCAGCTCCTATGGAAAAAATGGCTAGATTTATTGTATGTGTTATACTCTGGGACCTAGTTTGCTCAGTGAGCAAAATGAATGCAGTGAGTTTCACACAGTAGAACTAGATATTGTGTATTGTATTTTGTATGCTGAGCCTTTTTCTTTCTTTTTGCTCTCTCTCTCTTTCTTTTTTCCCCCCTCCAATAGAGCTATCCAGTCTTGAATATGTCAGTGTGCCTTGAATGTGCAGTCACATTCTGAGGTATGTCTTTGAACTCTTCAATGGTGCTTTGCATTTCTTTGAGACCTTTTATGGGAAGGAAATAGAGAAATGTGGACTAAAATGCTGTGCGGTTGTCTCATTATTTCTCTTCCATTAAAAAAAAAAAAAAAGGAGGTAGTTTTTGTTAGACAGGGACACCTCCGTTATATAGTATATTCAGCATCTACTGTGCATGGCTCCATACCGATACTTGCAGACAGCATGGGGTATGGCGTACCAATTTAGAGGGCCAAGACAATAGTTCCGTATCTGCTCCAAAGAAAGAAATTATCATCTCCAGCTAGCAATTACTTTGACAAAAGCATAAATTGATTTTCAACATGTACCTCATTCCTGGCCATTTTTTAAATTTTATTTTTNAGAAAAAAAAAAAAAAAACCCACCCCAAAGCCTAGAGAAAGATGAAGACTAATGGCTAGTAATCAGAGGATAATAAAGTGTGACCAGAAAAATTAGAAGCTCGCCTGCAGCTCTAATTAAGCCAGTAGGAAACATATCTGCAGAAGGATAGCGGAATGGGACCTGTAAATACATGCTCCTCTTTAGGGCAGGATTCTGTCACCCTTCCTCAGGCAAAGTAACATGGTCACAGCCTAAATGGTCACGAGCAGCAGGCAGTATGGGGTCACAGCACGGCATTTGGCGAGTTTCAGCTGGAAAAGCTTCTTCCACAACACTCGATACACAACATTTAGGCTACAGTCAACTGCCTCCGTACTGCAGGGATGTTAAGTGTGAGTGTCAGCATCCAGAGAGACATAAATTAAAGATATTTAAGGAGAAATTTCACAAAGGATTATTCTGGCACGTAAAAAGGGAAGCCAATAAAAGTTTGGTACAGAGAAGTACTCATAGAGATTGTGCTAATATATTTTATGAGATTTCTTTTAATTAAATTTACAGTTTAACAGATTTTATTTCTATACGTGTTAGACGTGAAGAGGAAAGAGGACAGTCTAAGATACTTTTTCTTGAACTGAAGCAAATTTTTTCCTCATAGTTGTGAATATATCCTTTGCTCAGTGACTGTGTTTATCTTTTAAGCGGTGGCGAGTATGGGGTTACTATCTCAGTTAATTGTCTGCTCTAACACCCATACAGTGTAACACATTAAACAAGTTTAATTTTAAAAATCTATTTTGCACATGCCCTTTTGACAGAGATATTCCACAAGCAGATATCTTTTTATACTGTACATGGGGCACAGCGTCTGACAGAGATTACTGTATAACCTGAAGTAAGAGTATTGGTGTAAAATACAAGACTGTATACATGGGATTTCATCCAGAGCACTCAGCCAAGAGAAATACTGAACCACCGCTAAATCATCCTAATGAGTTAAGTATTGTGTGTGGTTTTGTTATTTTAAGCAAATGCACTCTCGTATTTGTTTCTGGAACTATAAGGGATCAGTCAAGCAAATGTTTCCGTGAAAGGAAAAAAATATATGTTCATAAAACTTACACCACCTTACTTTCTTGGTGGCAAAGTATTTAAAATAATTGTTCAACGAAAGACTAAACATTTTCTTGGAAAACTCATTTAACTCAAGAATTAGCCATATAGGGTGTCCACTCCACTGTGTAAAATAATAAACTTCATTCTTTCTTTTTCTGTTTTACTTTTAATACATAGCTACCTTTATAAAATCCATATGTTATACATAACTAGGCATTTTCAGTTGAAAAAACCACCAACCCAAACCTACAAAGAATTAGACTTGCAGGCCTAAGAAAAACATTTGACTGGTTTCCAGTTTAAATTGGGGGTGAGGGAGTGCAAAGAGGGGCAAGGTAAGAAGGAAACGGTCCATCTCAGCCCAGGCTCAGTGCTGGGTTGCCAAAACAGGGGCTTTCGAGAGGAACAAACAGAACTGCCTCAGCCTTTACGGTTTTCTCCAATTTTCTGTGGGTATAGGGATTAGGGAACTACTGTAGTTCATACATGAATGGTTTCCCTCCCAGATGTGAAACATCTTCCAGACAGCTTGGCCGGGAGGTTTGGAAACATCTGCTGCTCTCCCTTCTCCCATCCCCACCTCCCGGTCATCCAGACTGTGATGGGTATAACAATGGGAAAACAAAAGGGGTAAATCATGGCTTTTCCTGGGTAATCCATTGTTTGCTTTTGAATAGGAGTTGGAGGTTTTTCTTTTCACGCTTTGCACTTGCTCTTGTGGGTAGTGAAACAAGGACGCATAAGCATAGGACGGTGTTTATGGGGGTGTACATCTGGTGGGTAATGCACCTTCGAAATGGTTCTGGTTGGTAGGGGGCTTCCAGCCAAGGGCCGTTTGACAGGCAGCCTGGGGCCGTGGGGGGCACAGCAAAAACAACTTCAGTACATCATCTGAGGTCTCCCAAATTTTGCCTCACTGAGAGAGAGTTCATTACTGGTATATTTTAGGGCAGTCATTCGTGCGACCCCGTAATCGGGGGTGTTCTCCCATCAGCCACGTGTTGCCAGAGTCCGTCGAGTTGGGACCATGCTGTCTCCTGGTTTTGAAATGCTACCCACTGTCTCAGCTCTCTGTTAACTCAGGATTGTCCTTCTGGAAAAGCCTTCAGATAATCATCTACGGCAATGTGTGAGACACAGGAACAGAGAGAGAGATCCTCCCCGCTGCAGGCTGTGGCCTTTTCCTTGGTCTTCACCCAGCAGCACTGGTTTGCTCATACACAGTATGTAAATACATCGTTCTGGCTGGATTTGCTGGCTTGACCCCCCTTCCCACCAAAAAAAAACCAACCAAACCCACCACTTTTCAAGATATTTCACTGAGCAGCACCTACAGCTAAAATAGGTTTAAGGAATTTTCACTCTGTGATACAGAAAGACCAAACACGGTAAAGAACCGGTTTTTTGCTTTTCTTTATAAATAAATGCTTCTTTAGTATTTGAAAATCATAACAAGACACCATCCAGTTCAGGGGATTTCTTAAATAATCCTTCTCACCTCTTTGAGATAAAATACATTTCAGCTAAGTGTCTTATTGGTGTATTTTTTTCCAGCTTTTTTTAGCCAAAAAGACCTACTTTGGCATAGATGTCACCACTTGGAAAGAGCAGAGACCAATGAACACAGAGAGGATGGTTTCACTTTTATCATTACAGGCTAAGGCCCGGTGTGTCCGTTACCAACAGCTGGAAAATGAGACAATGACTAAAAGTGGCATTATTGTGTTTCTCATGGATGCTTTATGGGGAAAGTTCAGAGAGGTGGAGACACTTGTGATAGAGACAGCTCAGCGGGGATTTTTCACTTCGTGTCACATGCCAGTGTTAAAAAAATTCTGCTAAGAGATGTCAGAGGTGAACTGAACAGCTTGAGCCTAGTGCAAAAATCAATGCACACAAATTGTTTAGGTCCCAGTTCTGCTCTACAATATGTGTGTATGCCGACAAATTATAAATGCATCTATCTGAGAAACCATGCCTTTGGCGTTTGTCGCCCACTTTATCTCTGCCGCAGGTTTCTGTCTTGAAGTGAGGTCAGTAGATGTTTGCGTAGCTACTGCATCCTCCTCTTTGCAGGAGGGGACAGCAGAGTCCTAGCTGGACACACTACTGCAGCTTTAGGAGACGGCGATTTCCTCTCCCCTATCTCCATTTGTTACCCTGCGCTAGAGCCTGCTCTGCGTAGGTCCATCACCGCAAGAAGGACATTGAGGCACTGGAGCGTGTCCAAGGAAGGGCAATGAAACTGGTGAGGGGTCTGGAGCGCATGTCTTATGAGGAGCAGCTGAGGGAACTGGGGTTGTTTAGCCTGGAGAAAAGGAGCCTCAGGGAAGACCTTATTGCTCTCTACAACTATCTGAAAGGAGGTTGCAGAGATGTGGGGGTCGACCTGTTCTGTCAAGTAACAGGTGACAGAACAAGAGGAAATGGCTTCAAGTTGCGCCAAGGGAAGTTTAGATTGGATATTAGGAAGAATTTCTTTACTGAAAGGGTCATCAGGCATTGGAACGCGTTACCCAGGGCAGTGGTGGAGTCCCCATCCCTGGAGGTATTTAAAGGTCATGTAGATATAGTGCTTAGGGACATGGTTTAGTGGTGGGCTTCTCAGTGTTAGGTTAATGATTGGACTAGATGATCTTACAGGTCTTTTCCAATCTAGCAGATTGATTCTGTGATTCTGTGCTGAGCCTGCTTCACTCGCAGCCACCTGCTGAGTAAGGATATTTCTACATGACACCTTTTTCAGGCAGAAACACCCACGCTGCCCGTGCGCTGGGCTGACAAAATGTCCTGTGGCTACCATGAGCCTGAGCTCATCATGCTGGCAGGCAGGTCAGCCGCTGCTCGGTGCGGCACTGCTAAACCCACAGGCACGCTGGTCTGTTGGGAGGGCAAGTCAAGCCGCGGCAACTCAGATGGAAGGCAGAAAATGCTTTTGTGAGCCAGGAAAATATCACGGAGGCTGTATCTCAAGTCTGCTCCAGTTTCCACACTTAAATGCCTTCTTTAGCGTTATTGTTTTAAGTGAAATCTAACCTTGATTATGTGGCAGGGACCTATTATGTTATTTGACTGTCGGGCGCTAAATACATTTGCAGTACGGTATTTGATTATAAAATGTTAACAGCATTTGCGGTATTGCCATAATAGCTACAGATCCCAGTGACTAACAAGGCCTCACTGTGCCACTCATTTTACAGATCTGGAGTAAAAGACAGTCCTTGTCTCTGAGCCTGTGAAGTTTAAAGAGAGACGTGTATGAGCGCTGAACATAAGCACAGAGAAACTCAGTAACTTGCCTGAAGTCTTAATAGCCGGACAGTGGGAGAGCCAGGGATAGAAAACATGTTCCCCGAGCCCTGGTTGTGCTGTGCTCGCTTGATCACTTCATTTTTAAATAAATCTGGTGTTTAAAGTGCTGTTTGTAATTATCGTTCCAAGGGAAGTTGATAAGGTCAATGCACAAGCACCTAAGACAGAAGACAGTTATATTTGAAGGCGCCGTAGTGCACAGGCACTGCAAACATGGACAGGGGTGGTGAATTTTGAAGAATGCTGGTATAATAAACCGAGCGAACCCGTGAAGTGGGAAAAATATCAGACCTCCTCGTCTGAGCAAGTGTCAGGATGTGGGGGAGTACTGAAGCAGAGGAGGAAAAAGCACAGGGGAGAACATACGGATGCATCTTCTGCTCTTGCAGTCAGTCTCCTATACAGGGGAAGGTTGCAGCCTTGGACACAGTGAATGTGCTGCAGCTGTAAAGCAGACAATCAGAATAATCCACTAAAAACCATATGCATATATGGAGGTATGTGTGTCTGTATATACAAACACAAAACTTTCACTTATGTTAGAAAGTTTACCAAAATTTTATTTAATTTTATTTCCTTATTGAGTTGAGAATATGTGATTCACATTCAAGTTCCAACAGAAGCTAAAAACATCTCATCTAACTAAATCACAGTGGGTGTCTGTTACACCAAAACCACGTGAGTAACTGATGGGACATGGTAGGGATCTGGTGGCAACGCTTCCCAGTTCTGACCTCAACAGTGGCTCCTCCCATTCACTAGCAGGGACTGATCAGCACTTGAATTTATTTATCATCTTCAGTTTAAACGTGAACAATATATCAAATATTCTCCTGAATATTGTACTTTTATATAACTCAGTTTTGAGGAAAATAGTTAAAGGGTAGAGGATTTACTTGAGGAAGAGATAACAATATTTATCTTAATAAAATTATTTCTAAATTAAATTCATTTTTTAATACAGTTTGTAACTGTACAACATGGGATTCAGCCTTCCCTCACTGAAACTGGTCCCAAAGCATTCCCTAACTTCTATGTAAACAGATGGTCTCATTTTAGCAAAACATTTGTGTTCCAGCTTAACTAAAGGTGGGCTAGAGACCTGTTGGTGTCCAACAATCTCAAGTTAGTATGATGAATGAGGATTAACTGCCTAACTAGTAGAAGAAAGCAAATTCTCTTACAAATTGTTGGAACTAGTCATCTTTTCCATCACTGGCCCATGTGGAACAGAGTTTGTGGTGTCAGCCCCATTCTCTTTCTTCACATATTACCAAAAAAATCTCTGTTTTGGAGTGCTGCCACCTTTGTCCATTTGAACTCTGAAGAAATGTGCATGCTACCGGCAGCCAGAAGTCGTCAGGCTCAGAGGTATCTGTAGGTTAGCCTTCCTACTTGCGCCGACAAGCACCTATATAAGTTAAGGAGTGGCCATATGCCATCTGTTCTTTTCAACCAACCATGTGAGAAAGTTTGCTTTCAAAGTGGTTTTACTGCTTTCATCCCATTCCACCATGTCTTTTACTGCTTCTTACTTTCTATTCTCTATTACTTTTCATTCTTTCCCATTATTAATCCTTCCTTACCCTTGATATGTCCCACAGGGCTCTTATTCTGCGGGTGGTGAGCACTGTCCCGTGCATGAAGCTTCTTTTGTCATCAGGGGATGACTGATGAGTTTTTTTCTGAAATCCCATGAAAGCTTAGAAAACCACCTCTCATCTGTGTGCCTGCAGAGCAACCTTAACACCTACCAATGCACTTTTTATGTGTTGTTTACTCTAGGTATTAATGTGCACTGGAGCAGTGCTGCATCTGGATGAGAATGGCAGAGATCCTTCCTTGTGCATTTGAGGCTCTCCCTGTGTGGATCAGGTGTACCAGATACCATGTTTACCTGGCAGTGTCCTGCCTCCTACAACTTCTGAGTACAATGTTGGAGAATCTGTAGCATTTCAGGCTTTCAAAACATGAATAGGAGACAAGGCTAGACGCTTGATGCTATTTTCAGTCTGGATGTGTCCTGTGGTTAATCATTCCCCACCTCAGATTCCCATAGGAAACATCCTCAGCTTTGCTGCTGAGCTTGAGCGATTGCTGGCTCTCTGTCATACCCTTTTCTGATCCCGCAGAATGGAAAATTGCTATCTGCCTTTCCTCTGGTTCTGCTGTGCTCTTGGGTATGTGAAAGGTAAAATAAGATGGAGCACGTGTGATTCCACCCAGCTGAGTTTGGTAACCCTGGGGGCTTATGAAGCCTGATCAATGAAGGTGCCCATGCCAGACCTGATGTTGCAGGAAAATGACATTTCCTAAGCTGGTATTCCAGCCTCCTGCCTGCTGCAGATAGGCTTTTTGATGTCTCTTATGATTGAAAAGGTATTGCTCCTCTGTGGTAAGAAAGACAGAGACAAAGGGTCAGGCTTTCTTCTTGGGGTATGACTAGATCAGTCTTCTCAATTTCAGCCCTTCATGCCTTGAAATATTTTGTTGAATTGAGAAAGTCAAGTTTACTATCACATGAGATACAGTTCATGTGTTGGCAGGCCTTCCCTATCACTGCCAATTTAAAGGTGAGATTGTGCCCTTCTGCTCCCCAGGAAGGTGGGTTGGTTCCAAGCCAATGCAGCAAATCACCCAAATGTGGAGTCTCTCTGCCCTTTATGACTTTATGAGTTTAATTTAAACCAGGAGATACATTTAAATGCTTGACCTCTTTCCTCCAGAATTGCAGCCTCCAGATGAAACAATGCACAGCTGTGACATCAAAAGTCAAGTTTCATACTCAGAAGTCCAGGCCATTCAGAAATGCTCAACTTGTTGTAGTCAGGTCAAAGAGTACCTCCAGAACTGGACAAGCGTTTGGGTGTTAAGACATGTCATAGACCCGCAGAGGTGATGTCCTCTTTGTTGACCACGGATCAGTCTGCCAAAGTTCTGTCCATTCAGGGAGCATTGCTCCACACTGTGTCTCTCATTGATATTTGCAGGACATCAAGGAGTTCCTCTCACATCTGGGTTTATGAATCACTGAGACGTCCAGAAATAATGCTGGATTTGGCAGGGAGGTGGCTGAGGTTGCTCTTTGTTCAAAGGATTTTGAGACTGACTCCTAAGTGCAAAAAATGCTAAGAACCATTAACCACCAGTTTGCTATGATGTGTCTGGCCTGCCTGTCTCTTGGCTTCTCATCTCCTTTCACCATTTTTCATTAGTTCAGCATGTCACCTCTCAGTTGGATTGTAAATTGAAAGGAACTGGCGGCCAAAGATATCCACCAGCTTATATTCATGCTCATGTATTCATTTAGGTAGGGAGGTAGACCCTAAATATATAAATTTAGGGTGAAAATGTCTCAAGCCCTCGCTAGAGGGGACATATAACCACCCAAAGTCAAAATGTGTGTCAAGTATTCTGGTTTCTGTGTACTCACTGGCACTCACTGACATCCAAATTAACTACCTCAGCAGGAAGGCCACAGGCTAAATGATGTTCCGGCTGGAATCTCATTTGATTCAAAGGTCAGGACATCCTGGTGAAGCTCTGCGGTGGTATAGAAGAGCCTGCACTGCACCAGGCTACCACTTTTGTTATCGCTATTAGAATTCATGTCCAGGTAAGAGAATCACAACCAACCTGAATAAAACATAGATGGTCTCTCACTGTGTATGACTTAAGAGAACTTCAGTTCAGTTGAGGTCCTCTCAAACGCACACATGACTAATTCTAGTCATGCACCGTGAATATTATACCCTTTAAAATGTTTTCCTTGAAATACATGAGAAAGTAGAAGAGCACCCCAAGTACTTGAATATCTGGGAAATCAGCTTAGTAATGTTTGACAAATCCTCCCTGCCACGCTAAATCAACCAATTAGTCATGCTAATGCTTGTTAATGACATTTCTGTTAGAAGAACGGTGTAATTTGGCTTTATTTCCAAATCCCAGCAACAAAAAAATAACATGTATTGATCCTGTATTGCAAATGAATGGTGTTTCTGCGCTACTGAAGCTCAAAAAGTGCGTGATGGGTTACACCTTGCTACCATCTGCCGAGGCAACGACTCAGTAGTAGTCTCGCACCTTCCAGTAAAATTTCATGATACGGATCCCAGCAGAGACCATTAAATCAAACTTGGTACAGGCATGGCTACTTCTCTGAGAAAAATGTAACAGGCCTAAAGAAACACTAGCGGTTGGCTCGTGTAATTTGAACCTATTAATTGCACCAGCATCCACCTCCTCTTTGTGCTCAATTATGAGTCCATTTTGAAAGGGCAGTTCGTCTTTAATGGGTTAACTGATGCCACGTTAATAGAGGAGCTATAACATGACAAACAAATATAGTTTAATGCACCCTACTTTGAATGCAGAGTTCATATGTATTCCAGACAAAAGGCCAAACAAATTTACAACACTTCATGCATTTCTATAGCCGAGCATTTTTTTACTGAAGGATATGTAAATCCTGCACTAATCAGAGGTTCTGGGATTCCAAATGCCACTAAAGGTTATGACCTGAAGCCCTGCTAATAGATGACTGAGGGCGTAGACTAAGTAGTTCTGAATGACAGCAACCACAGGGTGTTTTGCATGAAAAGTAACCTCTAATAAATGACCTCTGCTTTTTCCCTTTCAAAGCTATGACAGTAATGAATATGAAAGGGGGAGCTTTGTACACACCGGGGGTTATTTACACCTAAACACTGCGAGAGTGTGGACAGTGTGGGAGGGTTTCAGTTCGGCTGGAAAAAGGAGGAACGGGTGTTTGCGCTGCCTTAACAAACACCACCGCACTTCTGCTGACTTCATTAATAACCCTTTTCTTAAACAGTGGTACCAAACTACAAGGTCGCGTTATTAAAGGAAACATTTCCTCCTTCATTATACGTATGTGTGCGTATATAAATATCTGTATATATGTATGTATGTATATATGTTTGCTGGATGGGTTACAGGCTTTATGTGAAATCTCTTGGATTGCGGATAGAAGCATTCAAATTTCTGCTGTTTTGTGACCTTTAGTTAGGCAGAACACTGTGTCTTTGGTGGTATGAACAAAACAAGGATGTTTTTAATGGCAGAGAGTCTCTCCTCGCGGATGATATTTACACTTGGACTTCTTGCAGGAAAACAGTTCTGAGATTTTTGTCTTAAATGCAAGCAGAACCAGAGCTCTGAAGAAAAAACGGATTTCCGTTGAATGATGGTGATCAATTAGTGAAACTTTTCACACCTTGCTGGAGATCCTGAAGGGGGAATAGAGCGATTATGAGAGGACCATCTCATCTGTGCTCCTACCAGCTCAGGATTGTTCCCAGTCATGTACATTGCTTTGCCTTAGCCACCCTCCATCTACATCATTTGCAACGTGTCTTTTATTGCTTTGGGGGCTCCCTTCCCTTCCTGGTTTCCATGTGTAAGGGCAGACCGGGATGGGGGAAGACAAGCAGGCAGGAGCGTGCTGGCTCCTCTGTGTAGTTGAACAGAGCCGTGCAGGTCCCCTTACCACAATGCCGGCAGAGGGACTGTGTGGGGACACTGCCATGGCAGGGGAAACCAGTTGTATGGTGTACACTTAACCACAAAACCTGGGGTCCCATCAGAGATGCTGAGGCGCAGGCTGTATGTTGGAGACGTGGTGTGTGGATGTGCCTGCCTGCGACCCAGGATCAGCCCCCCACTTCCCTCTGCCAGCGTGGTGGCACTGCAGCTTCCACTTCAGGAGCTTGTGTGCTTAGACCCCATCTCAAGCAATCTTGACAGTCCTGCCCAGTAGGCGTATCGAGGGCCTGGCATCTTCAGGATGCTCTAGGTGCCATTCTTGCTGCTGAAAAGCTCAGCCCTGTACGGTGCCACCACTACACGCCGCTGTGCACGGGCTGCCTCGAGACACGTCATGCATGGCAGTAGGGTGGCTCTGACACTCTGCTTGCCCCTAAACCCCGTTAGCTTCCCCGTGCAAAGCCTGTTTATTTGGGATTCGAGCATGTGAGCATGCAGCGTGGGGCCTATGAAAGGAATCTTCCATAACCTAATGCACTTCATACCCCAGGAATCTTTCACCTGATGCTCAGCACAAGTTTTTTGCTTTTCTTAATATTATCCAAATATTTTTTCATTAGTTAATTTTTAATACAGATCATAGTTATGTTTGTTCAGGTAGGACTGTCATTTTGTTAGGTGGCAATTTTGCCTGGGTAAGGAGGCCAAAGCAAGGCTTTAAAATGCACTCGTCATAAAAAATTAAAGAGCTATTCTTTATTTACATATTTACACAACACTCAATCCATCGTGTAAAGCCTTCTCTGCCTTAAACCCAAATCTCCAGGGTGTACTCCGTGCCTGGGGAAATTGGATGGCTCAGAGAAATGATAAAGAGATATCTGTCCATCCACCTATCTATCATTTTTTATACCATACTCATTACCATGGTCTCTGAGCTCCTATTACATGTGTGGAGCCTTTCCCATTTTGGTACGGAGCTGGTCAGCAGAGACAGCAAAGCCATCATTATTTTCTGAAGAGCAGGAGCCTGCGGAAGGACCGGTTGCTCAGTCTGCAGTGGCCATTTGGCAGCAGCCAGTTTGTACAGAAGACAAATCCCTTTTATTAGCTGCTTGGGAAGTCTGGTTTGGCTTCTGGAAGATGCAGTTCAAATGGACTATGTGCAGAGAGTTTGCCTTAGGTATCAACATTGCTGCTCCCACATTCACTTCATATCACCTCGAGAGAGAGCCTACCTCTTCCCTGCCTCCCTGACAGCGGCTTACCAGGAGGGGGACTTCAACTCTGAAAAAGCATCAAAAGACCTGGCAACTTTAACTTGGATAGACTGTCTGAGGGACTCTTCAAATTAACAGAAATAGCTGCATTTCTCATCCTCTTGTATGTAACTGTTTGGCCACTTTCAGGCCATGTCATCACACATTTGTCTCATTCTTACCCTGGGGTCCACCTGTTTCTTTGCAGAATTCACTTACTGTCTTTTGACTTGTGCTTCAATTTCAAGCTCTGGAGGACGGCGGCTTTTTATTAGGTTGTATTCAGGGCCAGCCATAGTGGGGGCCTGATCCTTGACAAGGACCTGTAGGCATTCAGCTGACAAATATTAGTTAACACTGATCATTACTAAGAATAAAGTAACATCACCACTCCGCAGCTCGCTCCAAGGCTGACTCTATTACAGCTGCTATTGCCGGTGATTGTACCAGCCCTATTAGCCATCCTGTTGCCCATTTGTTTTAATCTTTTTTCCTCCCGTGTTAGGAGGAGAAGTTTCAAATCCATCTTAGTTTGCCTACCAGCTCTGTCAGACACGCAGCAGCAGCCTGGAGCTCCCCGTGCTCCCAGGAGGGCTGCTACTGGGATGTGGCAGCATGGCCTGGCCATAACGCTGGGGTGTGGGCTCCAGGATCTATAGGGTGGTTGGATGCTCAGAAAAACCCAACCTTCTTCTCCTTCCTCCATTCCTGTGTCATAGAGCAGCGGAGCAGCAGGGAGAGGGGTAATATTGTTCCTTTTTTATTGGTAAAGGGCAGAGTGGTTTGTCCCAAAGCACCAGCCCAAGAACAAGCATACAGCCTAAATCTCTGACTTGTCCCTTCTCTGCCTCAAGCATCCCTCTTATTCAAGCATCCCTCTCAGCCCAGCCTGGCTCAGACATGTTGTAGTCTACTCCCAGCTTTAATTTAGAAATAGTTGCAGGCTTCATCAGTCAGTCAGCAGGAGTGGCAGCCGGCATTCCGTTCATGAAATGTAGCCAAGACTAAAAGAGGAGAAAGATTGTGTTTTCGAAATAAATGTAGGGGAAAAGATTATAAATGGCAAATGAAGAGCTGGAACCCCCCTCAGGCCAGACTCTGACAGGGCTTCGCAGATCATCTGTAGCTAAAATTGGAAGGTTTTGATTCAGGCTTTCCTGTTCTTCACTTACAGAAATCTTCTGGCACAACTACAGGCCAGCTGAGTAGAGCCAGGACAAAACTCAAAAAGGGACAATTAGTTTAACCTGAAATGCTTCATGGAAATGTTTCAAGTTTGACAGGTTTGTGGTGGAAGTCTGCCCTTTTTTTCCTGGTCAGCTGTTGGGACCCTGGGCTTCTGGCCACAATTTTGGGATTCCTTTAAAGCTGGAGTCCTTTGCAGCCCTGGAGGGCCTTATTTTCGGACTGATGACTGACTGATGCTCCAAAAAAAAGACCATGGGACCTAGTACAGTACTCTGAACTTTTTATTTTCTCTTCCTTTCCTAAGGTTGTCTTATGGAGGCAACAAAATTTAATTTTCTAGTAATGTACAATAGAAATGCATTTTCTTTTAAAGACTACAGACCAGATTTTCAGCTCTTTCCAACCAGCCTAACTCATTTGATACTTTTGATTTATGCCAACCTAAGGAAGAAATTGGGCAATTTAAATTTTAACTTCCTCTCCTAGGAACAATCCTTTCGTTCCTGAAATCTGCAGATGAAGAATGAAACTCTAAAAAACCTGCTCAGCCTGGCCACGGCTTGACTGCAGGACCCTGACAGCAGCAGCCTTGCACAGTGCGGTAAAGAGGCGATTAAAAGTTTTACTATCCGTTTTATCATCTCGGTTTTTACAATAAAGAGAACTGTCATTGTTTTAGGATTATTTTACCTACGTCTATTCATTTTGTTTCATTGTCTTTACAAGTCTCACTCCCATTTTGTGCTGCTTGGGTTCTGCCCTTTTCAACTCCTCACGGATGAGCGGGGCTGGAAGAGCAGACTGGCCAACAAATTGGGCAGGGAGAGAGTGTGGAAACCGAGCTTCCATGCCAATCTCTTCCTTCACCTAGGAGGAATGAAAACACCACAATTATTTTTTGCCTCTCTATTTTTATGGTGCCTTTGCCTCTTAGGGGTACACTAGACCATTGTTGCTTACGTGATCAAGCTGTACAACAATATCCCTCACCGACCGTTTGCGTGTATTTTCGTGGTCTTGGAAATGCAGGCAAAGGTACAGTCAACGTGCTGAGATACAGGTGGGGAAAGCAGAGGTGAAGTGGTTTTTAGACTGGCATTTGGAGGAAAGTAAAGGAAGACAGGCTGGAAATGGGGACAATGGGACAAGACAAGACAGGAGATGGAAAGGCAGAAAGCAGAGATGCAAGCAGATAATCAAGAACATTTTAAAAGGCACCTTTGGGGGCTTTTCAAGCTGCTTGGGTAGTTTTGAAAATCCCAGTCAATAAATATTTGTACCACTAGATGCCTAAATTATTTCAAAGTCCTGTGTATTATAGTTTTAAACTTTATGCTTTAAAAATAGGGATAATCGTGCTTGAACTTACAGGCTTTTCTTTCAAACAGACAAAAAAAGTTCTTGAAATACTCAGTTTGGGGAGAGAGTGAGGATGGTATGTTTTCCAGGTGTCATGAAAGTTCAGAAGTCTTGCAATTTAAAACATGGCTAAATACTGAAAAACTGTGCTGGGAATATTCATTCCAATTTATTAAACAATTAGGGTCCAGCTGTGCTTACTTTCCACAATGGTTTGCTTTTGGGACATTTTTCATTTGCTTTTCCAGCAGTTTCTGTATCAGAAACATTGTTTTAAATGTCACAGTTGTCAAATCAATGAACTAAAACAGTATCACATGGCTTAATTTGAACAAGTAATGCACTTGGAATTTCAGATTTGGAATAACAGGCTTCCTGATCTGTTCACTGTCCCTCAGCAGTTGAAAACAGAGAAACTGGAGTAAGGTTAGGCTATGCCTTGTCCCACAGGGCTGCATGGAAGAAGGAGGGGGGGAGGACATTTGCTTATGTGTTTAACCTGGAAGCACCTATCTGTAATGAAAGTTCAAATCACAGCCAAAAAATTGCTGTTTTGTCTATATCTGTCTATCTATCTATCTTTATTTAATTTTGTCACTGAAGGGATTACCGAAAATCCATCTAAGTTTCAATGGACTTTGATTAGAGTTTAATGAGGTCCCTATTACTGCCTACTGAAAAAAACAGGAAAAACTCTCACTGATATCAAGAGGACATCGTTCCTTCGCTTTAGGTGGAAAATCTGATATCACTATAGAAAGACCCTTTACTTGACACACGGTTTATTTATTTAGGACACTAGAAAATACCTCAAGATGGACATCCGCAAGCTGAGGCACCCATAAATATGTCTACATCTGAAATCTAGGTAACCAGGGTGGAGCCATGGGTGAGGGTCGTGGAGCAGTCCTTCTTTCTCCATTTTTTCCCCCTATTCCAGTGGCTTGGTGTCCTCTACCTTTTCTTCTTCCCATTTTCTTCACAGCCCTCCTACCCCATAACACTTAGGTGTTACTATAGCCCCAAAGAATACCATAGAACTTTGCATAGCACTAAGCTGCTCTCTTCTTGCTAAGCATGGCATGTCAGGGATGCACCAACCAGGGGCTGCTCAGTGCATGAGGAACTATGGGATGGTGGGACTGGTGGGATGGTGGGAATCCCATGGACTAAGGCTCTAGAAGGAAGGGAGGTGCAAGAGAGCTGGTTAATATTCAAGCACCACTTCCTCCAAGCTCAAGATCGGTGCATCCCTAGGAGCAAGAAAGTAGGCAAAGGAGGCAGGAAACCTGCACAGATGAGCAAGGAGCTTCTGGAAAAACTCAGATGGAAGAAGGAAGTTTACAGAATGTGGAAAAAGGGACTGGCCCCTTGGGAGGCAGTATAGGAATGTTGTCAGAGTATGCAGAGATGCAATGAGGAAGGCTAAGGCCCACTTGAAATTAAACCCAGCAAGGGATGTCAAGGACACTAAGAAGGGCTTCTTCGAGTACATCAGTAGTAAAGGGAGACTAGGGAAAATGTGGTCCCGCTGCTGAATGAAGTATGTGCCCTGGTGACAGAGGGTGCAGAGAAAGCGGAGTTACTGAATGCTGCCTTTGTTTCAGTCTTTACTGGTAAGGCTGACCCCCAGGAATCCCAGATCTTGGAGTTAAGAGAGAGGCAGAATAGGGTGTCCAGTTCTGGGCTCCCCACTTCAAGAAAGACAAGGAACTACTACTGGAGAGAGTCCAGCGAAGGTCTACAAAGATGATCAAGGGAATGGAGCACCTCTCTTGTGAGTGGACCCAGGTCTCTTGTGAAGAAAACCTGAGAGACCTGGGTCCATTTAGCCTGGAGAAGACTGAGAGGGGATCTCATCAATGCTTATAAATATCTAAACAGTGGGTGTCAAGAGGATGGGGCCAGACTCTTTTCAGTGGTGCCCAGCGACAGGACAAGGGGCAACGGGCACAACCTGGAACACAAGAAACTCCATCTCAACATGAGGAAAAACAACTTTACTTTGAGGGTGGCAGAGCACTGGAACAGGCTGTCCAGAGAGGCTGTGGAGTCTCCTTCTCTGGAGACATTCAGAACCCGCCTGGATGCGTTCCTGCCCAACCTGCTGTAGGTGAACCTGCTTTGGCAGGGGGGTTGGACTAGATGATCTCTGAAGGTCCCTTCCAACCCCTACCATTCTGTGATTCTGTGATTCTGCTTCCAAAAAGGAATTTTGCTTCAGGTTTTTCTTCTGTGCTATGGAGTATGGGTTAAATAGGCAAAATATATAAAAGTCTGGAAAATCAAACTACTAGATAGAGAATGTTTTTCGGTTAAAGAATCACCTTTACCCACCCCTGTGGTTTAACCTTCACTACATAAGGGAAATATCAGCAAAGAACTTGGCCAGTTTCATCAGAAATGTCTACTTTCTAGCCTGCTTGTATTTTTTTTTTCCTGGTGAGTATCAAACTCTTGTCATTCTAAAGAAGAATAATAAATCATGTGCTGTGTAGGTGTGTGTTTAGGGAAGAATAGTTTTATAAGAATTATTTGGATTAAGGTGATAAGGAGAAAGACACGGAAAAGATTACAGAAATGGATTAAAAATCGCAAAGATTTGCGTTTATTTTACTTATCTACTGGCATCTTAAGCTTCAGTGTTCATGTTTTCAAGCTCTAGCTTGCAGTCATTACAATTAGAAATTTACATTCAAAAAATAACATGACTGCCAGACATCCTTGCAGATATTTGCAAGTGGACGTTTCAGAAAAGGTAGTGACACAGTATGACTATTGTTTAATTACGAGATGCTGGTGGAAGAGACTTCTTTCACAAGGGAATGTTGGGAGAAAATATTTTGTTAAATCTTTTTTTGTAAGCAGTAATGAGCATTCTTGCTGCAGTCACAAAGTTTCCCTGAGTCACACTAGTCACAGCTCAGGTTCATCCACTGAAGTATGAAGTCTATATCCCATGACACAAAAGAAGTGAATATAGCCATTCATCATCTCAAACTGCCGGATTATTACTTTACCAAATTTTCCAACTCTTGTCACCTACTTACCCTCCTATAGTTACTTATTTATCATCATTAATCCCTTAGCAGGAACAGCTTCCATTCAGGCTGGTATAGCACTACTATAGAAAGTCTCTTCTGAGCAGAAATGGTGCAGTGTGTTGACTTGTGCCATGACTTTATTACGCTGATATAGCTCCACGGAACAAGGGGTGGGAGCTGCCTGAGCGTTCACACAACTCACAGGAAAACCGATCAAACTACCAAAAAGTGGTTTTGATACATGATATGGTGATAAGGCACTCTTCTGATTTTGAGGTAACAAACTCCTGAAGTTTGGCCATCAACAGAGAGAAAACACCCTTTATGTAAGTTGCATTTAGATTCTGACTTAAATTTGTAAACTCAAAATCATGCCTAAATGACAATCCAGCCAAACCTGACTTTTCCCATTTCTCTCTGTGTCTGCAGTTTGAACATGCCTTTGATTTACAAAAAGATTTCTGCAAACTCTTCTTTTTTAAGCGAGCAGTGCAATTAAGGTTTGAAAGGTGGTTAATGTTCAATTAACTTTATTACATATTTGCTGGCTTTGGAGAATGGATCACTTTACCAAAATGTGAACTGTTGTGAATGTGTGTTTATGCATTGTGCATTCTTAGCCTGTCTCAAGGTAAAAATCTTGAAAGGATTTTGGATTTCCTAAATATGTGCCTGCTGATTAGATCACAACAAATCTGAAAGGATCGTAAAATGCCCATTATAAATGATTTTGTTTCAAAGGAATTATTATAGTTAGTGGGTAAATATGCACCAGTGCCTTAGGGAATAACAGAAATTAAACCATGAAATGTATATAACCTTGAAGGTATGAGTAAAATTCAAAACACCAAGAAAAGGAGGCTGAAAATTTGGTCTGACACCATCTTTGTGTTGCCCTATGCTTCCTTTACATGCCAAAGTTTCTGAAGTGTGTGTGATTTAGCTTGGTGCCATATAAGTGCTGCCTTTAATTTGGGGTTATGATGGCATGTGTTAAAAGACAAAATGTCAGCCAGATTGGATTTTCAGCTCTGAACACACTTGAGGTTACGGTTTTAAGTCAAGGCTTAACTGTCAGTCTGAAAAAGGACTTTATTTTTTTTTTTTGTTGGCATGTCTAATTACATGAAACCGAATGCTTAGATGAGTGAGAAGAACTTGTAAAACTTTTCTTCACCATAGAACTAGGACTACCTTTATATCCTGCTAAATTCCAGGCCATACCTACTTACAAGGTAATGGCTGCGGTCAAGAATTCTGATTTCATTTGTACCTGGCAAGACATGGTGTCCATCTTTTCCTTCCTGAGATGGCATGATTGTTCATGTTTATGACACTTTTGGAACACGTGGTATTTGAATTTGCAAAGGAACCTCAAGTCAGCGCAGAATACAAGGGGTATTAAGCTGTGTGTTGGTAGTCCTGTGGTCTGAACTGACAACCACTAAGTCTTCGGTTAGAGTCACTATGCTGGCCTTCACTGACGCAGTTCTCAGTAGTTGAGGGACTTACTTAGCTGAGTAAGGTCCTTAATAAGGAGTAACGTCTTCCTTATGTGAAGATGTCCATGGTGTACATTCAGGGTTGACAGTGGAGGTGCCACAGCTGAGGCTCCTTCTTTAGGAATGGGAGACAATTCCAGATTTGCCAGGCTCCTGGAAAAGTCCTTGCTCTCTAACACTTTCTCCACTTTGGTTTACTAACTCTGACTTTACCGGCCTCCTGAAACTCTCTTCCCACACTTAGACAGGCAGCCCTCTCCTTTGATGGGTATCTAGATGTTTCGTAGTGATGGGATTGAAAGACCAGTGCAAGCCATTTAGTGATGTAGCTGCTTTGTGATAACTTTGGACGCTACCAACTGTCTGCTTTGAGACGCAGATAGAGGTAAAGAGCAAATATCAAGGAGTTCCTTCACCACAGATCTATCAATAGAGAGCTGGTTTCATCAGGCTGCCTGAAAACTCCCGTGAACAACGACATTGTTTCAAGCCCAGAACATAAAATCAGGCAGGCTATGAGTGAGAAGACCAGTTACTGAAATGAAAGGGTTGCTCCACCACTTTGAAGGCACTGACGTCCAGTCTCTCAACCAATTCCTCTAAGACCTTTTAGGTGATCTGAAGAAAACACTTTTGCAAACCCTGTATACAGTAGAGCATTCAGTGGCTCTTCTTCCCACACTAGCCATTGAAATGGAGAATAACATGGAGGAGATGAAGTACTGATATCACAGTAACATTGTGATTCTGTCTGCAATATCAAAGCTATTGAGTGCTGATGCTACATTGGTACTTGTAGTACTATTTGTAGTACTCTTTTTCCCTGGCCTTCACCAATCTCTTTCCAAAGAGTTGGGGCACTCATATCTCTATGACCCTTCTGCTCTGGCAGAGAGGAGAAAAAGGAATGGACACTGTTGTTATCTTCTTCCAGTTGTCAACACGCCTCTCTTTTCCCAGGAGAGCATCAAAGTAGACCAGTCTAGCACGAGGTCAGCATCAGCGGGCTCAAGAAAGGGAGAGAAGTCCCATGGCAGGGGTACCACCACTTTCCCAGGCCACCAGCACCACCTCCAGGTGCTTGTCCAGCAGAAGTGAAGTCCTCCTGCAAGAATCCCAACACCTGAATTACTAGAGTACTGCAAAACACCACGCAGAATAGACTGTTGTGCTTCTGATGGATCCACACACACCGATGCAAAATCAATGGCTCTGTGGTACTTTTAGGTGCTGACACTTGCTTCTCCTTTCATATCATGGCCTAAAATGGAGGAATTTGCTGTTGTGCCAGTCAATAAAGCAGTCACCCATCAGGGAAGGCAGTTTAAATTCAACTATAATAATATAAGTAGTTATATTAGTCTTTCTTATTGTAATATTGTATTACATTGCATCATATTATATTATGTCCAAAGGGACACAATGCAAAGCAAAAAGTGCCACGCTACACGTAGCCTTAGACAAAAGATATACATCTCCAGTGGCTGCTTCCAGAGTGCTGAGTTGGAGCTGCAGGACAGGACAGTAGGCACAGAGACTAATGATAAACGTGCATTTGACATCTGTACAGCAAGGGTATTTTAAGAGTCCATCCCCCCAAATAAGCCGTGTTTAACAAAAACGCATCTCTTCCCACCTTGGGCATTCAGAATATTTTTGTGTCATGCTTGGCTTCTTTGTTATGCTGGAGGCAACTTGCTAATGACGGTGTTATCATTTTAAGTTAAATTATATATGTATAGGTTTGATATAATCATTAATTTTTAAGGTACGTGATTATGCAGTATTGCAACTAGCAGAAAAAGTGTTACCTACATCAAATTTGTGAGGGAGGTTTGAGACTCTTCTTGCTCCATTTACGTTGCAGGAGGAGTGAACCAGATTTCAGGTGAAGCTGAACTACCACCGTAAGAAAGAAGCCTCCTTCCTCCGGGTGACAGAAATAAAGCTGCAGTTTGCATTATTCCCAGCACCAGACGTTTCTTGCTTTAAACAGAACCACGGGGAGGAGGAGAAAAAAGGTGCGATGGCTCCTAGTGGGCTTCAGAATGGTCTCTTTTCTGTAGATCTGTCAGTTTAAGTTCTCATTGAAGATATTTCCTTAGACTGAGCGATGAGCCAGGAAGAAAACCATGTTTCTTACAAAGATACTTTAATAGCTTCTCTACACGGATCCGAAGATGGGGTGGCTTTACCATTCCGCACCTAGACATTGTGTCTTAAGAGAAGAGCTCTGTTCTGAAAGGCCATACCTATAAATGCTCTTCATTATTTTTCTATTTTGTGACCTTGTTTCCAATTTTGTGATCAGTCATCTCAGCATACATTGTGCTGGAGTGAAAGTGACTTTCTTCCTGTCCTTAAAATTCATCTAACAACAGCGAGGTAATAAGAGGGTTTGGATGGATGCTAGGTGCTTTGTTTGACCTGGTTACAGCAGGAGGTGGACAATCTTCTGGTGTCCACCGCTTGAGATGAGGTTTGGACGGCCAGGAACCGGGGAGGCTCCTTCCACCAAACTAATAAGGTCAGTTCAGGGTTAATGACAACAGGTTATAAACCTGGGGTGAAGACTTCCCCATTGCAGGCAAAATCTGTGCTAAAGTCTTGGAGCATGAGCACAGAGGTGCAGCAACCACCACTGTAACTCTAGTGGCCTCCTCCCCTGCACTTGTCCTCGTTCAAATGCTACCCGATTCTCGGTGACCTTCCACTTGTATTCTTTGCAGCTGTGCACTGGGGATGTTTAGAAGACCCCAGACTTCTTGAGTGTCTGTACCTAACAGAGGTACAAGGCAAGAAAGTTGGATATGTGGGTGGGATAAAGTTGCCTATCCATCCGTTCCTAGTGCCATTGCAGACGTTCTTGACTATCCCATGGGGCAATCAGCCACTTCTCTGGAAAGATGCGGGTCTTCTGAAGCTCGTATGTCATCTCTTTCAAGTCATGTGGATATTTTGGAAAGCCTGCAGCATCCAAAGCAGTGCTAGAAATCTATGTTCAGGAACCTGAAATGTTCCTACAGTGTTTGGCAGGGGGAAAGGCTAATGGGAGACTCACCATTACACATGAAATATGTATATACACCTCAAATTTAACATATCCTGAAGAGCAGGAAGCACCGAGCCTCCTTTTCTACCTGTGAGAGCAGCTACGTCACAGAGCTTTTTAATATTTTGTTTTTGTTTATTTAATATCTCTGAGGAGAGCAGGTGGCGGTACTGAACAGCTTCAAAAGCAGGAGGTCCATTAGCAGAGGTCGTGACTGCACAGCCTGCCCTTTCCACCGCTGGCCCTGCTCTGTCAGCAGACCAAGGTTTACGGGCATTTTGGGGGGTGAGGAAGGGAAGGATTGTTTTTTTCTTCGCTGTCTCCGCTCGCAGGAGCCTGTTGAAAGCTCATTTCTGACAGCAATTACAACTTCTTTGGCCTTCTTGGCACAGGGACGTGCTGCCAAAGGAGGCCTGGATTTGGGATTCTTGTGCCTGATTCCTGACAGAACAAAAACATGAGTGAAGACACTCTATCTGAAAGACTTGGGGAAGCACCAAAGCAAACAAAAATAATTGAGGACAGACTCGTAGAGGCCCAAACCACAGGCATTGTAATTCTGTTGGCCCACCAAGTGATATCTCATCATCACCTACTCTGTCTAAATAAAGCCATCTCCCCAACGAGGACATCTGACCCAGAAACTGCACAGGCGCAGCCCTGGGGCGTGCGGCCGCCTTCTCCTCCTCCCGCTTTCTTAAGCAGCTTGGTTCAAAAAAAGAGGTTCCTATGAGGAACGGGGACTGAGGGAGGTGAACTTCTTCCCCCTCTCCCCGACTCACTCGCCCACCTCACCGGCCTGCCGCCACCGGGAACACCCGCGTCCCCCCTCCCGGCCCTCCCGGCTGCCCTGAGGGCGAAGGTGTCCCCCGCCTGCCCCCGGGGGCATTTCCAGTCGCGGCCCCCCCTCCAGCGCGGCCGTAGCCCACCCCGCGGCCCGTCACAGGGAAGGAGCCGCCTCCTGACCCCGGGCCTGCGGCGGGGGCGGCCGGCGGGAGGCGCCCACGCGGGGCCGCCGCCACACGACTCCCCGCGGGTTCGGGGTGTGTGTGGGGGGGGAAGCGCAGCGGGGCGGCGGTGGCGGTGGCAGTGGCGGTGGTGGCAGCGGGGGGTGCTCCCGCCTGCGGCCACACGGTGTCGCCCGCGCCGCTCGGCTGCGCGCCGCCCCCGCGCCCGCGCCCGGCCGGCCCCCCCCCGACCCCCCCCCACCCCCCCCCCGGCCCGGGCCCCCCCGGGGGGCAC
>VUYV01000055.1:1768060-1916512 GCA_008711295.1 Anarhynchus alexandrinus | reverse complement strand
TCTTTTTTTTTTTTGGCTGGGCCCCCAGTATATATCTCAGTCGCTGCCAGAGCTTTCAGGGCTGGCCCCGTGCCCCAGGAAAGGTAAACTAAGGGATAAATGTAAGGGGCTTCGGTGCTTGTGGGACAGGCACAAGGGGGAGAAAGAGACGGGCTCCCGCTGGTTAATAAAGTTTATTGATAACCTTAATTCCGGTTTATTAACTTTAGGTATAACAAGTTGTGCGGTGATTGTGGTTGTTAAGGGAGCACTGGGCAGTTTTTTTCCTAGAGGTATCAAATTCTGCGTTATTATTATACTTGCACTAAATCTCCATTAAAAGGCTTTCTGTAAATGTTTCAAGGCTATGCCAGATAGAGGGGTACTTCATCTTGGTTTCCAAATGGGGTATTATCTATTTTAAACACCCTGCAACAACGCTTGCCTTATTTGTCTCCCACCAAAAAAAATATGGTGGCTTACGAACGCCTTGGTTTTTTTTGGAAGAAGAAAGGCATAAATTGAACTTTGGTGACTGCTGTATCAGTCCTCAGTAAAATTGGGTTCAAACGTGCACTCTAGATGGAGCCTGCCCGCGGCCCTTCCCGCTCCCGCAAAATAAGGAAAACTACAGGATGGAAACTCAATGAGCCTAACTATTCTGCTTCCTTCTGGTTTTTTGTTGTTGGTTTTTTTTTTTTTTCTCCCTTTCGTATAAATCACACTCTTTTGAAGCCGCTGCTTTTCTTTCTTTCGCGGGCACAAACCCCCGATCTTCTAAAGTCTGTCTTTCAGGCTAATTGTTTCAGCAGGCCGAGCAGCTCGCGGAAGGCAGCTCCAGCCTATCTCCATGTTGTCTCCCCAAGAGTGTTTATAGGAGAAATACAGGTTCATACAACAGACGCGGCTGTTCGGAGGCCGGCTAGCCAGGGAATACTTTTAACGAGATTAGTTAACGGGGCTGTTCAGCGCCTGGAAGGAAGCGTTCGGTGCTCGCAGGGCAGAACGGCTGTGGCGGGACCCGAAGCCGTCGGCGGGTATTGGGTGGGCTCCCAAGGATTTCGGTGGCCTGTGAATGACGGACTCAGCGACGGATGTGAGAGGTTGAAAAATGCAAGCAGCAGCACGGAGGAACGAAATGGGAGAGCGGCAGGACCGATGCGAGCGCAGAGCAGCGGCGTGTGAGCCTCCGGAGGTGCTGTTTGTATTTGGGGGGGAAGGTCTGTGCTATTAAGTGCCCATTTGGCGGCGCGTTTTAACAAACGTTTTAAGAGAAACGAGTTCGCAGGAAGGAGCGGAGATACCCAAAGCTTTGCCTGCGGTGAAGCATCAAGTGGCTCTCAAGCGTCTTAGGGAGATCTGGCAAACTTGAAATTAGGAAGGAAAAAAAGGATTGGGCAAGATTTGGCGCAGTTTTTTTTGCAAAGGCGGTGGAGTAAGTGATGCTGTTCTTGTGGAATTTCTGACCTATCCGAAACCAAATCTTACCTGAGCCTTATGGGCTTTTTTCAGCCCGCTTTTTGGATCCCAGAAATTCACAGTCCTTTTCAAATAAAGCATTCGTATTGTTATTTTTAATGATAACTCGTCACTAGATGTTTTAGGATCTGATCCCGTCACTCTCCTGGCAGCGGTTTTTACCCCTGTTGTTGAGGCCAACGTTCTGCTTGTGCTCTCGAAGCCAACGCGATTACTCACTCAAGTAGGAGCGAGATACGTGAATCAGTATTGTAAAATGCGGCCCGGAGCCTGTAAATGGAAAACGTTAGCTCCAGCAGGCAGGCTGCGTGTCTGGTTTAGCTCTCAGCGCCATTAATATGTCCGTTACTTAAATGAGCGAGATAGCAGGCCTGCCCTAGAGTAACAACTTCCCCGCTATCCCATTACAGGAGGCCTCAACGTCTTGTTATTCCCCCCCCTCTCCCTCTTCCCCGTTCAGCAGCCCGCACGGTGCGGGGTAAGGCTGCCGGTGACGCAGCCACCGCTTATTTCCGAGGAGCAGGATTTTCTAAATGTGTCCACTAGATAGCACAATAAACTTCCTTCTTTTCCTCTTGAAAAACTTTCTCTCCCACCCAAAGAGCCATTAGCCCTTCGGTCTCAGAGTAATGGTGCTTCAGAAGGAGATCAAAGTTTCTCAGATAAGTGTTCCGCTACACAATGTTACCGACACTCCGCTTTGTAAACAGCCTTCTTTTTTATGGTTAAGAAGGACATATAAACATGCCAAGTGAGATGGATAGACTGTCACTTTTTCTTTTTCTCTTTCTCTTTGTATGTGCGTGTGTGTTAACTGCTCAATGAGTATCATGGTTGGGTTGCGCTGATACCATTGAACGTGGTCTGTCTTTTGTGTAAACAGAGGAAGAAAAGAGAACTGCAAGAAGTAATCCCAAGTGCAGACTTCTTACCGGAGTCACCGCAGCTCCAGTCCCGCTTGCTACTGCCTTTGAAGAGAAAATGATGACGTGTCCTTCTGAAAAAAAGATGGAGACGATAGCACTCAAATCCATGTGCTTGGATACCTGCCTGTATTAGGTATCCAGATTAGACGTGTTAGACCCAGGTTCTGCTTTAGGACCTAGGCCGGGTCTTGTAAATCCTAAAAATGAGGCTTCTGCCTCAGTTAAGGTTTTGAAGCTGCCTCCGTCCCCTTCAGCTTGAAACAAAGAAGAGCGTGAGGCCCCTCCAAAGGCCTCTGGGGAAAGCTTACGTCCCCCATGAGGACCACACAGAGACTGGACCACGTTGTAGGGCAAGTCAGCATGTCTCCATACTGAAGGGGTGGGCAGCTAGAAACAACTGATAGGGAACCTGAGAGGTGGAGGGAAATGCTCCAGCTGAAGCAGTGTGAATACCTCCTCTAAAAGGTATTATGCAAGAGGTCCTTTATTCAGCTGGAAAACCTGAATGCAAATTTGTGTTTTGAATCTATCTAAAATTAAGTGTAACGAGCAACTGAGATGCTCCCATTTTTGCTCCCTAGGGAGATGGGGGCTTGCAAATGTACATTTGACTCTTCCAGCTGGAGAAAAACACGGGCTGTGGCCTCTGCTTGTGTCTTCTCATCCAGGGAACTAGTCAGTACCCTCTCTTGTAGCTTGGTTAGTTGTTATGTTTCGAATAACTGTGCGTTCCCTCTCGTGCATTACCAAACACTATATAGAAGGTAAGAACAGAGGAAAATACAAAAAAAAAACCCCACCTCTCCTCCTTTCAAGCCCCGCAGTGAGATTGTTGCCTTTCTACCCAAACTGTAAGCTCCTCAGGGCAAGGGCAAGGACCAGGACTGCGTGGCCGCACGAAGCGATGCCCTTGCAGCGCAATCCCCCAGTGCATAAAAGGAAGGTGCGAAGTGCCTGCTTGCATCTCCCCTTTCAAACCGGGGGCCTGAGATTTCTAGATCCCTGACTTAAGAAGGTGATGACAAGGCCCATCTTGTCTTTCACGTTTCAGAGCTAACTATAGGAGTGTAACTCACATCCTTAAAAACAGGTGACACAAGGGATTTTCCACGACAACCTTTTCAAACTAAAGCAGAAAACCTCTGTTCCCAGGCTGAAAACACTCTTAATCACGATGCACAAGCTCCCTCTGACGTGAACGTGCTGCAGCTCTGCTAATTAGACACCCCCGAGGGTTATTGTTGCTGTAGTGGCACCTAGAAACTGCAGCCATGGATTCGGACCTTGACCTCTCTCTGCTTCAGAAATAGAGGCAAAATCAAACTGAGCCAAAAGATGAGAGAGAAACAGTGAATAGAGACAGACCTTTTCCCTTGCTTTACCTCGGGAAGCCCAAGCTAAAAGTGAGACAGGAATAGGCAGTGGCCTCAGCTCAGCGGTGACTTAGTCATTGCTCCGGTCTTGTAACCATCCCAGCGGAGGGCGCCTGGCAGGGAGATGGGAAGGAGAGCGCTGGAGCGATCTGCAGGCGGCTGTGGGGAAACCCACCCTGAAGGGCCGTGCAGGTGTTAGTTCAGATGCCTGTTTATAACACAGCTTTGCTTACTTTTCTGTGTTCTTTAAGGAAAAGATTTGCCTGTTTCCTTTAAGCGGCAGGAACACTGGCACAGCCAGCCTAGCCAAAAGCCTCCTACAAACCTGTTTTCTCCTTCTCTTTTTCCTGCCCTTTTGCATCCAGAGGCAAGACTACCTCAGATCTCATCTTTTAAGTGCTACAACCGATCCATTAAATAGCTTCTCATGGACATTTTTTTCGGCTCCGCGGAGTAGAGTTGCTGAGTGAGAGAGGCATGAGCCGGGCTCTCGCTGCTGGGAGTTCCTCCAGACCAGCTTGCAGTCCTAAGAAAAATGAGTTGGATGGTCTCAGCTCTGTCCCCAATGAGCAGCAGCAGTAGATCACTTTGCAAAAATGAGCCACGCGTAATTTGGCACCACTGACAGAAGACTCACTCGCAGCAGCTCGGGGCCTTGCAGGCTTGAGATAATGTGCTGCTAAAATCACCTCTTGACCCTAACCCAGGAGGTTCCTCCAGGTCACGAGGGAGGAGGGGGGTAGCAGGCCACTGTGAGATACCTTGACAAATGCACAAGCCCCCACAAGTCAGCCTGGCACGCCTGCGCCGGTGTGAGCCGCTCTGTTTATCACAGTAAGAAGAATATGTTTCCCGAGTTGTGTTAGAGGACTCCAGACTTCCCATTTAAGCCGCCTCCTCCTTTTTCCCCTCCGGTTGCGGCGAGCCCACCGTAGTGAACCGGTGGCCCTGACAGAGCGCAGAAGCAGGCTGCATGCATCTCCTTGTGATGGAGCTGGCAGAGAAAATCGGACACTGGGACAAACAACCATAAATCAGGACTGTCCTGATTAAATCAGGCATGGCTGGCAAGTAAGTTATTAGCCGCCTGTGAAACTAATTGTGATACTGATACACTCAATTTTGCTGTGTCTTTCAAACACCGGTTGTGATGGGAAACAGCTGTTAGAACCCGAAAAAAAAAGAAAGGGAGAGAGAGAAAGAAAAAAAAAAAAGAAAGCGTGCTTACGATTCAGAATCATAATAAAGTCTGTCTTCTCTATTCCCTTGCACAAAAGCTCTTAGATTCTTCTATTCTCCTCTAGACAATTACTCCCAGCAGGCAGGGTCACTCAGGATGAGCACACTATTGCATTTAAAGTTCATCTACTGAAGGGGGGGAAAAAGGCAGAGAAAGGAGGTAAAAAAAAAATAAAACCTTCCCATTAACGTATGAAAAAACGGCAGGTTTAAAATGGGTTAGAAATTCAGGTTAAAGCAAAAAAAAATGAAAAAAATTTGTCACACGACATCAGTAGGAGAAAAGATTTTGTTCAGTGGTATTGTTTGACTGAACACTTCCTTCACAATAACACCAGTGCCGGGATATAAAAGCCAGTGTTTATTTGATGCCTGGACTGGGCAACTGTTACGAGCAGTTAGCATAGAAAAAAGGGGATGTTTTGAGATATGTCAAAAGGAGAAAGGGCCTGATCCTGCCGTGGTGGAAGCTGCTGGTGAGCCCTCCTCTGACTCCCGTGTCGGCTGACAGCCCGTGCTTCGCTGGACCCGGGGGGCTGCGCCGGAGACGGCGGCGTGACCCCCTGCGCGGGCTGCGGTGGGAGAAGAGCGCGGTTTGGCCAGTTAACACCTCTTGCTGTCAGGAGTTTGCTTCGCTCAAGCCAAGGGCAGGTAGTTAGTAGCGCTGTAGTAGTGGTAATGGCTTAAGGGTAGGAGCCGAGCAGGGTTTGCAGAGAGATATAGTTACTGGGCTGAGACACACAGCTCAAAAAACAGACAGGATTTTGAGTGTCCAGGCACTTCTTCAGGTCTGAAAAAGAATCAGCAAAGCCTAGCTTGAAGTTTGTTGCTCGTCTCAGTCCTGAAGAAGAATTTTGAGCCCCAAACGCTGTATTTTCCAGAAATACTTAGGCTAATATAAACTATTACCTGTCTTTGTACACCTCTCATTGCCAGGATGACTACACGTATCTGAAAAACCTCCCCCTGCACGGTGCAGAACGTAACTGCATACACAATATGTGGAATTTGGAGATGCGTCCCCATGGAAATATTTATTCTTGGTGATTCTATGATTATAGAATCTATGATTACATGATTTTGTGCCTTTTGCTGGAGTCTCTGCAATGGGCCACTGTTGGAAGTTAGACTGTTCCAGCTCGTGGTTCAAGTTCCTGTAGCCTTAAATACTTTATACCTCCTATTTTATTTTTGCCACTTTTCCTTCTCATCTTGTATCTCTCTAGTCTGTCTTTCTATTGCTGGTTTTTTTTTTAAGTTATATTTTAGCTATAAGGGTGGAGAGAAAAAGACATGCATTAGCTAATAACAATATGACTGCAGCATGAGTTTGGGAGAGATGGAAGGAAAAAACAAATCACTTGCATTTCAAGAATCCAACCCCATCCTCTCAGCTTCAACAGTAATATCTCTGGCTTCCTGTTTGCAAACCAGAAATGTTTATTTACAATGTCTTTTGAGACAGCTTTTCAATGTATAATGCTCATGTCATTACATAATGGGTCATAAATGATGTTGGTTGTCATAGAAAAACACAAAGTCATCAAATATTTTCTTGTTTTTTGTTTGCCTTTTGTGGCAGGTTTCAGAGTTGGCTGCAGTTGGGAAGTCTGACGGTAAATCATCACCTTTCCAGTAATTCCAGCTCCGGTGCGTTCGGTCTGTCAGGAGTTCATGAGTGAGGTGATCCTGATGCTGAAAATTTTGGTTGTATTTTCTCTCAGTGGCCCTGCTGTTTTGGGCAGCCCATCGGCCGTGTGCCCTGAGAGAGCCAGGCAAAGGCTCTCTTGTCCATGGTTTTGTGAACAGAAGTGGAAGACTACCATACAAATACAAAAATCCAGACTGCGGGCATTTCTTTTTTGCATATATTAGGCTATGCACTGAACCAGAAGGGTATCAGATCCTGGGAATTTCTATTGTAACCTCGAAAAACTGTGACAACGGTTAGTGCAGGTTTGGGGTTTTTTTAATTATTATTTTTTTGGATTTTTTCTGATCTGAACTGTAGTAGTGGGGGTGTATACGAGTGCAATTTTCTACAATGTTGAGATGAAGCTGCCTGATCTAGTCTCCCTTTCCTGTAGGTAACATGGGGACTAAGGTGTACATAATATTCCCAGAAGGTGCAGTTCTTATTCCTGACTTAAACTGTCTGTAACAGACGTTGAGATCTGCTGGACCGCATTGCCCTCTCCTTGTAGGGGGGTTCGTTTGGCAACGTTACAAACTGTCCCTTGTCTCAGAAACCCGTGAGGAGAAATAAAACAGCCCTTAAGCCAGGATACTGGGTTGAAATTTTGTCTGTGCTTACACCCATGTGTATCGGGTATAACTCCCCTGAAGCCAGTGGTGAAGCTGCTATTCTTACCTCTGAACAAATCAATTCCTAGCTCTAAAAATAAGTGAATTAGAAAAGAGGTAAAGCAAACATTTATAAAACAAATGTGTTTACTTGGTAAACATTGTATCCTGTGTATGAACATCATCGATATGAGATCTACCTAAATTCTTCTTAATCTCATTAGGGAAAAGGCAAAAGGATTTTGCATACTTTTACTAAACCAGAAGACCTTTTTATTCTTTTTGTCAGAATAATGGCAAATAATTCACTATCAAAAGACAAATGACAAAATACGTCCGTGCAAAAGACATGCAAAAACTCCCATGTTCCTCATTTGAGAGGGCACCGAGAGGCATCTCCAGACCGCCCGAAACAGATGAGCCTCCTGGATCACTGATGTAATTCCACTAATGTTGGGGAAGCTCCATCTCCCATACATACCACCTAGTGAGCTTATGGGTACCTACGCGGGAAGAAGAGGGTCTCATGCCTAATTCTTATCAGCACCAGAGGTTGTTTGCTGTGGCGCCCTGGAATTAACGCACAGCAGCATGTTGGTGAGCACCAGATAAAACTTCCAGCCACACACAAGGAAATGCCGGACTAATAAAGTGTTCTTTTAGTGAATTGCATAGACCAAAGGCTTTATCTTCCCCTCCAAGGAAATATACAGCTGTCACAAGTAATATCGCTGAAAAAGTTTTCAGTTACTCTGCAAGGTCAGGTTACCTGCATCTTTCATTATCTAGGTGGGTGATGAAAAGTTGTTGAGATCTGTCAAAAGCGAGGCCTCAATTTAGCAAGGTGGCTAAGCAGGTAGCTGACTTTGCTGGGACTCTCTGTGTGCATTAAACCAACCGTGTGCTTTAGCAGGCTGCCGAATTGGAAACTAAATTTCAAGAAGAGTTCTCGAATGCCATCTTGGAAATGAGATACCCACACTTGCAACTGGCAGTCATAAATTATGCCAATATTATGCACAAGAGTGGGGTGTGAGAGTGTGTGTGTGTGTGTGAAAAGAGAAAAACATGTGTAGAGGAACAGTAGGAGCAAATGCTTTTCTGTAGCACGCTCCGCATTTTTACACACATGTTGTATTTGTGTACTGTCTGAAGAAGCCTTCAGAGATGTGCATCGCATCAAACTGCCCATCCTTTACACCGAATTTTTATTACATAACTCAGCAAAAAAAAAATTAAATAAATCTAAAAGTACCAGCCCTGCTACGAGTTCCAAACACTGTTCTCATTTCAGGATCCTGGCATGCACTTGTAAAACATTTAAATACCTATTGGTGGATAAGAAAATCAATTTACTTGTGAGGTGACTAAGTAACAAAACATATTAGAATTGATGTTACAATTAGGAAAAAAAGAAATAAATTGTTTTTCTGCTCATTAATATTTGGATAAATATTTATGAATGTATAAGACAAGCAACCACTGCCAACACTAGATCTTTATTATGCCAGGCATAGGAATAATTCAAGCATTTAGGCAGCTGCAGGTTGAACTCAGCCCCACTGGCTGTTCAGCTGAATTCGATCTGGCCTCAGGAAGACTTTGCTTTGGAGGCGGCTCGGGTTATGTGGTTTCTGTGTGGTTTTTGTTTTGGGACTTATTGAAGAAAAGGAGTGAGACCGTCTGCAGGTAACGGGCTCCTGACAACGAGCTGTGTTTGCCTTGACGGATGTGCACCGGGCAGAGCGATGCTCAGGGTGGACCGCACCGCTCCCCTGCGGAGGGTTAGCCGGACGGGAAGGATTTGCAGGAATTTGGTTCGCAGGGTTGGCCAGGCAAACATTTCCAGCCTGGAAGCAGCGGTAGGCACTCCCTCAGGACAGGCTTTCCACTGGGGCCTCGTTTTTTTCCCTTCTGTTTCTCATTAAAGCCCTCAAATCCAGGCACCTCAGCGTGCACGGCGCGTCTGAGCCCTTTCGCCTGGCGTTGTGTGCAAGCCCGCTGGCCCCTTGTGCAGGTTGGTCACCTTATTGCAGAGGGCAAACCCTGCTCAGCCTTCCCCCTGCGCAGGCCAACCGACCACACCGCCATCCACAAAGGTGGCTTTTGTGGACCCCGAAGGGAGGAAAGGACATTTCCTTTATACAGCACCGTCCTATATGTGCACAGCTGGGAGAGGAGAGGGGGTCACAGGGATGAACTGTTGTGGTCTGACCACCCACAGCCATTTCTCTTTTCCTTCTGGTGAAGGAGAGCCTGATTTTCACTCCGTTTTNGCTTCATTATCTTCAGGCAATTTTTGTAGCCCTCACCTCTGGTTCAGGATGCGAACCAGAACAATGGGTGTTTTGGAACCTGCGGAAAAACCAGCTGGCCGACGTGGCTCAAAATGTAATTTCATAGGGGCATGCATCAATAATGCAACTACCGCTCCGTACGGATATTACGCAGGCAGCCTTAATACGCGTGCATGGCGTCCGGATTGACAAGACAGACCATGATGGCTCCAAAGGGTCAATAAAACATGCGCCATGAAGGATTTACACAATAGACAGTAATGGCTTCTTTGGAGCTGTTACGGTCTATTGGGTCAATAATAATCCACTTTTTAAAGAGTGCCAAAATATGAATTTACACAACAGGCCGTAATGGCTCCTGATCTATCAGATAAATGATATGAATTATCAGCATTAGTGCCCACACTGCAATGCACGTTTACCTATTAGAGTGGTTAGAATAAATATTAGGTGCTTCAAAATATGCTTTCGTATTCAAAAGGCTGATTTCTAAAAATATCTGGGGAAAAAAAGAAGAGAAAACCCCAAACTCTTATCGTTAAACCTGTGAAATAAATAGCATAGATCAGGGAATTTAAATCTGGGACTGTTTCTAGGAGGTTATTGTGAGTTTTCATTGTACATTATTTTTAATTAAATATTGCAACAGCCTTTACCATGTATTTTTAAACTTGGGTTTATTTTTCTAGAAAACTCAGGTCTGTGAACCAGGGGAGTCCGTGAACATTTTCCCACATTGGTAACCTTTTCTGTGCAATTGCATCTTTTCTCCTTTATTAAGAACTAGTTGCCTGAGTAATGGTTTGCAGGATCCAGATTGCATGTTTTACAAACAGGCTTGGTCTGAATATATGCATTCAAGACCAAAAATCTGTTTAAATAACATATGTTCTGTTTGCGGCCACCTATCTGTCTCTATCAAGGAAGATAAAAGTCCTTGTCTTACGCCGTTTCGTCTGCGCAATCAAGACAGAAACCCTCAACTGATGTTTGCCAGCAGGTGGTGACATACAGCAACAAGCTCCAATGGCAGCAACATTTTCCTGCAAAACTTGGAGAAAATCCAGGCTTCAGAAAAATGAAATATGCCTTCAGTTTGGGAAGAAATAATGATGAATGTCCATCAGCAACACATGCGAAGATTTAGTCTCGTTGCATGGCAAGAAGAAGTATGTTCAGTCCACAGCAGGTCAAAAGTTTTCCTTGCTGTTTCTCTGCCTTTCCTTCTTGTTATTATAAAACGTTTGGCTTGGCTGTGAAATATACTTTTAATTAAAAGATAGGAAAATCATGGTAAGACAGCAGCAGCAGAGAGCTGTTAGAAAGCCTGCTGTCTTAGCTCTCGCAATAAACATAACGCGAAGGATAGGTGCACACAAAAACTGAAGCGTTGCGGTAAGAATATGTATACACCGACTTATCCAAGTCCTTTCAAAGAGAAGTGTAAATAGTGTGTTCTGCTTCTCTGTGATTTCCTCGTGTTTTTTCAAACTTCGTGCTCTTTTTTTTCTTTCTGGTCTTGCAGCCAGGTACACTTGTTCGAAAGACCCACTGCTTGTACGAAACATCACCATTCAGTTTGCAATAGGTGAGTGGGCAAATAATTCTTCCATAACAGACAAGAAAAAAAATAATAAGGAATGGTGGCAGGATCTGTCACCTTTGGTTTCTATTGTGCTGTGGTTTTCCGACACTTAGAATTCCCTGGATTTCGTACATATATTTTGTATACATGTTACTCCTACTTTAAACAACATGCCCTTTAAAAGAAATTTGGGTGCTCGCAGCATCTGAAGTGCAATAACTTAACAGAGAAAAATACAAGTCTCGTCTTGCTTAGCAGGGAGCTGAGAACAGGACGAAAATATAAAAATACTGAGGATTTTTTTTCCCCTTCGCAGTGTCTGTTTCCCGCAAGTATCTACCATCTACAATATTGACTGGTTTATCAGGCAGCAGGTATCTCTATCAGTCTATCTTGAATTGTCATCCAACGGGAGATTAAACGCTGCCTGCCTCCTGCTTGTGATTTTCAGTCTTCACATCGCAAAGTTTTCAATCAAATTTCAGTGGTGTACATTTAGCTTAGAGAACTCGCGGTACTTATCTTCCCAAAGCAGGTGATTTAGACCGTGTTTACCTTGTATGGTTCCAAGATATCTCTCGGCAAACCTGTCCACATCTTAGGCCTTGAAATGATTCCCAAGTTCGGTTGTTGCTTTTCCCTCTCTGCCTTTCTCTTTCCCTCCCCAGCCAGGCCACCGGCCAAACAACAACAATAACAACATGGGGCCTCAATAACAGACAAGTGCCAGTTTTCCGAAGAGTTATACCAACGGGGCAACCTTGCATTGTTAGCTTTTTTAAAAAGAAAGCAACGTGACCGCTTCCAGCCCTGTTCTAAGCAGCTTCCTCATTAGTCATCTTTTCAGGGCACTTATCACAGTTGTGGTTTCAGCCCACGAATCGGCTCGAGCCCCGGAGGATGTCAGCTGGGCGCGCTTCTCGGTTTGCATCGGATACCTGAGGAAGTTGTGGGCTGGTAGGTATCCTGTAAAATAAACTACGGCTCCATTTGTAAGGAATCCAGCGTGAGCAAGGTGAAACAGGGGGAAAAAAAAAAAAAAAAGGGCCTCTCTGCCAATTAGCATATTTTCCACATAGGATTTTGATAAACAGACTAACCCGAATTTGAATAAGCATAAACTTGAGAACAAAAAATGCTGGAAAGGCAGTTCAAAATGATCACAAAAGCCAGACTGGATTTTTGTGGTGCATTCTTCATGCAAAAGAGTTAGAATGTGATATAAGTAAAAGTGATTCTACTAAGGTAAATGAATGGAGGAATTGGGAATTATAGTTAGAGAGTCCTAATTAGTCTCTCACCACCAAGTACTTTGAACAAACTGGTGTATGGTGGTCAAGGCAAGATCTGAGAGCAAGATTTGTACCCCTATTCTGGCCACTTAGGGCTGTATAAAAAGGCTGTTGAGGAGTAAAACGGACCATTATAGACCATGGTTCTGGCTGAAAAAAGCAATTGGGGGTGCAAGTATGGTACCAGAGGGTGAGAGGTTGCTTCTTAAAGACTCCCTGCTTGGAGGGAGAGGCAGCATGTGCACAGTTTTTTAGGATGGGGCTGCTCAGCGAGGCTCTCCCAGGCCCCCAGGCAGCAGGGTAAGCCTGGGGCCAGCATTCAGGACGGATGAATCTCTGCAGTGTGACATGGCCCAGCTCCATCCGAGCACTCACCCTTAGGGGTGGGATGGATAAGAGAAACGTGATTCTGGATACAGTTGTTACGAACAGGATGGGAGTTTAATCCTGAACTCCTACTTATTCTAGAAGACCCGAGAGGATGTTACAGTAATTTGATGCCAGCTGGGAAGAGGCAAACACCTCCCAAGTCAGTGCTTTGGCCAACAGCCTGATGACAACAGAGGGTTCTCATCAGGCAAGGGAAATCTTCCAGAGGGTGATACCCACTGGAGTTCATCTGCTTTGTGCTGTCAGGGCAGTGCGAAAGAGAGTGAAGTGACAGGCGAGTTGGCCCAGCTGCTTCTTCATGAATATCTGAGATTCTTGCACAGTGTAAGTGGAAACTATATGAACACATCAAAGAGGAAAAGACACTGAAAATTAAAAGGCAGTGCCTAGATGATTTTTAAACCAGTGAATTTGGCTCAATCTAATTCACATCCTACATGTGCGAAGCGGAGAGTAGATTGAGGTGGTAGGAGTGAAACACAATTGCTTTGTTGTTGAATGTGGAAACAAATTATTCCTTTATTTTCCCTCTTTTGCCCACTCTCTGGGCTTCTTCCTTCCTTTTCCATGAGTACAAGCGAGCAAAAGTGCCTGGGGCCAGGCTGCAGGGAGAGGATTATGGCACAGTCCCACTCAGGCATCAGCTTTGCTGATGGCAAATGCATCTTGTTGGCAGGGGTCCATGGATGGGGTGAATGAGTGTTAAATAAGCTGATAGCTCAACCGATCCCTGTGGTCCCTTCAGCTCAAAAGGGAGTGCAAGGTGTGAACTGATACACAAGATGTAAATTACCATCGCTTTAATAAGTACTACCTTCTCCTTATCTGAGGGCTTCTCTTTACTGAACTGAAGTCCTGCATGCAGCCATTGCAATCACAGAGTTTGGGAAGTGGTGCAAATGTTTTGGGTTCAAAAAGCCCCAAATACATGATTGTGGCAAAGTAAAACCCATTCTTTATCATGTGGTGCTCTCACCTGACAGTGTCACAGAAGCAGAGGTCCCCTGAGCCCAGGGGCAGCAGGGATGCTTCCTCTCTCGGATGGGGCGGACGGGTTGTGTGTGTCCCTAACGGAGATAGCTGAGGCTTAGGTGGAAGCTCAGCAAGGCCCAGATGACAGACTCTGAAGTCTCTCTCTCTGGGGAAACACTGGGGAAAGGCTGTCTTGGGATACATGGCCCAGATCTGAAGGAAGAATCTGGGTGTGCTTGTGCTGGTTTGAACTGCTTGGCTTCATTTTATGGTTTGGTCTTAGGTATGTGATGCACATGAGTGAAACATTCTCTATGTTTAAGCCCAGCTACTTTCATGTCGCTGTTCAAACTGGTTTTACTTTCCTGGCTCTAAGCCTTATGTTGTCATCAACCCTTTTTGTTCTTAGTCCATATATTTTTAGCGCCCCTGAACACATTCTTCCTCTCGTGGGACTTGTAGAAGTTGTTGTCCCATTACTGACTGGGGTAATCTTCTGATTTCTAGGTGAGGCATGTCCATGGGCATGTATACGGTTACCCTGTAGAAACACAATCTGTAAGGCTGTTACAGTTGTGGGTCAGTTATAAGGCTACGGTTAACGCTGCTAAACACGTTCACATTATTTTAATGTGTTTTCAGTTGCTCAGCTTTAAAATTCCAGACTGAACATTTCTAAAACAGGTCTTTGTCTCAGACTGGATTTTTTAAGACAGAAACGCAAAAAAAATGGTTCAGGTACAGATGAACTCTAAGAGTTTAAAACCCATTTGAAAATCTGCCCATGTTTCTGTAATCCTCCATAAAAATCTTACTCTTACACACACTTAGCAGAGGCACAGTCAAATTAGGCAGCAGAACCTGGCCTAGCCCTAGCAGAGCAGGACTTTTCCTTAAGTTGCTTGTGGCTACTATAGGTGTAGTAACATCCCTGTGGTTATAACCCGTGGTTGCTACAGGTGTGCTTCCATCACAGGATAGAGAACGAGAAGATTTCTCCCTTGTTCCCTCAGTGCAGCTGCCTAAAAAGCAGAGGAGCGAGGTGACGGGAGGCAGGAGGGGCGTGGGATTCAGGAACAAGATGTGCAACAGAAGGAGCTGCAGGAAGAGAGAGGCAGGCGAAGCGCTGAAGACACTGGGGAGGGCAGAGAGGACTGGGAGGTGCAGTGAGGGGACAGCGGATTCTGGGGGCGGGGACAGGGCTGCTAGCAGGCTGGCACAAAAGAAAAAGGTGACAGGTAACAGGAATGGAGTAATAGCATGTGGGATGTGTGAGAGAGGCGAATTTGGACATTTTTGAACACTGGCCGTGCAACCTTGACTTCTTTTAATATTTGTATATGTGTATGGACGGGATGAAGAGAAATGAAAAGTGTTATATGGGCTGGTAGCAATTAACTATCACTGGCATAAGGAAATATTGTATATATGACCCCTTTAATATGCTTAGGCTGGGACAGGAATGCATTTTCTGTTGTTAAGATGGGGTCTGAAAGCAAAAAGTTTAAGGAATCCAGTGATTTGGGCTACTGGTTTCTTTGGATTTGGGTTTTTTCTTTTTTTTTTCTTCTTTTTTTTCTGCTTGTTTTCTATGTTAAAGTAAACAGGACATTTCTCCTATAAACAGAGATTTTTTGTGGTTTCAAATTTAGCTCTCGTGGCAGCACCTTTACCGAGGCTCTCGAGCTCCAGCCCTGGAAACCCCGAGATGATTTCCATTTTGGTCCAATCAAAACACTAAGAGGAACGTTCCCCAGCGGCCGCTGCACTGAGCGTGCTGAGCAGCCGGGGGACGCCGAGGTCCCACCGATTCCCTGGAATTAGAAACCCTCAGCTCAGATGCAAGCACCAAAGAGAAATGCTGAGAGAGGGAGGGAGGGAGGGAAGGAGGGAAAAAGGGAGGGAGAGCGTGAGCCCTAACCTGCAAAGCCTGCAGTAAGGACCATTCGTTTTTAGAAGGTTTCCTAAATCTTGAATGGAAGGAACGTATTTTACAGCGCATGTTTTGTTAGTGTTGATTCCTGCACTTGGCTCTTCTGGTGCTTCAGAAAATGCGTTTGAAGGTGGCTGAGGTATTTCAGTTTGACAAATAAACTAAGCTGTGGTTACTTTCTCAGTATGTTTTGTGTCATGGTGCTAATTTCCCATTCACTTGATTGGGATGCAATGATTTCACGACAATGTCAGTGCAGGTCTATGGAAAAGACATTATGGTGTCAAAATGAAATGAAACAATGTTAATTTGTCTATGGAAACGGTGTTCCACTGCCAAATTGAAACATAACCCTCAGCTCAGCCACCTTGAGACTTGGCGCTGCCGCGCTATCGAAGGACTCCGCCACACGGGGTGATTTTACAGCGGCGCACTGGGAAACTACAAATCTGGATTAAATATTAGAGGAGGTAAGACTATTTGTTTTGTTCTACGAAATCACAACTGTATAGCATTTCCTAGTGTTATAGGGGCCTTCCACATGTGCTGCAATACCTAAAGCCCAGGGAGAGGGTGGGAATCGAGGGGAGAAAAAGCACTTTGGCAACCTCTACTCGGATTTCTTTTGGCTGCCATTGGCTCTCCGCACGTCTCATTCCTAGCGTTATATTAATGGGTCTTTTTTAGGTGAGAAACGTTATTAGATTTTGCAGTGTGCGCAGCACCTAACCAACATCTGGGACACTGGAGCTCAAATTAAGCAGTGCTCTAAATCCAATTTGGATTTTAATTCCACCAGGATGTAGCATTTCTAGTAAAACAAGAACTTGAACGTAAACCAGAATCCAAAGTGTAGGGAATACAATAATGAAAAAGAATGCTAAGCAAGCTGAAATCAAAAGACAAGCGCTGAGGGAGGGAAGAAGCAATATATAAAGGGATATAGAGAAATATAAATAAATATTTTCTCTGTTGTTAGGGGTCTGTGGAGTGACAGAATCTGCTTATCAATCACAGTTTGTCTTTTATTTTGTTTTATGTTCCTGGACAGTATGACCACCTTTGAAAAAGGGTGATCTTTAATCTCTTGCCCTGGGGCGAGCACCAGCAGATGTTCTTTTGTTCTTCTCTCCATATTGTGTCCCCCACCTCCTAAAGCTGAAGTGCGCTCCCCAAAACTGACAGGTGTTTCTCTGTTTGATTGCAAAGAGATGGATTTAGGCTAAATGTGACCTGAAACCTTCAAAGTGGAAGGGCCTCCCAGCATGCTCGCAAACTGGTGGGAGGGAAGGCTGTTGTAACATCTGCACTTCTGGGAATATTAGCAAATCGCATACAGATGTCAAGAGGAAAAAGGCTCGACCAGTCTGTTAGGAGGAACTTTAGCACCCTCTTTCATCCTGGGTGAATTTCTGGGGTGATCCTTTCTGCTTAGGTCCTCAGTGATTATTTTTTTGTCCTTATTTGTGAAATGGATGTAATGGCACTTCTCTGCCTCTTATAGACATTAAGGGGAAGAAATAAATTACAGGTTTTGTGGTGTCTGGGCAGTACTATGAGACGGCCATGTCAGTACACACGGCATCATGAGCTGGGGTGGGTGGAAAGGCTAATCACATGAGCACTATATCTTAAGAAAGCAAATTCTTTCTTTGCATGTGCCTCAGCTGGCATTAAAACCTGACACTGGTTAATGAAAACAATAAAGCTATCCAACCTTATTGATGACCATGTAGATTTCTCGGACATGAGGAGCTCTGTGTTCTCCTCTT
This sequence comes from Anarhynchus alexandrinus, assembly GCA_008711295.1. NCBI lineage: Eukaryota > Metazoa > Chordata > Aves > Charadriiformes > Charadriidae > Anarhynchus > Anarhynchus alexandrinus. The sequence continues at coordinate 1,898,971 of VUYV01000055.1, read as the reverse complement.
GTGTATTGATAGAGATGTCTCTGGGCTGTGCACAGCATTCCTAAATGTCCACTGGAGTCCAGAGCTAATGGTCCTCCTGAGAGCCCAATTACTGCAATCGCTCTTACTGTGTGAGTGGTGTATGTTCCTTGTTTGTGTAAAGCTCCTTCTGCCTTTCTTCCTTCCTCAGGTAGGATGTAGTCATGCTGGTCACTTGCTGGGAGCTCCAAAGTGTTGCCCTCAGCTTTGACAGGCAGGAGGAGCAAGGGGATTAGCATTCACATGGGTGTTTAACCCCCAGTTGCCTTGCACAGGCTTTCATTCACCAGAGTATGACTGGACTTGCTGTCCCAGGAGAGGAAAGCACAAGGATCTTCTCCCGCATACATCCTTTGGAGCCCCTGTTCTCTACAAGCAATACCCATCAAATCAGCGTGGAGTGAGCTCTGTAACTTCTTCATGAGACACATACATGTTGCTCCAGCCATAGCTCGTCACAAAGATTGCCAGGCTATCTGAATGCCTAGGAGGAAGCTTTTGGCTCTTCAGGCACCATTTACATGTTGTTTTAAAGTAGTTCATGTTGCACCAGTTACAGTTGTTAAGATGTGCAACCCATAGCTGAAATCTGCAATCCAACTTCTAATTTACAGGGAAGAACTACAATGTGAAATATTGCAGATCTCCCAGTCTGTTGCAAACAGCTAAGACAAGTCATTGGACTGAATTTTTAATGAAATACCCTGCTATACAGCCAGGGATTAAAATACAGGCATCATTTGTGCAAGATGAGGAAGGCGAAATCAACGTATTCTAAGTGGGTTCTATTCAATGTGAGTAAGATTCTCAAAATTAATTATACTGTTAAAAGACAGAAAGCAATCTTCCTTTCCAGGATTGTCTCTCTCTCACACACACACATGCGCAGACACATACATGCACACGCACACACACGCACACAAGCACATGCACACACACACACACACACGCCTTTTCTTTCTCTGGGAGTAAAGCATGGTGGACATCTGGCTGCCAGGCTCAGTCTTCTCCCCCACAGGCATAGAACAACATCATTGTTTGAATATGTTCTTTAGAGGTTGACATTTGGTGAATTTATCTGTTCTCCTCCAATAAGTGAGAGCATTCCAACAATTTTATGCAATGTGTAAACCGCAGATTAATTGCACAAATTATATAAATTATCCTAAAACTTTTGGGTAATGTTTGCCATGTCAACACTGTAATTGAGCTGACTGGGCATGTGGAAAGCCTGCTTGTGGCAAGCGACAGTCCATGGTGCAGATGGAGTGGTGATTTGCATCTACCTCTACTTAGAATAAGTACTGCAAGGTCCCCAGTCTGTAAGCAGAATAGGTAATGGAGACTTCCATCAAAACAAAAAAGTCCTCCACATTATTACCTAATATGGAGGGGTCCGTAGCCCTCTCCCAAATACCAGGTGAACAGCCAGTGTATGTGTGGTAGTGGTGGAAAACAATGAAAGCTACAGGCTTAACAGTTTCGGCAAAAAAATCCCGTCTTCCTTGCTTGTGAATTCAGCCACAGTAGGGGGGGAAAAAAAGCACTTTTAACTGATTTGTGTCCACATCAGCTGAACTCCACTCTCCATAGTTTGGACTGAGTGGTGACTCCTCACAGGAGGAATCCCACAGGTCATGTCAAATTTGCCTTGTCATTTCAGAAGATGTGTTAGTGTAATATCTGGATTTGTGATAGAAGAGAACAGATCAGTGACCCAGAGTATGCCTTTCCATCAACAAGCACAAGTAAAATGTCTGTAACAGAGCATGTAACAGTGGAGTAACCTCTTAGAGGTTATGTTTAAAGTGCTGAGGACTCCAAACGTTTAGAATTCACAGGCAATTGCATCCCTCCTCCTTACAGAGGAACGGAAACCAGGACAGGGAATGGTGAAGTACTCCCTGAGGAAGGAAGGGCTCGAGGCAAGCTGGCACCCATGTTAGGTAAGGGGCTGAGCTCCCGACAGAGCTTCAGCTCTTGCCTCAAATAAGCACTGCGTGGCATTATGTTGGCAATCTCTACTTACTTTAAAGTAATGGCAAATTCAACCACTAAGGCTGGCTTAACCATAAAATGTGCCATCATTATTCTATTTTTTATATTTTTCCTTTTAGAAGACCCCTAAAGGCCCTGCTGTTTCTAGCAAGACTTGAGTTTGGACAAGAGGATTTTAACAGGGGGTAATTTTCTGGACCTCCAAACATTTCATTCAGGCTTCCCCAAGTCTGTATAAATGCTCTCAGAGTCAGTGGAATGGGCTTTTTACCAACAGTAGAGGGGTGTCGATAGTTATTCAATGCAAATTTTATAAATTAGGCGTTTGGTGAATGAGTGCAGTCTCTGAATTAGGGGGGATTCCCTTGTGTGAGATACTTGAGTAGTGAAGGAGCTCAAGCTTAGAGCTCTGGAAGACACGGGAGAAGAGTGCAGGGCAGGAAAGGAGAGTGCAAATGTCTAAACCAGACAAGATTTATTCCTAAAGAAGAAATTCCTCTGCTCCTCCACATGCTTTTAAAGCAAGGGGCAAATGAAAACTTGATTTTGTTTCAGTGAAAGGAAAAATTCCCATTGCATTCAACAGGGCTGGGATTTCATCCAAGACCTCCACATCATTCTAAGACACTCATGTAGGCCACATTTCATCTTTTACAAAGAGTGTGCTGTTTCCAAAATTATCAATGTTTTCTAATTTTCTGACTTCATCATCTGCAATGCCCCTGTCGTGACTTCTTTTTATACAACACATTTTTGTTCCGTTCTTTTTTTTTCACTCTTGCACATAATATCGTTATGCCCCCCAAAGATCAAAGAATCATAGCATAAGGTAAAAATATCTCATTGCAAAGAATAAAGACATCCTTTTTTATAAACTTTATTTTTACTTTAGTACTTAATAAAGTAAAATACCTGGATAAAATCTGGCAGTTGAAGAAATGCGAGATATGTTCCTGATTTGACCGGGGACAGGATTTCACCCCACATTTTTATGGGGAATATTTAGCACACAGGCATTCCACACACCCCCTGTATCCCCACCCCCATATATTTCAAAGCAAGAACAGAAGGCAACGCAAAAGTAGCTGCCACCATCCACCAGATAATTCTTTCAAACATCTCTCAGCATTCTAAACCATAATCTAAACTTATGTCCACATAACAAATAACAGCCCTTTGAAATGAACTGAGAAACTGTAAAGCCATTAAGAAAATGTGCCATTAAGGAAAGGATTTCAGCATTTCCTATGAAAAAGGTTCACAATGTATGTATTTCCACATGTTCAGAGAAATGATTAAAGTGTTTATAGCTTTTGTAATTGGTCTCTCTCAATTTAAAAATATAGGCTTTTTTTTTAAAGTTACATTTCTCTGCTGCTCTTTGTCTGGAATAACATTAATGAAGTCCCATTTTCTCTGTTGCCGAAGGTAGAAAATAGGGAAGTGATGTGTTTAAGAGAATGCGTTGTTGAAACATGCCGTCTGTCTGCCCGTATCCCAGCAAACACGGCCTCCCGCTATCGTGTCCATTAGATGCAGCGCACTCTTGCAGGGTCTGGGGCTACCGTGGTTCACGTGGTGGTGGAGCGTGTATGGCAGCAGGACAGGGGGCTCGTTGTCCCTTTCAGGCCGCCCTTCTGCATGCCACTGTCAACACCAGTAGAGAGAATTTGAAGGAGGGCACGCAATGTTTTTTTCCACTAAATTTCCACCCTGTTTGGGTTCAGTCGAGGGTGGTCAGCATAGTGAGAAAGCCAAACTCCATCATTAAATCCCCAAAAGAGGAGAAAAGAAGGAGGGTACTGGTAAAGAACTCCCTTTCCAAAGCACACCCAGCCCTTTCTCGGAGAGCTCGCGCTCTGCTCCATTAAATGCTATAAACATACCAGCTGCACTGATAAAAACCACATGGCCTTGTGTTCACTGAGCAAGTGAATCAGTAACGGCTTGGTCCTGGAGGCCAAAGACACTTTCATCACCTGCAGATCATGGCCTTTGGAGTGGTTCGTGGCACATCTAGGTCAGTCTGGCAGAGAAGGAGGAAGATTTTCACCCAGTTTCCAGATGAATACGTTAGTTTTACAGATAAGAATATATACACAGATGTATAACTTTTTTTTTTTTTTGCAGCAACTGTCAATCAGGTCACATGTTAATTTTTTTTCCATTCTATTATTTTCTTTTATGCTGTTAAGCTAAAGCTTTAGGTTTTGTTCTAATTGTAAAAGCATATATCAAATGTTTCGTTATTTCTTTTCATAATACCCTGGGAGAGGGTGTTTTACCTTTCCTTTTGTAAATTAGCTTAAGTAGAAATTGTCAATCTGGAATTGACAGGTATTTGTTACAGACAACAAGGCATTGTTCCCGCTTTGCTTCACCCACCAACACAGGTGCTGCTGTCACATGTCACAACAATGGGGAAACTTATTAAACTATAAAGAGTAATAATACTATAATATGAAGGCGTGAGGGTAAAAAATCTGAGAGCATGTTTGCTGGCTGGAGGTAGGAAATCCTGTCCTTCATGTAGCTGAACTGACAGCTCTCTGCCTCTCCCACAAACCTCTTCCCTCCCATCTCCTTCTTCCAGGACTGCCCTTATAAACCATTGACCCCCCCTTTCCACCCACCACCTGCTGCCTCCCAAAGCTATCAGGTAACAGTAAGGCAGAGTCATAATTCAATCTGTGAGGTTGCTCCTCACCTGTTGAGTTGCTGAAGGAGAAAGGGCACGGGTTCTGGGGGAGCCAGAATTACCCTGGTCTAATTACAGAAAGGCTGCGCCAGTTGCTGGATTATGTTGCGGAGCGTGTTGTGACGATGCAAATATCCACAGGCATTTCTTCTGTCAAAGGCTGGCCTAGACACAGGGAATTTCCCCAGTAACTTACTAAAGAGCTCCTGTTTTGTGGACTTGTCAAAGGAGGCGACAGCGGTCTTTGCTGGGCTGGTGGTGTCACCGACCCCGGGCTCGGGCACTGTTGGCTGGAGAGAGATGTACTCTAGAAACGGTCTTGAGGTGCAGAATCTGGGACAGGATTCAACTCGCTTCACCCAAATTCGGGGTTGAACGTGAGCAAATTAGAGCATTGCCATCCTCTGACTGGCAGCAAATCAAATGGGTGCTTTGGGCTTTTTCCCTTCACCACAAAGAACGACAACAGGAACAAAAACTGTGAGAGGAGAGAGAGAAGTGACATCATCTGCAGAAAAGTTTTCCCTTTTTCTGCCTGAAGGATTGTTTTGATTTCTAGCTGCATCTCAGGTAAGCACGAAACATGATATTGGATCGAATGAGCCAACTGCTTGTAAATGGAAATACTTGCGGTTGAGCAGAAGAAGAGAGTTTTTGATATCTTTTTAGGTATTTGTGGAGACCAAACAGCTCCTGGCCTAGCTTTAAATAGCTGAAACATTGGTCAAGTAATTTTAGATGTCTCAGTCTCAGTGGGAGCGTGGCAGTGGCTGGGGTTACATGCAATACTCCGCAATCTCCTGCTACTCCCTCCCCTCTGTACTCTAGCCCTTCCCCTAAACCCCATCTTTCCTCTTCTGTGGTGTGGGAGAGCTGGCGATTTGGAGCCAGCTACGCATGCTTTATGTTTCCTGAAGATTAAAACCCACGTGTAATACTCCATAGCCTGTCAACAGCCAGCTTGGGAAAGAGACCAAAGACTGGAGAGCCAAACCCAGGCTGTTAGATCAATCAAGGCCAAGATGTGCTTCTCGCTTAGAAAAGCTAAAAGAATACTGGCCAGGCAAGAAGTTTGTCCTTTGCAATGCTGGAAGGCTGCTGCCCCCAGTCCTGTGTCTGATTCTCTGTGAGTCAGACTATATACAAATCTGCAAGAGAAGATATTGCGGGTAGGTTTAAAATACTTCTGCCATCAGACAGGGAGAAGACTGCTGTCTACGGTAAGTATCAAGGCTTGGGAGAAGCAGCCAATGATTTGTGTTCCCTTTGCTTTTTTTTTTTGTTGTTTGTTTGTTTTTTGGGCTACTATTAAATAGTTGTCTGAAACTATCTGCTTGTGCAGGACTGAACAAAGTGGTATGTGTTCCCAAACACTAAAAACAAGTTGTCAAGACACATCCTCGGAGACAGAGGGTCTTTTTTGTCGTTGCCCAAGAATGTCTTATTTAAAATGCAATTCCTTGTAAAGATGCAAATGCTATTTTTTTTTTTTAAAAAATGTACCAGTACTGAGAATAAAGCAAGCAAAAGAGGAAATTAAAACAGTGACAAGGGAGGGAGGTCTGGCAAGTTGGCTTTCAACCAAATGACCTCTTGATAGATCAGCTGGGAGCCAGGAATGCATGAGATTACCAAGAACTAGAGAGATTTATAGTTCTTTGTTTGGTCTCTTGGTAAGTCTCCACATATAGTCAGTTACATGACGGGCAATGACAAGGGAAAATGGTGGGCAGAAGAAATCCAGAAACCCAAATATTTATTGTGATTCCATAAACAAGCATGAAAAGAAGGAGCTATTTAAAGATTCAGAGCATTTGCTCTTTTCAGTTTAACAAAAACCACCCTTACTAAAAGGAAATTTTGCACAGCCCCCAAATCCAGCTCTCTTATGAGAAATTCTCTGCACACCGCAAATGTACCTCCAATGGAATTCGGCATGTGAAAGTAACACAAGAAACTCACTGTCATGGGAAAAGGTGTTTGGGTTTCTGTAATCACCACACAACCTTCCCCTGAGCTGACCACCTGCAGAGAGAACATCCCTCCATGGACTGCACTAGCTGAACACATCCATAGATTGTGCCAGAGCTCTTCAGAAAATTGTAACTCCAAATCTCCAAAACTTTGAATGAGTATTTCTATTTTCTCATCATGCAGGTGATGAGGAACATCTGAGCGTTTGTGGTTTATGTTATCCAAATTAAATACTAATATCATGCTGTATTAGATGCCAAGGACATCAAAATGCAAAGGCAAATGGATTACAAAATCTAATTTATGAAACTATTCCAGCTTAAGAAGTAGTGTCATCACCTGGTTTATGAGTTTATGCTGACTGTTACACCCAAGTGTACCCTGAAAGAGTGACCAGTATGGTGAATCCAGATAAAAAGGGCGATCCCAGGGTCTTTAGGTCACGTAAGCATTGTTAAATGAAAAAGCACACAATTTTCCATTGGGTTGCAAATTCTCTTTACAAATAAAGGGACCCTGGAATTTTGAAACAGAGTAAAGCACGAGTGAAAAGGAGACACTTAGACAAGGCAGAGACTCTGGCAACAGTTTGGTTTTAAAATGCAATTATTTGCTTCTTTTCCATATGCGGCATATACACCGTATGAGCATATGGTACGTTTGCGACATTAGTTTGTTACTGTTACTTATTTAGTTCTTTTTAACCAGTGAAGCTGTGCTTGCCTGTGTACTAGGTAAAAATAAATAAATAATCTTACACCCCAGGACAATATTGTCCATAACAGCATAGTGATGATGTCTGTAATATATCATTTACTATTGTCTTTACATACTCTCTGATTCCTCCTTTGTGTTAAACCAATGAATTATATTCTCTTAGTAATTTATTCACTTGTCAAAACCGAATGTTAAGAAGCTCTAAGGTTTGCCTTAAACTTATAATAGAATTGAAAGGGCAAGTATTCAAAATTCAGCTTCAAGGTTTGGACCTTTTGTACAACCTTACAAGTGCTTTCTGAGTGTGATCATTTTGTCAGTACGATTCTGACCTGATTTGCATTCCTCACATTTCTCTCTTTAACAGGTTTGAGTTTGCACGTGTAAGTTACAAGTTACTGCAAGCAACAGTTGCTTTGAAGGTACCTTACAAATGCAAAACAGACACCTTTTGCTGAACGTTCAGCTTTAAAACAAGAGGAGAACTGATAAGACAGAAAGGGATTTGCAAACAGAAATGTCATGACCCACGGCTCAGGGAAAAGTTTGCAAAAAACTGTCACTAATTTCTGATATTGTAGGTTTTTTTGAGTGTCCTAATTGTGGCTTGGAGACCCTGACTTTTTAAAAGATGTTGAGGAGCCCAAAAGGAGGGTATGCTTTGAAAATATTGTTATGTAGGTACTGGATGGCCTGATGATTTGGGAAACTTGAGATGTTCTCTTCACAGATTCCTGAAGAATTCTGGCTAACATGAAAGAAACCACTAATTTCTAAGGAATCTGGAAAAAAAGAAATGAAAATGTCGGAGGATAGTGAAGGCCGCCTCACTTGGGAGAATGTATTGGGTTTGCATGGCAAGGTTTTGGTAGAAGGGGGGAATACAAGGGTGGCTTCTGTGAGAAGTTATTAGAAGCTTCCCCTATGTCCAATAGACCTAATGCCATCTGGCTCCAAGATGGACCCGCTGCTGGCCAAAGCCAAGCCCATCAGCAAAGGTGGTAGAGCCCCTGGAAAAACATATTTAAGAAGGGGGGAAACTTTCTCTGCAACAGCAACTGCGGCCAGAGAGATGAGCGAGAATATGTGAGAGAAACAACTGTGCAGACACCAAGGTCAGTGAAGAAGGAGGGGGAGGAGGTGCTCCAGGAGCTAGAGCAGAGATTGCCCTGCAGCCCATGATGAAAACCATGGTGAGGTAGGCTGTCCCCCTGCAGCCCATGGAGGTTAACAGTGGAGCAGATATCCACCTGCAGCCCATGGAGGAGCCCACACTGGAGCAGGTGGTTGGCCAAAGGAGGCTGTGCTGGAGCAGGCTCCTGGCAGGACCTGTGGTCGCATGAAGAAAAGAGCCCACGCTGGAGGAGGTTTGCTGGCGGGACTTGTGACCCTGTGGGGGACCCATGCTGGAGCAGTCTGTTCCTGAAGGACTGCACCCTGTGGGAAGAACCCACGCTGGAGCAGTTTGGGAAGAACTGCAACCTGTAGGAAGGACTCATGTTGGAGAAGTTCATGGATGACTGTTTCCTGTGGGAAGGATCCCACACTGCAGCAGGGGAAGAGTGTGACGAGTTCTCCTGAGGAGGAAAGAGCGGCAGAAACAATGTGTGATGAACTGACCGCAGCCTCCGTTCCCCGTCCCTCTGCACTGCTGGAGGGGAGGAGGTAGAAAAAATTGGGAGTAAAGTTGAGCCCAGGAAGAAGGGAGGGGGGTGGGGGGGGAAGTGTTTTAAGTTTTAGTTTTTATTTCTCATTATCCTACTCTGGTTCGTTTGGTAATAAGTCAAACTCATTTCCCCAAGTCGAGTCTGTTTTGACCATGATGGTAATTGTTGAGTGATCTCCCTGTCTCATCTCCTTATCTCAACCCATGAGCCTTTTGTTATATGTTCTCTCCCCTGCCCAGCTGAGGAGGGGAGTGATGAAACGGCTCAGTGGGCACCTGGTGTCCAGCCAGGGTCAACCCACCACAGAGAATGTAGCCATAAATCTTCTTTCTAAATATGAAGCTCGTGTTAATGCTCATTAAATAATTAAGAGCCAGAAAGAACATTAACTTCTGTATTTTTAGTCTGATACAGTGTACAACAGCATACTATATTTTTATCTAGCAAGAAAGAGTCCATCAAATACAAATGCTACATGTGCAACGATCCTTCATTCTAGCTCTAACACAGATGGTTATCCCTGTAACAAATAAATAGTCAGGTTCAGAATCAAGAAAGGATAAGAAAAATGATAAGCAAAAGAAAAAAAGAAAAAAGGCCCAGTGCAGATGATCTTGTGAGACACTACTTGATCCAACTCTCCTTAAGACCTCATATCTCAAAATCACAGTGGGATAGCAGAGCCTAGGAGCACTTACTGGGGAATACAAATACGGATAACCGCAACTCAAACTACCTGTTAAACACACAGTCATATAGTATTCTGTCAGGCAGGTTCAGGGCAGTTTGGAGCTTTTTGCTCTGCAATATACATTTCACCTGGAGCCCTCCAAGTCAAACTCTTTCAGGTTCTTTACAAACTTGGGCACTCGTGAGCATTTTTTTTTTTTTTAATATCCTTACTTTTTATGGTAATGTCTGTGCTTAGGAATAAAACTAACTGAAGAAGAACAGCTTCCCAAGTTCTATAAACTTGGACATTTTACTGTTCATTTTCCTTCCCTACTGAAACATTTCTGCGAGGTAGTTTTATGTTGTACCTGCTAACGTTGGCAAGCCTGCGTTGATGATACAGCACAGAGAATGCCAAGGTTAAAGTCTATACCCTGTCATCGTTCCTTCACATGCCTCTAATTTATCTTCCCCAGTCTTCACATGACTTCTTAGGGTTCTTATCACCAAAATATTTAGTGTTTATTCCCACTGGTCCATGAATGTTGTAATGGAGGAAAATGAGATAAGATATTAACATCTTTTGGGATCAGGTAGGGGGAATCAGGCAAACATGAAGGAATGCCGCATGAGAAGCCCTTTCTTCTACACCAGGTCTGTAAACTCACAGGTTCACCATAATCCCTTCCTTGAATCCAGTGTATTTGAGGCAAATCCAGAAACCTTGTCAACTCCTACAGATTATCACAGTGGGCTACAAGACGGGTGCATAGTTAAAGCGTTTCCTGAGCTTCTGGAGAAGCTGGTCCTGTTCTTTGTTGCCAACTTGTGGGGTGCCCTGACACAGGTTATTTAAAAGATAGTTTTCAAAGGCATGCCTGGAAATGTGGTAAGTGACAGAGAAAGGTATTCATCCGGGAACGCTTAGAATAAGTCAACTGGAGTCAGGATTATTAAATTCTCCTGCTGTCAGTGCATAACTTGCAATGCATAACTCGCACCGATTTGAGTAAGCCGCTTCGTTGTGGCCTCTGTTTATATTCTGGTCATCCGAACCGTTAAGACTTTTATTAGGCAAGTTTCATAACATTTAAAAAGTAAATTAGTGATAAATATATCTACACTTAATAACATTGAAGCAATATCTTCACCAAGCTGCAAAGATTGCATGGATAATTCAATCTATAGATTTACAAATAATTTATTCAGTTATTATTTTAACTAGTTTTGCTGTATGAATGAATTAAACAGCTGGCAGCTTGCCTGTCTGTTCATTGCTCTGCTCCTTTCTCTCCCGTTTCTAACAGACCTATTTTTGCCCTTGCCCTAGCTGCAAATATGGCATCCTTTTTGCTTCACAAACATCCTCTCCGAACAAGTTAGGCGAGGGAGATGCTGGAGTGTGAGGTGATCTTTCAGGGCAATTCAAAGACGTGTTTTCTTATATGATTTACTAAGTGTTCTCAGAAATATTGTTTCATTCCATAACATCTCCACATTTTTTTTTTGGCAATCTTCTTTCCTAGTACAGTGGAGCAGATTTCTGAATGAGGCTGATGAGATTTGTAATATACCCCGAGTTAATTTAGACAGCAGGTTAGTCCCCTCAACAAAACTGTGGCCCATATACAAGTCAAATCTGCTTTTTTCCTTGGGCAATGATTTATTTCCCTCTTAAATTGGCTGGACCAGTTAGTTTTTTATTTTTATTAAGTCACACTATTCTTAAATGAAACTATTGATTTAAAGTCAGCTTAGTGAGGATTTAATTTGTTTTCAGGGGATTAGAGCAGGTAACATGGGATAATTTTACAATAAAGTGGAATAGAAGCATTCCTTCACATTACCCTCACCTTTTTTTCTTGCCAGGCTGCACAGACATTACAAATTTTCAAGTGAATTGTGGAAATACATTCATAAATCAGGCCTAATTCCTCTGCCTGCTTAAGGGCTATTCTAAAGAATATTTTCCTTTGACCTTGTCCATGTTTGTCCTTCCATGGGCAGATGCATCTGATAATTCCACACAAACGCAGATTCACACAAAGTATTTTTGTGTCCACAGTAGGAATTGTAAACAGGGGCATTTGTTGAGAAATACAAGACCAGACACGTCTTTTAATACAGTGGCTACAGAGTGCTTTTCAGAGAGTTTTAAAATATCACTATATTGCTCACAAACAGAGGGATAGTTATAGCTATTTTTGGCATGCCTCTATAGCGTATATAGTGGATATGTTGTTTTTTTAATATAGTACGTTGTTTTTAATCTGTGCTTCATGTAGCTTCACGAAACCTCTTCCCTCTTTGTCATTCTGTCTTTCAACCACATCTAACACACCTGCAACAATTTCTGGGATTTCACTTGATAATATGCAGCCTGCTTTTGCTGCTATTGCGCTCCGCGAATTGAACGGAGGTAAGCTCTACAGCCCCGGGCAACATTACCTCAAAATCAGGCATCCCCTGTTTGACCCTGGTTTCCCATTTTTGGTTGCCTCGCTTGTTTTCCTTTGCAGTCCTCTGCTTTTGACACCACACCCTCGCTGGGAAATAAGCGAAAGCTTATCCTACGTAGCATCTTTCCCATTGCTCCCAGGCATGGACCACGTTCCTCCCGCCTTTGCTTTTAACTTAAGTGCAGCACATCCGTGCGCCACCCTGTTGTGGGAAAACACGAGGAGACCAGCCCTGGCTGCAGCACCGAGCATCACGTCCCTGCCTGCGCTCCTTCACCGCTGCTCTGCCTCAGCGTCCCAACCCCTGGAAAGCCAAAGGCAGCACCGGGGTAACTCTGCTTCACTGCACATCTTCCTCTTTCATGTTTTTCTCTCGTCCCTGTCTCTCCAGCTCTGTCTTGTGGGGTGTTAGAAATTTTCCTCCCTGGTATTACTGAGTGTAATAGGGAAAAAAGGCTCAAATGTTGTCCTTATGTCCTTACTGAGCAGAAACCGTCCCAGTGTTATTTGGCTCCTGGGAATGGAGGGTTTTTTTTAACTCTTCCTAGACTCCCGATAGACATGGAGATGGATGCGGATGGACTTATCTCAAATATTTGTAAGGGCAAAAGAGAAGAGGGATGGCAACTGGAGGAGCCAGCGTAGATACCTGGTTATGAGAGGGCAGGAGCGCGCCCTTCCCCATGGCAAGACAGGCCCAGGATGGGAAACACCTGCCCTGCTGATGGCACCGTGTGGTTTCCAGGTCTCTCAGGGCTTATTTTAGAGCGGGAGATCTCTCCTCCTTTCCTCTCCTTTTATTTATTACACCATGTCCTCCTGCAGGTGAAGGCTTCTTTTGCACTATTCCTGTTAGGGTCCTGTGGACTGCCTGGCTTTTGAGGGTATTTTTCTGTCTCTTTTACTTAACACAGTTGGCTTCTGATTAGACTTTCTATTGTAGGTGTTGCTGATAAAATTTCAACAGGCACATATGGACTCAGCTCTACATATATTTTAAACCAGATGCAGTTCACTGGCTTTTTTTTTTCCCCTTTGCTACATAAATGTGAGATCATAAGTAGTATAGAAAGAAGAAGATGTTTCTTGAAAGACAGAGAAAAAAAACCCAGCACATATTCTCCATTGCACTGCTTATAAGGACTGTGTTTTATTATTATTATTTATTTAATGGGCAAAAAAAAAAAAAGCAAAAAAAAAAGCTTTGCACACACCACACTCTACAATTTTATGAGATCCACATCTGGAATCCAGAGCATCTCAGGAATCAATCTATCAGGCCCTAGTCAATTGTAATAGTGCACCTGGGGTGAAATTCTGGCTCCATTAAAGTCAGCTGGAATTTTGCCATTGCAATGCAAAAAGTGATGGCTGATGTAGGCTACTCCACATTAACTCTTGGGCAGAGTGAGATGGCCTGTAAGTCGCCAATATTTCCAGATTTGGCTTAACATTCAGGAAAAAAAACCCCTCAATCCCATGTCTCTATACACAGTGAGAAAAAGTAAGAGTTATAATGAGGTCATAGCGATTGTACATTTGGCTGTTACTGGAATAAATGGTCTAAGTGCTCATGAACTTTTTTCTTTAGTAGAGGCTTTTAGGATTAAACAGAAATACTGTTTGTTGTACCTCAGGGTGAACGTATATATTTTTGTGTGTGCGTGTGTATGTAAGCCATCCAAAATCCTGCTTATAAATATCTATTTTGCCATGCTTTTTCAAAACCTTCCACTGGAAATGCATTTCCCACTGTAAATAGTATATCCCTATTACCTACCCATCAGTCAAATCAACTCATTTCTGAAATTCAATTAAAAGGGTCTCATTGCCATAAATCGAAAAGGATATTTTATTGTTACTTTGTAATTTGGAAGAATGAAAATTAAAACAGTGGCTCTGATGGAAAGAAATGGCTACTAAATCATAATGATATTTTGCAGTTTATCTGCTCATTGCCATTTTATTTCAGCTATTTCAGAATGGAAGGACGATGAATTGACTTGCACACTCTGTACTAGTTTTATTTATTTTTTTGGCTACTTCAAGCACTTGTCTAAATCTTTTTTATGATTGTTTATCTAAGTTTCTCCCAAATGTTTCATCAATTGCTATCCCTGTTCTTTTATTCCATATGTTAACTGCTTCCTGTGTATAAAAGACAGTTTGCTTAAATTCCTTTGGCTCTTGACCTATTCTTACCCTTGGCAGAGATGCTCTGTAATTTTGGGATTTTNTTTTTTTTTTTTTTTTTTTTGCTGAGCATCAATTGAATTGTCTTAGTGTCAGATAAAATGAACAGAAAGGCCACATATGTGTCATTTAACTTGTGAACTTGGCTAAAGATACAATAGATTTCATGAAATGGGTGCGAGTTGGGGGACAACCAGAGGTGGAAATTGAAGATCCCATACTCTGGTTACTGACGAAAATTGAAGAGAATAAGCATGTTAAGAGGCATTTATTATCAGCCACAGTGACTAGTAGTAAATAATAAAAATACTGCTGCTCTGAGTAAAACACAACGCCAAATCTATGACCCATCTTTCAGATTTAGCAGGAGTTTTATTGGGGGGGGGGGAGAAAGACCCATTTCAGTTACATGTTGCTTTGGTATAGAGATTTCAAGGGGCCAAACTCATTCTGTCTGCTTCCAACCTACACTCAAAAGCCATAATGCTGAAAGTTTTACTTCAGCTGAACTGTTGTGCATTCTGCCTAGAAACGTCTGTGGAAAAAGAAGAGGAAAAGATCCAATGGAAACCCAGCATAAAAATGAATTTACCACCTGGCAGAGTGAAAAATCACACATACCAGGGAGATTGTGCACAAGGAGAAGAGATGAGAGCAGGGCATATCTAATAAAAACAATAAATACAGCATATAGGCCATTTACAATATATACAGAAGAAGGACTTCAGCCTCTTCAGTAGAAGATGTTAACCAGAATACTATACATAATTAAGTTTTCATTTGAGTTGAATACAAACATTTGCAAGCATACACATACGTATAGCATCTCTACGCAATGGAAACACGGTTTTAAATTTAACTCAGAAGAAAGATTTATGCAACTGTCTCTCTTTGGTAAAGACTGGTGCAGACCCACATAATACTACTACTACTACTAATAATAATAATAATAAAAACTACCATAAAATTTGGTTACCTCTAGTTACAACAACCCTTGAAAGCAAAATCTTTGGGGGCCAGGCAGAGCCCGTGAGACCCCTTTGCTGGGCTCCACATACCAGGACAATTCCTGTTGACTTTAATGGAAGCTGTACCTAAACAAGGGCTATTAGCCAGCCCCTAATGAGGAGAGCGGTGTAACTTGGGTGGCTCGCCGTGCTCAGCACCGCAGCTGAAGTCGAGGTTTCCTTTCCCTTCAAAGGTCCCCGCACCAGATGAGGCTTTTTCCCTTCCTTGTGCTCTGAAGATTAAACACCACAAAAGATGTTTTCTGTAAAGCGAGGTACGCAGCGCAGTTTTGCCTTCTCTCTAGCTGATGTACTAATGTGTAACTGTAGGGTTTAATTTTACTTTACATTAATCAAAGAACAATAAAGGCCATAAAAACCCCACTAAGAAGCATTTCAAGTTAAGATCCAAAGCTAAATGCCATGGGATTTTGCCTATTGTCTTGTTTAGTCCCCCTGTAAAAAGAGCTAGATAGCCGGAGAAAGAAAGAAAAATTGAGCCCGTGTTTTTTGCATAGAGATGGAGAAAACACATAATAAATTAGGGGGAGGGAGGAGTGAAATAAAGGCCAGAGGTAAACGACGTTTAATTGTGTGAGCTGCTCTTCCTCTTGTGGTTCCTGCCAGCTGCTGCTGCTATTGCTACCTTCCTGTTTTAAGATGAAAGCAATGATGGTAGACACGTGCAGACACACAAAAGAACCTATTTGGACTGGTGTGTCAGCTCATCTTTATCAAATGTTGCACAGGTATATTTTGTTGCCATGCTTCATTACCCCAGAATGGCGTGCCTGAAATGTTTGTCTCTTCTATAAACCCAATAGCTTTCCCAGAGAGTCACATTTGACAGAGCAATAGACAGGTATTCGCTTGCTGGCATCCGTTTGTAAAGCCCGGGCAATTATATATATATTATCCACATATACATACGTACACACACATACAGGGAAATACACACACGCACAAATATATATGTATATAAACACAAGGAACATGAGAGGGAGATATATTATTTTATTATTCGTATATAGAGAAAGACTAGACGTGTACATATACACTGTAAAAGGGATACTCAGTACAAAAATACATGCATACTTGTACAAAAATTAACATACACTTGTAAAAAATTAATAAAAGAGAAAGTAGAATTTTAATACAAATTTCCTGATCCAATAAAGAAAAAACTTTAGTCAGAAATATAATACTGGGAAAGATAGGTGGATATTCTTTTATGAATATTTTATTTACAAGGTTTTCCACTGGGGGAAAAAAAAACCCAAAATATGAGACACATCACTTTAGTCCAGAATGAATGTTAACAGTAGCCCTGTTCAAGAGAAGGAGGAAATGAGAGTCAGAGGAAGAACAAAATGAAGGTTTGTTGTTTTTTTTTTTTTTTCCCTGTGTAAAAAGGCATTATTTGGAGGAAAAAGCTATGAGGGGAGAAACCATCCCCAGCATGTGCTTCGGGGCCCTTCTACACAAAGAGCCGGCCACCAAGGATTTGCAGGCGCATCTGCAGAGTGAGAGGAAGATTCAACGACAGCATGGCCACCTTCGTTAGTTTCAAACTAATTTCCATGCTAATGCTTGGCCTATTACTTAAATATATCAGATTGTTCACCTGTAACACGATGGTAATATTTTCTTCCTTCATAGGAGGGTGAAGCCGAGGGTTGTGTGCTTCGCCCTGACGAGCTCCTGTCCCAGCTGTGCTGAAGATGCGCGCACACCAGAACGCGTGTGTGCTTCTAGCGGAGGAGGGAGGACTAACTACGCTGCCAAATGCTCTTTTAGATGATGGAAAGAAAGCTGCAAACCTGGGAATTGCGAGGCGGGTGCCACTTGCCCCGCCACCCCGGAGCGGAGGGCTAATGGCACGGAGGCAGACGGAGCCCGGGTGTAACCTGCAGGGTGGTTACATCCCAGCGTGGTAACAGCACTGAAATTACTTGATGGGTACTATTTTCATTATTATTACTTTAATGCACCATTGTGGACACACTGTCCTGTACCGTAAAAAAAGTAACGCAAGCAAAACACAGGCCCTATATATGCAATTACATCCACTGCAGCTCAAAAAGAAGACAATTAGTGGAGTGCATTCCCCAGAAAGCCATCCACGGAGGTCAGAGTTCGGGAGTAACATTTCCTTTCTCCTCTCTCCTCCCAGAAAGCTAGACATAAGCAGCATCAAATCATCCGCAGAGCACTCTAACTAAAAGGAGAACATTATGGGTAAGTAACAGGCAATGTAATTGCCTAAACAAACAGAGTTTAGACAGGAAGACCGTGATCCTAGTATTTCTAAAATGTGGTTGTGTTTGGCTTTTTTTTTTTGGTTGGTTGGTTTGGTTTTTTTTTTTGTCTGTTTAGCTGCATATTTTAGGTAAGTTTTTGTTTGGTTTTTTTTTGTTGTTGTTGTTTTTGTTTTGCTGGTCTAATGCTAAGAAACAGTGTAATACAGAGAATGCTGCCTTGATTTATTCCCAAAGTTAAAATATGAATTTGCACCTTTTAGTAAAATTATAATGCGTGCCCGCTAACAAGAAAGCGAGAAGAAAGATTTGTGGAGCTAGCTTTTTCCCCATTTTAGTATGCGCTAGTAATGCCCAACTGGAACTGGAAGCGGCTTAGACGGCCTGCGAGAGGCTGTCCTTGCCGTAGGAGGCCAGAAACACCAGCGCTTCTGTAACTCTGCTAAATTTCCAGCCCATTTGAGCAGACAGACATCGTTTGGATGGGGTTTGGCTCAGCGTTTTTGGGGCAGTCGCAGTCCTCCTTCCACTCCAAGTACCATATTGCAGCCCCACTCCAGAAACACGTGGACAAGGTGCTACCTGTTACTAATGACTGCTAAGCAGCTGCTGCCTTTCATTTCTTAGTTTGATCACCAGGGGCTGGCTTTGTGTGAGGAAGGTGGCTTGTCCACAGCTGGGTTTGGTACAGTAGACCCAAAACAGCTGGGGGTAGGTCTCCCTTTTACGAGCACATCCAGCAAAAGGATGCGGTAGCTCTCCCATAAGGTTGGCAGCGAACCCGTAGCTTGCTGTGCTTGGAAGTTCACTCCATCATTTTTTTCTCATGCCCCTTTTCATTGCAAGCTTTTCAGGATGCATAGTCAGCCCCCACCAGCTTGTTCCCAGCACCAAGGCTGGGGCAACTGGTCTTGGTTGGTGGGGAGGCTTTGCCATACTTTATATGATTAATAGTAGTCTAATATTGCTGAGAAACTTGACCCCCCCCCAGCTTGATTGCTGTGGGGGTTGGTGTCACTACAGGAACCGCTTCACACCAGTTCTATGTTCGAGAGAGGTGCTACAACTTCCACTGCATATAATCTGCAGCCCTTTGGGATCCCTGCTATGAATAAACTCATCCTCGAATAACCTGCACAAAATCAGAAGCAAGACGGGTTACGGGAATAGGGGGAAGAAGATCATGGGCTGAGGGGTCAAGGGGAGATGGTGAGAAGAAGCAGCAGGTTATGTGGAGCTGTAGGCTGGGTAGGACCTTTGGGTTAAATTTATAGGACCCGCTGTGCTTACAACCAACACCATGGGGATTTTCTTTAATGAAAGGCTATATAGGTCCCCAGCTTTTTGTTTGAGGAGATTTTAAAGAGCAAAGAGTAATTGAAGCACTGGAATCAAAGGCAGGGGAGCAAGAAATCTGTAGGTGCCTTGCAGCTTGTTGGTCCCCTGTAAAATACTGAGTACAACTAGTAGGGTGAGTTTTAGTTTACATTACCTGTGTACTACCTTCCCTTTAATGATACCTCTTTGTGGTCAGATTTTCGAGGAGGTTGACGGAAATTGGTGTGAGCCTGTTCCTAGGCATGACTAGTGGCAGAACCACGTCTGCGAGGGGTTCGTCATCAGCCCTGTGTCTGACTTCCACATGTGTGTGTATCTAGTAACAAAAATGTGTGTTGATACGCAGCATTTTATGAAAGAATTATTTGCTTAAAATATTATTTTGGCTTAATATCTGCCTGTGGATTGAAAACCGGCAGAGCAAACCAGAGTAATTTTAAAAGGTATATGACAGTACAAAGCTGGTGTGAGGGAACCTGCTGGGACAGTCGTGGTGAAATTGGATTGGCAGAAATAAGGGTTGACCTGTTACTTGGAAGAAAGAGGCCAATTTATAACTGTGATATGTTACCGGGTTAAAATGGTATTTTTAACTCGCTTAGTTTGCTTATTTTAATCTGAAGGCTTGAAAATCTTAGAAAATTGGAAGTAATTTTCATGTCTCTGGTTTTGCTTGGGTATTTTGGCTTGTTTAGTTTTAGGGGGTGTTTTTGTAAGGCAATGAAGGTGGAGTAAACTCCAAGAAAATGAAGTACCAGGAAGAGGGCAGAAAATAGTGTCTGTTATTTCATGTAGCCGTAGAAAGAAGCAACACCTTGGAGGTGAATGATAGATATTATTATAAAAGAGTTTTAGCTCAGGGCAGGTGAGTGGTGTGTTAATGAGGAGCCACCTCCTGCTTTCTGACAGATGACTGTCATTGTTCAAATGCTGCCATCAGATTGATTAATAACTGGGTCATCCTGCCCTGCAGTTGGAGTAGACTGTCTTCATTCTTCTGCTGATTTCTCTAATCTGCTGACCTGGAGATGACCCAATAGAGGTGGAGCTGAGATTAGCATTTCATTTCTTGTAGAACAACAAGAAAAAATTCGCAAGGGGCGGGGGGGGGGGGCGAACGACACTAACCAAAAACTCAAAGAATGCTCCTGTCCCCAGAGCAACCCCCAAACCTATTCAGCATGTGCAAGAGCAAAAGTCCCTGCTTTATGAATAGGCAGTTTTAGTATTCGAGACATTTATATTTTTAATAAAGATTTAAATCGGTCGTGTTCATTTCTGCAGTGTCAGCTTAACCTATATGGAAAGATGTATAAGGTCTCTTCAGAACACACAAAGGAATGTAAAGACCTGTGTATTGAGGGGCAGGGGAATGAGCTGATATAACATAAAAATGCTTGCTTTGCCTTAATGTCTCTTAATGTTCACTAAATTCACTATTAAAAGACCAAATAGTAAACAGCATGCTTTGACAAGTGAAATACAGGCATATTATCCCAGATGACTGTTATTATGTGGAAAGAATGGCAATTCTCCTTCAAGATTTGTGTAATTTTCTCTCTTTTCTTGATTTAAACTCTTCTGAAAGCAATGGCATGGTGAGTTTACCTTTCTCCTTGTCATATGTTGGCAAGGTGTGATGGCTCTCATCTGCTTCGGGAGCATGGAGCACAATATAATAGTCAACTTGAGCCAGAGGGATCCTTGTAACTAATTAGGATTCAATTTTCAGACTTTTTGGAACATTGCTTTGGCCAAAAGTTACATGAAAATATCCTTCAAATAGCTTGTGAAATTGGCTCATTTCTGGCACTCTTTTAAAATTACTGATCCTTCTATTACACGGACCAGCTCCGCAATTTAAGACTTTTCTATTTAAATGCAACATTTATAACATTTTACAAGAATACCCTTTATTCCTTCCATCTTCCTGGAGGACAAGGTCCCCTCCCTCCTCCTTTCTCATTACTTACAAAAAGCAACCAAGGCTTTCTATCCTGGGACTCCACAGCAGAGCAGAACACTCTTACGGGATTTAGCTAATCAGGTGTATAGACCTCGAAGTGCTCCCGTTTGGTCGTGTGTACTCTGTTCCTGTGTATATGCTGTGTAGAGTACCTTTAGCTCAGTTAAAGCATTAGGCCACTTCTGCGTTAGTTGTTTTGTTTCGACAGAGGACAACCTTCCCTTTTTAAGCCAGGCCTATGTTTGCAGATACAAGCGGTGAGAAGCCAAAGCCAATAATTATCAGCTTCAAGATCAGCTTCAAATCTCCGCACTACAGTTCTGAATCATGATTTGTGTTTTAAACACGCTCGGCCTTACAGCATGCGAGATTGCTTTATGCTCACAAAATACATAACTAGATGCTGGAACAGAGCAAAACCCAGTAGAAAAAGGAACAAGAGGTTTGTCGAAAGAAAAACATAGCCAGCTGCTCATTTTTAACACCTAGTATCTGTAGCCATTTCTTTACCGTGGAGTCATTTTTGAACAGTTATCTCTGTCTGCAGAATGTTACTTAAAACAAGAAAGAAAACTTGCATGTAGATCAGCCTCTAATATAATAATTAAGGTGTTTTGAGCACAGAAGATTCCAAATAGAACCGCTAAATGGGTTCCCCTCTACCTAAAGCTGCATGTCTGTAATGTATTCACCGCGTCCTGCGCAACGTGTAGAACCTGGTGCTTTATTCAATGCTGTGAGGCCACCCCACGCCCCTACGTGCAGCCTCGGTTACTTTTCAAGTAGCTTCAGCTTGGAAAGATCGGATCTGCTCGTTAAAGACTGAATGGATGCAAAATGTGAGGTAGGCGCTGCTGTCCTCTTGTGCAAAACAACGTGCCCCAAATCACTGTCAGTTTGTGTGAAAGGATAACCAGGGGGTTCTTCTGCTATTCTAAGAATCGTACTTAGCGTAGGCCTCCTGTGAAAGCGGCTGCCCCTGGAGTCCAGGGATTAGCACATTATCGGGAAGCACATTTGAAAGGGTCCCTCGGAGTTCTGCGAGGGGAGGTGAGCTGCTTCTGAGGCCCTTGAAGTAACTGCTGTGGAGGTTCTCCATTTAGCTAAACCAGACTGTTAAATCAATTCAGCCACATAGGGCTATGTTTGAGTAACATTAAAGGTTGGCTTTAAACCCATAAAAGCCAGGAAATTCAGGGTTAAGGCTGAAAATCCTGGCTGCAGCTCTGGTCTTAACGGAAGGCCTTATGCCAAAATAATAACAGTAATGCAAAAAATTTTGCATTAAGGCTGCAGTGGCATACTAGATTTCAGACTCCACTATGGCCTTTTTTCTTTACAGCACTCCTCACTCACTTTTTTTTTCCCCCTCTCTTTCGTTACAGCAAACACTCCTCAAACACTCTGCTTCAGATACCTGAGGTAACTGATATCTTGCCGTACATGGAAGTGGTGATATCACAGTAATGTAATCGCCGTGAAATAGCAAATATTGTCCTTTCAGCAATGCCCACTAAAAGATGCTTAAGATCACTATCTCAAGACTTGTATTGACAAACTGGTGTGCCGTTGTATCTGAAAACTGCTTTTTTATGTTATCTAGTTGAGCTCCTTCTTCTTAAACCATAACTCAGAAAGGAGGAGATCATCTAAGAGTTCCAGAAGGCAGCAGAAAAAAGTTTTCAGGGAGAAAGCTGAGTTGCAGGTTGTTGAAAACAGGAGACCCTTTTGCTTTCGGTAGTGGGATAAAGGAGTGGAAAGTCACTGGGAGAGCAGGAGAAGAGCCAAGGTGTAGGCTGCAGAGGATTCGTGAAGAGGATTCGGAATAATCCCGAATCCCATGTAGATCAATGGTAGAATCCTCATAGACTTGAAGTGGGTCAAGATTTCAGCTTCACAAACTAGATGGTCAGCGTGGATTTCATATACAGATAATCTTGTGGTCCATCTCCACTTCTTTTACCTCCCTTTACTGTAAAGATTTTTTTCAAAGAAATATGAAAAAGACACTTAACACATGATTTTATCCTCTCATGTCTTCCAAGATGGTTTGTTTAAGCTGACACTTTTTATATAGGCGTTGCAAGCACCAGCTAAAATGGTGAAAAGGGGGACAGTGTGTGGAACCTGAACTGAACATTGGAGTCTCTTATAGTAACTAACTAAGTATTTGTTGCTGGTTTCATGAGGAAATTGATTTGGCATATTTAACGTTGTTTCTTTATTTTATAGGTAATGGACTATTCCCATAGCTCTGTTATAAAATAGTGCATATATATATATATCTATCTCACAGATTTACAACTCTGCTGTTTCACTAGGGATACACTTAATGTGGTATAAGTCTCTGGATATGACAATTAAATTCACATGACCTACAGGCTACCTCACAACCCAAAACTGCCCTTTGCATATTACAAGAGAATAGTGATTACCCTCTAATCGCTTGTTAAATCTGCTTTTCCAATGAAATTTTGTCTTTCCAGGGCCTAAAAAAAATGGAAGGAAAAAATCCGGTGTTTGTAAGAAAAACCAGTAATGTCACCATGCCCATTATCTATACTTCTGCTAAGTGTGCTCAAAAGGCAGTATCACATTTCTTCCCCATCACAAACTTTTTGAAACAAGAGAACTTTTTGTTCAGAAGAATCTTATATGCATAAGTGTCTAAGTAACTTTGTAAATGGATCATTTGGTGTGGTGAATAATATTGCACTGAACTGGCAATGAATTAGTATGTTTGTTATGTGCATTGGTATCTTGTGCCAGATAAATATGAGTCTCGGTCCCAATGCTGACAAAAGCAATCTTCCTTTTTTTGAACTGGTAATAGGGTGTAGACAAGCAAGTATAATAGGGGGAATCTAAGTTCTGAATTTGCCATCAGCTTGTGGTTTTGGAGAGCCCAAGTTCTGGAGAAATTCAAAGTCTTACCTGCTCACTGATTTGTTACAACTTTTTTCTATCATTGCCATAAGCTGGAAGTGCAAGAATATCGTGTTTTCTGCATTATGCTTGAAATGCCCGGAGTCTCTAAAATGAGAAATTGAGGCTTGGCTGAGTCAACTCAACATTTCATTTTACTGAAGCAGATAAATACACTTTCATTTAATTTACTGTGGGAAAGTCTTTAAAAGCCAGGTCCCATGGCACTTTTGGTGGTAGCAGATTTCTGCACCTGGGTTTTTGGCCAAGGTTACTGTGTACTAGCTGTCCCCTTGACTGCCATTCTTCATCCCAGAGGTGACTGAATTTCAGTGATGGGTGAAGTGATTTTTCTGTTTTGACTTAGGATATCTTTGGACACAAAGCCTAAAATAAATGTGAGATATAATTAAACACGCAGGGCAGAATTTTGTATATAGGGGAAGGGATAGACAACCAGTCTATTTCAAACTAACTTATAAAGGAAGTATATTAAGCCATATTTTCTTTCTTCCTTTGTACGTGTAAACATTTTTCAAATGATAAAGGTTATTTTTCGAAGGCACAAGCTAACTATCCCTGCTTCAGCAGGTCTTAAAATTAGTAGGAAGATCTCTTTATCTCCTGGCATGCAAACAAAATTGTTCTGTTGTCCTCCCTATCTCAGGGCTAACTATGGGGCTTCAGTTTCCCTGAACGTGCAGTTCGTGATTAAATGAAGGCCCTTGCCAGTGCCCAAAATGCCAGACTGACACCTGCTAACGAGGGCTGTGAGGCAGAGCATTGAATCCCACACCAACCTCCGAACTTTGCTTTCATCTTTTACCTGCAGCTTAGATCAGTGTGTGTGTCCACACCCCTGCAGCCTTTACAAACAGCAATGGGAAAGAAGTTTTAGTATCAAAAAGTAAAGGCAAAAATGCCAGTTCTCGTTGGGTGAAACTACTGTGTCCTGCAGGCTTGTTTGGGACTGAGCTAAGGACTTGAGATCTGAATATGGTTTTTACCCTTCTTATAACTACAGAGGAGAAACGGTCTGCCCCATAAGCATGGGACTCAGGAGAGCTCCTTGCTCTTTTACGAACTACCTGTGTTACGCTGGGTAAATTCCCTGTGGAAGTATGCACCAGCCCCCTGTTTGGAAGAAAGGGATGGAATAGCATCTCCTTGGTCTATAGAGGTGAGGAAAACCACACTAAATACACTGCGCCTTTAGACTCTGATGAGGAGGGACAAATGAAAGCCTACATTTAGAATTTTAATGCTAATGTGACTAAGATTAACCTCAGATTTCATCTGAGGTTTTTAGTTGAGATCAGCTGCAGCTGCAACACCTGGATCATAGTTTCACTGGAGTTCGGGGCTTAGGGGAATCAGACTGCTTTGGCTTGGACCCCTGACTCTAGTGTGGAGAATTTTTCACTAAGCTGACCCAGGGTCTTCCAGGCTGGCCCCTCCATCTCTCTGATTTCGTGTGGTGGCTGATGTTGTGATGGGGCAAAGCTGAACAATACAAGCAGATGTCAAAAGAAAGATTCAAAGTCCCCTAACCAAGTCATGCTTATGCCTACATACTCATATTCATGGTATATCAGGAATTCACAGCAGTCAATTTTTCAAAGCAGTTCTAAGAACATGTATTTCACATTGATACCATTATTATTACAGCAAATATGAGTGAGGAAAAAGGGAGGAACACCAAGAACACAACCCTGCTATTAACCCTCCCACCTCAGTTTTCTTTTTCTTGAACCTGAATTCAACTTGAAACATTCTTTTGAAACCTTTTGAATCTAACACCAAACTCATCCTCCCAATATTGTATCGTGGGTTCATAGTTAAGAAATCAAACACAACCAGACATCCCTTAGCTGGGCCCCATTCAGCACAAAGTCCATTTTCACCCATCAGCATCCGCAAGGCAGCGTCAGACTGCAAGTCCCCTCTTTGTCCTTGCCACATGACTTGCCAGCACACGTTATTAGTTTTTACCTCTTTCTGCCCACTCTGTCCAAATGTTTGTGGGGACCCATTCAACACGGAATTTTTCCTCACCTGCCTGTGCTGAGCTTTTGCTGCTGATGGGAGAATCTGAATTCTCTTCTCCCGTGAAGATGGAAAGAACCTCCCTTGGTGGAGAACTGAGGGTTTTTTTTTCTGCCTAGAACTTCTCCTGTCCTACCAACTTGCCCTGTTTAGGTTCCACTAACAGCAACCCTGTTAATGCCCCATTCTATTTCCCACCTCCATGCTTCATCACGGACACTACTGTGCTGCCAATTCTGCTTCTTGAGAGAGTAAATGGAGTGCAGGCAGTCAAGTAGCATGGGGTGACATCCTCCTGGGCAAAGCCCCATAGCTGCCTGCCTAACCTTGCCCTCTGGTAAACTGATTTGGGGTTGCCAACCTGCTTAACACACTGGTTTTGATCTGAAGCAATGTAGAGCTGAGGCATTGAAGACACAGCTCAGCCTGAATCCCCAAACCAAAGCATTGGTTTTGGTAGCCACAAGGCTGGCACCACGTGGGTGAGTGAAACAGAGGCACAGCACTGGTGGGGGCACACGTGAAGCCATCCCCGCTGCCGCACTGTCAGGCTGTGGTTACCCAGGGGAAAGAGGCTGGAAGGACCCGTGCCTCAAATATCTTGCAATTCAGACCTGCTGTTTTGTGGTCCATAAAACACTCCCTAGACTTCTAAAACATTAGTGTACAGATGCATCTCTTCTCCAGGACATCAGAGTTCCTCAGTGCAGTACCCCTCTATATCAGGAAATACTCTATTTATCCCCCTCAGCAGTGGGGAAGCTGAAAAGGGAAGACAGCAGGGCCAGGATTAGTGCTGGAGGGCTGCGAGAGTCCTACCCCTCACCCAGCTGCCTCCACCCAACGTTGGCTATGACCCAACAGCTCACTGGAGGTTGATCTCAGCCTGGTTCTTTTCCGACCGGGTGCTGCGTCTGAGCCCATGGCAGCAGCTGACGGCAGGCATGGGTTATGGGATCTGGACCTTGTGTTGCACCCAAATACGGCATAGGTTCGTTTGCAAGAATCGAGCAGGAGTATTTCAGCACTGGCACCAGTTACTGACAGGCTTTCAGAAAAGAGATTTTTCCCACCTGCATGTTATAAAACCATAGTAAATGGAAACTGTAATCTCTCGACATTAAACAAATGAGGAAGCTGCATTCTGAAACTCATAAGTCACCACCAGCCTTTACCAAATAATAACAATTGCATTGCTGATGGCCCTGTCTCTCGCTGTTAGCACGCTGAATGACAGGGAGTAGGGTGTGCTAGCGAGAGTCTCTCATTTGCTCCAAGTACTGCAAGCATTCCTGCAAATCCACAGAGGCTCTTGATAATCTTTTGCAGGTGGTCAGATTTTAAATATTAGAAAAAAGTGAAGTAACTTATTAAAACAGGAAGATAAGCATTTCCTTTGTTTGTTTTCTATTCATTTACTAAAGCAATGCATCTTATTTGTGACACCTATTAGCAGGTTTCGTAAAATCCTGATGGACTGACGATTTTTTTTTTTTAATTCTGATTTGCAACTCCACAAAACCCTATCTCTAACACAAAGAATAGACTGGAGAAGCAAGATAACTACTTTCCCAACAAGGTCTGATAGCTTCTAGAAACAATGACAGTAAGATTTAATCTGAATAAGTAGCAAGATTTTAAAATGTGGGATAGAGCTTATACAGATAAATACCATTTTTTCCCAGCAGGTATGCACAAGGGACAGGCTGCCTATTGGTAATTACTAGAAGATTGCAATCCAGTTAATGTGGCCTGTGGACCTCTACCTGATTCACATACAAAGGAAACACGGAGGCATTGCATGTTCAGGAGGCCGTGCTCAAATCTCGTTTAAAGGGTTGTGACTTGGGTACAAAGAAATCTCTCCATCTCTAGCTTAGCTCTAGAGTAAACACTCTGGTTAGCAAATCTACCCTGGCCAGATGATCTGATACAAGAAATACATGCATGGAAAATATACATGGCAGTGATCGATTTTCCTCTTCTGAATGCTTAAAGTATTACCCTCAAAAATATCCACCTCACCTTGGTGAAACAGATCCATTGGACACCATCTTCAGGGTTTCTCTTTAGTTTGCATTTCCTTTTATTCAGCAGTCAGCTGTCATGGCTAAATATTTGTGAGCATGGTCTTCTCCAAGACCAGGGCTGTCAGTGGGAAGGAATGGTTGGGGGTGGATTTTGCACGTGATAGTCACGGGTACATGCCTTTTCCACTACTGCCTTGCTGTATTCTTAAACTTGATCAGACCTAATGCACTCACCTTTTTAGTCTTTAACCCAACATGTGATGCACCTAACAAAACTCATTAGCTTAAGTTTATGCCAGAAGTTGGTTAGGAATAAAGTTTCTGGGATAGCCAAGCTAGAAAAGGGAAACAGTCAGGCTTTGAAATTGATGTATTAAAAAAATATATAAATAAATCAGGGTTAATTCTCTGGTGATATATATACAGCTTGGGACACAGACAAAATGGCAGAAGTTTTCCCCTTTAGCTAATGATTTTGCAGAAAAAACACCTTTTTTCTTGCAATTTAATTATGAAAGAAAGAATAGAGATGTTAATTGCTTGCTGTACTGATTTTTCCAGATATTTGAGTAATATTTGCGAGCCCTGAGACAGATTAGCTTCTCTGAAATTTACCTGAGCCTTTGCACGCTGATGCCAATCCAGTATATTAAAGTGTTGGTTTTAAGCAGAGGCTGGCAACCTACATTTGAGAAGTCATTTTGTGAAAACCATCAAGCGCTGGGGGACTGTTAAGTTCTTTCTTGATTCTTTCTGTTATCATGTGTCATCATTTGGTGTTATATAGGACTCTCTGGGAAGGCAAACCTAGGGCGGAAGGTCAGGCCCTCGCTGGTGAAGCAAAATTGTTACTGCCGCTTAGGTGTACGTGGGAAATCAATATGGTTGCTGAAGTGTCTTTGCTTAAGCAGGCTGCTTAAGTAGCCTTTCCTCCACCCCTAACGGCAAGTAACCTTCAGTTAATTAATCTACAAAGCCATGAATATGTCTCTTTTTGTCCCTGTGATTGGTCTATATACCCGATCGTGCATGCTATTAAATTCCATGTTTCCCAGTTTTCCTGGTCACCTGGAATGAAGTACGCCCAATTTGGAAATCCTTGCTGTGGGATTGGAAAAGGAAAGCAGGAGAGCATGTCTCCTTTGTGGCTATCGTTACTGATTTCTCTTTAGGACTGGATTATTCTTAAAAAGTCTCAAATGGAAAGACTAGAGAGTGATCTTTCCAACTTTGTTCCTTGGTCTGGGATGGGCACAAGCTCTATTTGCAAGGCAGGAATTTAAAACCCCCTGTTTGGAAAAAGCAGATACCCACATTATGATGTGAAACGTGGGTCAGAAAAGCCAGCAAGCCCACTGATACCTCTGGAGAAGGCATCTGCATATGGTGGTGCAACGTGGGGGAGGGAAAAGCGGGAAAGATCGTTTAGGATGTCGAACATATTAAACACATGTGTTTAATATGTGCTGCACCTTTTCAGCAGATGTGGCGAAAACTTTGAGGTCAGGAAGGAGAAGTCACCTCCTACTCTAATTAATATTTTAAATTTGTTTAGACAGCAAACATTGTCTGGAGTGATGAGATGAACAATAATGCAGCTCTGCCGAATCTGTGGCTTTCCAACATGGGCCCTCATCTGAAAGGAGACTTCCCCATTCTGCAGAATAAAGGACATAATGCTGTTTCGGCCATTTTGTTTTGTCTCCTAATCTGGTCTCTTATAAGTGTTACTGAGGTCAGTTTTAAAAATGGGCTTTTAAAATGCTTCTTTTCGTGATGTCTCATAATTAAACTTCAGGGAATGAATTGAGCGATAACAGGGGAGTTCTGGTCTGTTTTATGAGGCAATACTCTAGTTCCTGAGTGGGTGACCCAGGAGACCTTTCTCTCTTGTATGGGAATTGGGTAATCGCTGGGAAAAACAGTCTTGTGCTCCTCTTGTTGGTGTACTGTAAGCTTTTTAGAATATAGTAGCTGGGCCCTCTCTAAATAATGACTTTCATGGAAACGCTGGATCCTGAAGTTGTGACCTTCAGGCAACGGGAATCACAGCCTGGGTCCAGATCCAGCCTCCACAGCTGGCCAGCCTGGCTGCGGCTGCCCAAACCTCTGGATCCAAATGCTCAGGAGGTTAGAAGGTTAGAGAATTTTTTTGTAACTCAGACTCGCTTCTAATTAGAAATGAAATACCAAAAATAGTTTTTAGGGAAGGAAATGGGAGCCTAAAAGCAAAATGAAATTAAAGGTCAATCTTCAACTTAGGCTGATGCGGAACGTGGATTTAATAACAAAAAAAATCCATTCTGAGTAGGAAGGGAAAAAAATCAAAATTACTGGATAGGTAAAAGACAGAATGGCTTAATATGTAACAGCATCCTCTGAAATATAAGGCAGGGGGAAAGTGTGAGTGAGTTCAATAAGTTAAAAAAAATAGAGCTAATAGTTGAGAGGCACTGCAAGAGAGACTGGCTACACTTGGAGGCATCTAGAGTGAGGTAAAGCAGCAATGGAAAATTAAATATAATATAGAATCAAATTTTGAAAATACAGTGGGTTTTAAAAGAACAAAGAAAGAAACCTGCTCTATGGAATTTAATTTGAGTAATTCTTGCTTCCTTATAGCATTTAAGCAAACCCAGTACAATTGTGCATGCACAGCTCAAACTAATCAGAAGATGATTTATTAGGTTTTTAAATATTTCTAGGTTCTTTTGACATTTTGATAATACTGTTTTCCATACCTATACAGTTGTTAGTCCAGAGAGCTTTTAGATACTGAACCTTTGAGCAGGCTTTAAGTAAGTCTGAAGCCAAAAGAACATCATTATTTACCTTTATTTTCCTTTAAGGACAATTCAATCTTCCTTTCACAGTTGGTGCAGCAGCATTAATAAATTCTGAATTCTCTGCATTCGAGACAAAGCTGTCATTGCTGCCCAATATTTTGGGTGATAGGAATTTCCCAGCTCTCATGCTAAGCTACAGGCTGCAGCCTCATGAACGTTTTTGCCGTGGCCTGTTAAACTTCCCTCCCCGTTCCTAGGCAGGGCAGATAGCCAGCGAGAAGTGATGAGTGCTTTTCATGGTAAGGAACAATACACGAGCACTTTCCAAATTAATTTAACATTCGCAAGGAATGTTGTTGGCTGCATCAATTTAAGATACGCTGGCAAGCAGGAAATTATTTTCCATGTCGATGACGATGTTTCTATCCCTTCCCCCTCCCCAGGACCCCTACGGTGAGAGGGAGGAAGAGGGGTTTTGTCTTTGAGTGAAATCTAATTGTGGTGCACGGTCAGGGAGGGGAAGGGTCAGTGGAAGGCCAGCCGCACGAGCCTCCACGGCAAGCCATCTCCTGGAAAGACCTGACCCTGGTGGCCCCAGTGGCACCCTTGGTCCCTGGGTCTCACCGTGGGGCCAAGCTGGCCTCGGGGAAGGAGGTGGGAGATGAGCTGGTGGAAAAACATTGCTCCCTGATGCACTCTTTGGAGTTAGGCTTCTTGTCTTATTCTCCACCTGGGCTAGACTCACTAAAAGCTTCCTGGTTTAGATGGTTTCAGTTTNCCAAGCTGGCCTCGGGGAAGGAGGTGGGAGATGAGCTGGTGGAAAAACATTGCTCCCTGATGCACTCTTTGGAGTTAGGCTTCTTGTCTTATTCTCCGCCTGGGCTAGACTCACTACAAGCTTCTTGGTTTAGATGGTTTCAGTTCCTTTCTCTTCCCAGTGGGTCCTTCAGGCTTTTTTAATTAAACACACATCTTACAGTGCTGCTGTGCTTTGCCACAGTTTGTGGGATTTCCATTCCTGAGCGACGTGAAGATCTGCACACCACTGAAAAGCCACCATGGACACAGGTGCCATCTGTACAACAAGAAGGCTGGAGTACTTCTCCTGGTGGCCATGGTCTCAGGCAGGGGATGGCATGACTAAACTTAAAAATGAAATGGAAAGTGAGGTCAGCTGGAGCTTTGCAAGGTGAAAACAGGAGAGACTCAAAGAAGAGGAGCTATGCGCAGAAGGTCCAAAGTGTGGAAATTGCAAAGATCAAGTGTGAAACATCCTGAGATTTCTAGGGACTGCTTTATGATGGATTTTATCTCTGAACTGTATGAATGCAATCCCATACTACAGTGTTAGGGGTGACATAAAAACCTCAGTCATTTAGATCAGGAGTATTTAAGAAATTTTGAGGAAATCTGATGTGGAAATAATTAGGAAAATGGATAATAATCAGAAAATCATGTGCAGTTTATATGCAGTATATACTTTCCTGCTGCACTTTGTCATGTGGAAAATACAGATCTCTGGATATCTATGTTATTCCTAGTCATCCAGTACCTGAAAATATCAACAAAAATTACATAATCAGGCAGAAAAGACCCTATTTCCAGACCTTAGCCATTAATCTTATTTCCTCTTTTCTTCCCACCATTCCTGTAATTCTTGTCCTTATAATACTGTGATTGCAGTGCTGTTTAAATAAACTCAGCGCTCTCTCAAGAGCTTTGCATTTAGTTCTTGGCGCCCTGTGGCCCATGAAAGTTTCTTAAAATGGCAGTGGGAGAGTTTCATTTTAGGGAGACTTAAAAACTTCAAGGTTAATTCAAATGTGCAATCTGGTCCGAGCGTTTGCACACCTGGTTAAATCAGCTTTCAGGTAAACCATGGGGCACGACTTTCGTTCTTACTGTGGTCACCTATAAATGTTAAGGTTAGAGAAAAAAAGCCCACTGAAAAGTGACATGCTTCATGTCAAGAAGTTCAGCCCCTCTGAGTGACTGCAGTTTAGGGCTCAGACCTGGAATTGAGTTACTGCAGTTGAACGGGTTACCATGCATCAGCTAAGCTGCAGAAACAGTCCGCATGTGTCCTCCTCGCCTTTGACAAATGTAAGGTGATTTGACTTAGCTTAATCTATTTTCATTGCAGGCTAAATTGAATTACCTCATATTTATGACGGGCTATAAGGGCACTCAAAGAGAGTTATCTGGGTCCAGCTGATCTCTGGTAACTTGCTTAGCCATGGTAGCTTGACTGTGGGTATAAACCCTGAGCCACCTTGCGCTCATAGGAGAGAGCTGACGTGAACTTCAGCGGACGCAGATTTATAACTCCCGATGAAGTAGTTTGGGATGTGGTAAGCCATTGACGGAATGGCTGGAATTGGTTTTTAAAGGAATAGAGTAGCTGGCAGGGCACTTTCTTAATGGGTTTCTGATCCTGGAATGCAGTTTCCTTCCCCCAGTCTTCAGAACCTGTATTGGTTTGAGCTCCAGCGGCACAGAGGCTTGCCTTTCCTTTCTTCCTCAGGTTCTTAAGGCAGACATTTGGGATAGAGCTGGGCTGAGAGCTTTAACTCCCTGTGGGTTTCCTGTGAGGGTGCTTTGGTAGAGTAAATTAGTTTTAAATTTGGTTGTTCTACCATAACCTAAGTATTCTTAACTGAATTATAAATTTAAATGTTAAGTGTTGCACTGAATGTTTAAATAATTCTAGAAGCACTTGGAGCATGGGATAAGTGCTGTAAAAATCTAAATAAATGAGTACATTAGTTAACAGCATATGTGGTAATGCAAACTACTACATGTGTGCAAAGAGGAAGAGCTGTGCTCGAAATGGTTGCCAGAGCTTAAATTTCCTTGCTACACGCGAAACCTTTTCGCATTAGCAGAGTGCTTTTTTTCACATTTAGCCTACTGTATAACTGGGAGAAGAAGATGAAGTTGGCAGTTTAGACTGTCAAACAGAGGTTTCAGCTCAGCAGTGAGGTTCAAGGAGATTAATTTGAACTCGGCTGTTTACGTTACTGATCTCGTACCAGCTGGGTTTGTGGCATTAAGATGTCAATAGTACAACAGAATTTAACTAACAGTTTCATCATTGACATCATCTTTTGAAGGTACAGATGATTGCCTCCTTATGTACTGGGACATATTTCTTTAGGACAGGACTCTTTGTATGCTTTCATCCGGGAGGGAGAAGAAGAAGAGGGAGGTGAGGAGGGAGCCTTGAAGTGAAGCTAATTAGAAAGTGTCCTAGTACGTAAGTGGTTTATTTAAGCAAGTTCCAGCAAAAAGGTGCCCATTTCCGCATGGCACAAAAAGCCTTATTTTTTTCTTTTCCTCCAAGTTCCCCTTCTTTCTTTCAACTGGCACCCATACAAAACAGCTAAGGTAATAATAAACTGTCCTATGTGCAGTGGCATTATTATTTTTAATGGTTCAACCTTGAATGGAGTAGCAAAGCCTCTTGGAAGGGCAGGAAGAGTTGATAATGGAATTCCTTCCACACACCCCCCACCCCCCAACTCCATACAATAATTATTAATCAAAGGTAGCTGCAATGTCTTTCGCTGAGGCTCTTTTGGTAACTCCCTTGGTCCAAAGTAGGCTGTATGAGGTTCAGACTTGGTTAAGATGTCATTGACTTAGCAAGCTGATCATCACTGTTCTTAAAAGGGCAGGAAGAGAAAGGATAGAAATAATAAAAAAAATAAAAACCGAAATGCATCTGGCTTAAGGACTTGAGAAATTATTTCAGTAGGGGAAATGGTTTTATTAATAAAGCAGAGTTTTGGTTTATTCTGCTTACAGGGTCGGTCCATGTCAAACAGGCTTTGCTACTGTCCCTTGGTGCTCAGGAGCATCGTTGGGGATGCAGGTGAAGGGGGGGATGATAACCTTTCAGGGAAAATAAGTAAAGCAACGCCTAAATGTGAAATGGTTTTGCTTTACAAAAATAATGATACAGCAAATTTTGACTTAAGTGTTCTCTAAAAGTCTTTTTCCCCTGTGCTATAGTGGCTGCTGTACCCCCGTGAAACCCTGCGCCTTTGAAGGAAATCACAATGTAATCCTTTGGTTCGGCACGTATTGTCCCTTAATGACAGGCATTACATTTGCACAGTACCATAAATCAAAGCTAGAGGCTGTTTTAAATAGGCTGCAGATGCATGTGGACGTTGGCTCTCTAAGTGGCACTTTGCTGGAGAGAGGAGGGGGGGAGCTATCCCACCGCGGCGGCTCCAGGTAGAATAGGGCCAGCAGAGGGGGTTCCCATTTCCACAATATTTTCACTTCACCTGGGATTTAGCTCTACATGAAGACCTGTTTAGCAGAAGGAAATGCTTTTTGACTACAGCCTCTGAAGGGTTTAATTGGGATTTAACTGTTCCTATTTTTTCCACTCCATGTGGGAGTCTGGAGCTCTGTTTACAAGGTGTGTCATATCCTCTCAACCCCAGAGTCCTTCTCCCCCTCCTTTCTTTTTATGTTCTGGACAAATAGGCAGAAAGATACTTTTAAAGCGAATGCACATAGAAAAACCCACAATTACTGTCCCTGATTTCGCTGTGAAAACTTTACAACAGCCGTACTGAAAAATCTTCCCCTACCCCTCCTACTCCTTCTAAGAGAACGAAAAAATCCATCAAATTAACACATCAATGAGTTGATTGTAATCTCCAGGGTTCAGTGTAGCACTTTCTAGCCTCTCAGACAGGAGGCCAGCATGATTTATCAATGCAAACCTAATAGCATCAATATGAATCTAACTAAAAATCAATATTTCATTACCAAATTGTTAGTGAGAATGAAGAAAAATTGCCAGAGTCAGAGCATTCTCTAGGGTAGGAGCATCTGGAGTTCAATGTGACAAGATGAGTGATGCATGACTCGGGGCCTGGGGAAGGACACTGGGAGGACAGGCCACTACGTAAGGCCGAAGACTCACGAAGAAAGCACTTACTTTTTTTTTTTTTTTTAAAGCTTTCTCTAAGAAGAAAGAAAATGTCTGAGAAAGAAAAAACGGAAGGCGTGCTGCTATTTACTGAAACTGATGCAAAGTAGCTCAAACAACTGCATCTGAACAGATTAGTCTCTGCTGTGGGCACCTACACAGAACTGGTTTTCACAGGAGACAAACGGGGAAAATAAATTCAGTGGTCCAGATCCCGATTTCAGCTACAAAGGACAGACATTTATAATAGCTTGCACAGTGGAAATACTTTGGTTTCATATCCCATGTAGCTGAAATTGGATTTGGTAGACCATATTCTGGATTTTCTGAAATTTCAGATTTGTGGTGCGTTTCTGTAGATTGTAACGGAAATGTAGGCTGAAATCTGCTATGAAGAAGGCAGCAGTACTCAAAATAGTGTGTGCACTTAAAATGCATCCTAGTAATTAACGTGGTTCTTATTTAAGGAAACAGACCAAGAACTGCATGGAACAGTGCCAAAAACAGATTCAAAGCATAACTTTATGTTGCATTATGTCATAGGTCTATTCTGGCAGCATGGTAAGAACTTACATACAGAACTGTGGAAAAATAAGGACAAAAGCACAGAAATGTGACTGTGATTTGAGTTTCTCAGGCAGCCTTGTTTTACTCGGGTTCAACATATATTGGTGGATGATGGTTGGATTTTTTGTGTCCGGGTACCTTTGTTCACTTGGGATATTGGAAAGTTATTTGAATATATAGCAGCTGCTCTGCTGCTTAGCACCTGCATCTGTTTGGGCTGGGAAAGGACAAGTCATGGACTTGTGGAGCCCCCAATATTTGGGGTTTTTATGCATCCTGTAGTCTTCTGAGGGAAAAATAGGAGCCTTTCTGTGACCCTTAAATCTACAGCTTCTGGAATCAGGTTATGGGTGATCTTCTCAGCTCTTAGCTTTCGAAAAAAACCCTTAGCTTTGGCATAGGGAAAGAAGGTCAAAAAGAGCATTCCAANGTGACCCTTAAATCTACAGCTTCTGGAATCAGGTTATGGGTGAACTTCTCAGCTCTTAGCTTTCGAAAAAAAACCCCTTAGCTTTGGCATAGGGAAAGAATGGTCAAAAAGAGCATTCCAAAAGATCGGAAACCAGGAAGAAAACATCATCTCTCCCAAATGACTTAAAAAAGAATCACAGAATCACAGAATTTTCAGAGTTGGAAGGGACCTCTAGAGATCATCTAGTCCAACTCCCCTGCTAAAGCAGGACTCCCCTACTAGTGCTAGTTACTCTTTTCATTTTTTCATTTAATGTACAACTGCAATGAACAGTCCTGAGGTTTCTGTAGTTCTTCCGTGTTCTCATTTGGCTAAGTCTGCTCCATACGGCTCAAGTAAATTCATTCCTCCTGCTTTTTTTCTTTTTCTTGTGGATTTTCTTTTTCTTTTTCTTTTTCTTTTTTTTGTTTTGTTTTGTTTTGTTTTGTTTTAGAAGGAGAGAGAGAGAATTTCCAGGTTAGTTGAACTTACTGCTCAGAATAAAATTTCTCCTAGCCCCTGTGTTTCTAATTCTGGCAGCCTGTGATACATCACTAATCTCTAATTCCCTTACTCCCTAGGAACTGTCATTATTTTATGTATT
The DNA here is from genome assembly GCA_008711295.1 of Anarhynchus alexandrinus. Lineage (NCBI taxonomy): Eukaryota > Metazoa > Chordata > Aves > Charadriiformes > Charadriidae > Anarhynchus > Anarhynchus alexandrinus. The sequence goes on along the minus strand of VUYV01000055.1, from coordinate 1,861,646 downwards.
GACTAATACAGTTGTCTCAGGGTAAATTTCCCCTGAAATCGAAGTTTACTTCTTGCATTAGAAGTGAAGTCTACTCCCTTTTATAAATGACAGACTCCTTTTATAACTTTGCATTTATTGGAAGCAGTCAAACTAGAAATGTATGGGGGGGTTGTTTGTTTTGTTTTATGTTTTTGTTTTTAATGAGGTATTAACTGTACTTTAAACGGAGCAAATTGAAAGGCCAGATACTTATTTGATGATTTCAAGTTTTTTTCTGGCAGATGTGACCTGAAGGTATCCATAGATAGAAAAGTTAGTATCTCTGTTATCAGGAATGCCTTAAAGGCATTAATGCCGATAAAATGTTCTACTTTGTTTCCATTAAGACTTTATGTAGGCTCAATCACTGAATGGGTACAGTAATTTATTTAAATTTAGAAGCATTATAACAAATACTTCACAATACAAAGAGTAAAAACATTGTTTAAGTAGGCATGCCATGTTAACTGAAAATACTCTTAAATGAATTTTAAATGAAAAGGTATAAATAATACTACCCCATCCACTTCCCCAAGCAGCCCAACAAAGTTTTGAGGGGTAAATAAGTTTCTAATTTCTACCAATTCTTCTCTCATGGTTTCTACTTCACAGTTCTCTTCCTCTATAATGTCTGTTCACGCCTCTTCAATAATTACAATAAGTTTTAGTTCCTGTTGTATTTTAGAATTTTAAATGGAGCTTCTTGGCTCCATGAACACAAATGAATTATTGGTGGAAAAAGGGAGACAATAACTTTACTTGCATGCAGAGAGTAAATGGGGGCAAATATAAGATAGAAATAAATCAGGAAGCTTATTTCTATTTATTAAGAATTTTCATTTTTACTAATTTGTATGTCCCACTTTCTATTGGTACTGTTCTTCCTCATACATGTTGAAGTTTTTTTTTTACTTGAAGCAAGTCTGGAACTGAGTGACACCTTTGCTGCTCATGAACAGCTTGAAAACGGAAGACAAGATCCAATCAGACAGACTAATTAGGGTACCCAGTCAGGATAGAGCCTTGAATATTCACTGCATATTTTTTGGAAATGCCGTACTGTGCAAATCCTTGCACTCAGGCTGATTGATACCGTTTGCCAGCCAATCATCCTTAGCGATCAGTGAGAAATAACTAAAAAGATTAGAAAACTAACATCCGTAACAGCTTCAGGAACTGCCTAACTTAAAAAACCAACACCCTTAAATAAATAATCTTGCATTAGCAGCCGTGCAATGTCTTGATTGAAAGACTGAATTTTATGGCAGTACCTTGCATAATCATTTGCTTCAGTTTTGCGAGGGGAAACTTCATTCAGAGATGGGATCACAGAGGCTGAGCAATAATGGTGAACGGTAGAGGAGAGCTGCAAGAATGGAAGAAAAATGCTTCTGGTGGAATGAAATCTCTTCTGGCTGTTTTAGTCACAAAACTTCAAATCAAAACCAAAGCGGGTTCTTTTTACTGCTTGGGTCTTGTTTAGCAGGTGCACTAATTTCTTAGATGCATTGCGGACCGGGTGGCTCTGTAGGTGTGCCAGTCAGGCGGCGGCGGGCAGTGAGAGGAGACACCTTTTGCTTGTGCCCCTGGGCTGCCCGGCTTCTTTGTTTGCAGCATCTGGGTAGGCAGAAGAACATGTGCTATTTCTGAATTCAAATATTGGTATCAAAGATGTGTGATGACAGCGTGACCAATTAAACTGTAGGCTTTTTATTTCTCATTGCGTTGGCAATGCATCTTCTGCCTACCTTCAACCCATTCTTTTTTTTTTTTTGACACTGTCGTATAGACCAAGCAAGTATGGAAGAATTATTTCCTGTCCTTTCATTGGCTTCAAAACAGTCCAGTTATGACTGCAGTCACCCTTTTCAGAGACATTTGAACACTTGACATTTTTGTTCCTGTGGATGTGCATGGAAAATAAATACTGGACCTGTAGCAGGAATGAAATGAAAGATGGATTGATTTTTCTGTTAAAACTATTTGAAATTTGTGGGGACGGAAGGCTTTAATTGAGATTTTTCCTCTCGATTGAGGGAGCAGAGCTAATATCAGAAAATGTAGGGAAGCGCCCATGTAGCAGTAATGGCTAATCATAGATACTGAATGCTATAACGTGACTCACAGACATGCCGTGCAAGGGGTAACTTGCAGTCACCCTGCTCGTTTAATACTTGTTATCTGCTTCCATACCTGTAAACAAAAGCAGGGTTCTGTTCACCCAGTTTGTTACTTTCATTCCCCAGTTCATTCCCTAATGCTTATTGGTGAATGGACCTTCTGGTCTCTAATGCTTCAGTGTTATGCTTTCAGCTCCTTGAAATGAGTTTTTTACTTCTTTTGCTCTCACCTTTTTGAATCTTTTCCTCTCACCTTTTTGAATCTTTTCCTCTCGCTTACATCCTATTCTCTTCCCCATCATCCTATTCCCTCCCCATCATCCTGTCACCTCTTTTTATATTCCATGTTCCTTCTAACCTCCTCGGTTTAGATTTTTGTTTTATACCTTCTAGTTCACTTATAGTTTTCTCCTTGTTAAATCATTGGTATTTTATCTTGATTCCTTGATTCTAAACAGCAAAATCTGTGGTTCTTTAGCCTGTCTTTCAGTGTTGCTTGAGTAGTGGGTAAGCAAAAGGCCAGCTGAGCAGCTTATTCTCTATAATGAGTATACTTCATGGTATACTCGATAGAGTCCTTGATAGGAGTCTTTTACAGTAGGAGTAGCTAAGTAGTAGCTAAAACATTGTGTTCTCTGAAGAGTAAATGCTTTGGTTCACTGCCAAGTTTCTGTTTGATTATAAAGAAATTGGAACGGGACATCCATCCAGGACTAATAAAACAATTGTTCATTTCTTTTAGGAAAAAAATCAGGAGAAAAATGTTATCAGAATAGCTGATACATTTGGCATTTTATGTATTTATTTGCATATCTGCAAGGCTTGTGGGTAAAACAGACACCTGCTAAATGTATGGTGTGACTGATGGTAAAAATGGATTCTTTTCACAGGTTTGTTCTTTACAACCAAGCAGGCTTAAGAATTTTGCCATTTACATAACACAGCATAAATTGTTTCACAGTAAATCTGCTTAGCAACTTTATTTGTGGAAGAATGACATGTGCATTTTCTATGACACCTAATACTTTGGGTCTTTATTTTGACAAAATTGTTGTTTTACTCCCTTCTCCCCCAATTATTTGTAGTTAAGATCTGGTTAGGCACTTTTTCTGAAAGGTAAGTTTCAATAGGATTCTGTTATAGTGCAGAATTTTGTGTTTGAAGAATTAATGTGTGGCACTTCTATGCAATGCTTTTATTTATTCTTTTCCCGTAGGCTTTCAGATGCAAAATAACAGGAGATTTGGCCTTTTTAAAGTATTTAATTGCTGGGATGGTGAATCTGTCATGAAAAATCAGCACACTTTTATTATTTTGGCTCCAGACACTGTTTTCTTCCCGGTTTAGACATACAACCATGCTTCCAGATCTCCTCTCCATTGGTGCATAATAGGTTATTTGCACTGTGGCAAGACTCAGGGTTCACATTTAGGGTCTAGTTGGGGTAAGCATGAAAAAAAAACCCAATGAAAAGACATCACTTCCTGATTTCTCTGGTCTCTGGCCCGGGGAAAATCTTTGCCTTTTCTTCCTAGATGTACTTCATAGTTACTGCTGAAGTACGGTTAGGGGATGTGCTTCAGATACTTCCTCGCACAAACCTCACTTGAAGAACAAATTAATCCTAGCAGCAGCTTTTCCAGCACCCTCAGGCTTTCATTCTCTGTGTTGTCTCCATGGGCAAGTGGCTGATGTGTACGTATAAACGTACAAGAACAACCACCCAGACACCCAACCACACGTCTTCTCCCCAGCTTGTTCTAGCCCAGAAATACATATTTTTTGTTTGTTGGATACGTATTTGCCTTTTCTTTCTCCCTCTATGCTTTCTAGCAAGTTTCTCTTTGTGTTTGTGGCAGGTCACTGAATAAGTTAACAGTGGGACTCTTTGGCAGCTACGAGCTTGAGTTGTTCTGTTGAACTTGGTTGGGTTATTTGATCTTTTGACATGAGATGGCCTTTTCCAAGGGCTTCTGAATGTCTCTAATGGGGTAGCCAGCTCCTTACTGGTACTTTGCATACCTGTCCTCAAGGATGACTTATCCTCTGGAGTACTGAGGACTGAGTTCTGCCTAAGAAATTATTCATGAAGATTTTCTAAGTTGCTCAGAGCTTCAGGTGGAAGTTGTGGTGGAAATGCTGTGCTGAGAAAAGCCTCTGACCACTTTGGCCTGGCTAGAAGGGTTTTCCTCCTTTCCTTTCAAGTCTTTTAGCTCTTTTTTAAATCTGGGTTTTTATTTCTTTTAAATGTTTACTGAGATAGACCCAAATCTCACCAACAGAACCTCTTCTATAAAAAGCAATGGATTCTATCAGAGGCTTCTTTTTCCTTGAGAATGTGAATTATGATAGAATCATAGAATGGTTAGAGTTGGAAAGGACCTTAAAGATCATCTAGTCCCAACCCCCCTGCCATGGCCAGGGACAACTTCCAAAGCCCCACCCAACCTAGCCTTGAACACTTCCAGGGATGGGGCATCCACAATTTATCTGGGCAACCTGGGTCAGTGTCTCGCCACCCTCACGGTAAAGAATTTCTTCCTAATATCTGATCTAAATCTACCTTCTTACAGTTTAAAGCCATTCCCCCTTACACTCCCTGATAAAAAGTCCCTCCCCATCTTGCCTGTAGGACCCCTTTTGGTACTGGAAGGCCACTATAAGGTCTCCGGGGAGCCTTTTCCTCTCCAGGCTGAACAACCCCACCTCTCTCAGCCTTTCTTCATAGGAGAGGTGTTCCATCCCTCTGATCATCTTTGTGGCCCTCCTGTGGACACACTCCAACAGGATTAATCAGCGCTAAGCTCAGTGCTGCTCTCTCTGCATTACTGTGTGTAGTGTAATGATAAACTTAAAGGCCAGACTGGTCTGTCTAACCCACAGTCAGCTGTAGGACTACTTGTTTAAGGCAGGTGTGACTACATAGTTACATGGATCCCAGTGAATGAAGGCCTTGCTGTTTTGCTGCATTTTCTAGCTAGTTTATATTGTTGTAACTTCTTTGCTGCTATGGGAAGTTTAACATGGAGCAACAAATGATACTCTGCTGTCCTTGGGTAAAGCCACTCCTACTGATGGAGGTGTTAGGGTGGAACCCGTATAGAGAAGTCTCATTTCCAACATCTATGGTTCAGGTAAATGACTTACCCAGTATCACTGCTTAGTGGACTGGAGGGGAAAGCTCAAGATTTCTGTAAGAGAACAATATTTAATATTCTAGTCTTTGTGGTCTTAGCAATGTGGTATGTAAGTGTACAGGGTAAAGAGGAATATGCACTTTCAGTTCTATGGATAAAAAAATGTTTTAAGGGCAAAATATCGTTAATAGACCCATTACCTGACAAGAGGACTGGATGGTTTGTTGCTCTGGAAATAAGGCGTTAGTCTGAATTTCAGAGCTACGCAGTGTAAGTTACAATTTTTGCCCTTATTTTCTTTGTTAATTTAGGCACGCCACTTTAACCATAGTGTTAACTACCTTAAAGACATGTTTTCTCCATGACAGCATTGCATAGCCTGGAGCTGCATTCTTTATCACAATTAATATTTGTTCCCCTTGTAGAAAGCAGTTCATAGGAAAGACAAATATCTTTCCTTTTCTCCTAATTTACTTGCTTCTACAAAACTCTGACTGGGAGTCCACTGACGCGGGAGCAGGAAGTCACATGTGATGCTGGGGACACATTTTCTGTGGAGAGACAATACTTACTGAAAACAAAATGAAAAAGACTGCACATGCCATACTAGTAAGACTCTGCTGCAGGAGGTGATTTTGTGTTGTAAGCATCACGTCTGAAGTATTTACTGTCCTTGTGGACACAAGCTAAAATTTAGCCAGAACTGGCTCAGACCTCCGCTCCTGAGGTACAATAAACTGCACATATGTGTTCTTTGCAGATCTAAAATGTGAAGCATTTTTGGACGTGTCATGGTTCTTGTGTTTAAAAGAGAAAACCTACAATGGACTATACAAGATACAGACTTTGCACCAGACATTTTTCCCCTCTGCTTCTGTCAAGTACTGCTGTCCCTGCCACATACCAGCATCACCTCACACGCAAGTCCTCAGTTTTCTGGCCACAGAGTGTACAGTGATTTGAAGTGAATGTCACTATTTAGGTACAGAAATATGGAAGCATTGCTTGTGTGAAGAATGGTTAGGAAAAAAAAAAGGCAGAAACCCCTAATGTACTCTGGTGTCTGCCTACTTAGCTCCAAATTCAAAATGAAGGAGGGGAAAAAAACCTTTTCCAATTCATCTTAATAAGATGACCATAAGTTGGCAAGTCTTTATTTTTATTACTGTCTACTCCAGCATCCTCAGATAGGAGTCAAGTTGTTGGCACAGAAACATTCACTTTTCTTGGTCTTGTTCCACTCTGCTTCCAGTATTAGCTTGAGGACTCTATACAGGATTAATCTAAAGGGAGAAAAAAAGCATTAAGCAAAGCAATAAAGATAATTAATCTAAGTTTGAAAGAGATATTTCCCCCGTCTTCTGCCATTCCTTTGCTACAAATGTGCAAACAGTTTTCCCTACAGTGGGAGGCTGAGAGGTGCTATTTGCTTTACTGGAATATAGCTTCCCCCCATCATCTCCTCTCCACTCTATTTGCCCCAGTCTTAAGGGCTGTCATCAAAGACTGCCTTATACGTTACTGGAGTTCACTGTTGTTTCAAGCTAATCTCGGATATCAGCTAAAGCCATCAAATCAACCATGTGCAGCTGTGCAGTGAGTCTGGGAGAACTCCACTCCAAGTTCTTCAGCCTTTTTAATTTTTATCTTTTGCTCTTGTTTTGTTCATGACATATTTATTATCAGTGGGGTTGAGATGAAAAGTCTTCATGTACACACAAGCAAAAATCAGAGCTATACTTTTTTTTTTTCTTTTAATGATATTTCATTCCAACAAGCTCTTTCTATCTAGCCAGGGTTCTGCTTAATTAGATATTTAAATGATTGGAGCAATGCTGTTTCTTTAACTCCTAACTGCGACAAACACATACGAAACATACTGTTGGCGGCATTTAATCAACAGCAGTCAATTTATCATTTTCACAGTTTTAGTGAGTGGTTATGAATCACTAAAATCACAGGTATTGTAGATGCAGCGTTGTGGCACTATCATTAACAAATATACAGTGCACAGAGGGATGACTTGGTAATTGAGTGGGACTAATAAGAATACATCATTTAGCTGTGTGTGACAAACTGTGCCTCAAAACACAAGCATGGAAAATTCACGTTTTGCTTAATAAATAAATTACACAGCCAATGTATTATACATAATTTGTGTCCTCATGGATTTGAATGATATATAATGCATGGTCCAAGTCATTTATTTATTAAGACTAACTATATATATTGTAGGTGGGGAATTTTAAACTCTAGAGTAAGACCTGCATAGGTAACTGCTACAACTACTGAGTTTGATTGGGCAGCAAATGAGGCTGTGCATTTGGGGAGCTGCAAACACAGGCAAGTGTTTCTAATGTTACAAGCTTCAGTGTGTTTATAAACTTCACTTTCCTCCATTAATTTGAGGGATAAGAGGAGTAAAGCTGAAGCTTCACTGGAGAGGTTGGTTGTATTCTACTTATTCAGTGAAGGAAAACAAAGCTTTTCCTCAATAAAAAGGAAATACTGATTGAGGCAAGGAACATTGCTGCGTTGGGGTAATAACCAATGCTTCTGTAATGTTTTGGAAGAGGCAGTTTTACACTTGTGGACATCTAGGCCTGTTGGCCAATTCAAAGAAGATAGAAAATAAAAAAAAAAATCTTGCTTCTCTTGAGCATCTTGGAGAGGCAATAGAAGAATATTTGACATACTGATCCTTTCAAAATAATTTTCAATCGGTGCCCTAAAGGTTTTCAGCTAACAGCTGACCTATGACACTTTGTTTCAAGACTTTCACAACTCTCTACTTAAACTACTGTTTCCTACAGATTCCTCTGATTTTTTTTCTGGTGTCTAGCAACCCTGATTTCATTTCAGGAGTTTGTTTTCTTCTACCTGGTTGGCTGAAGTGTAGTTTATTGTAGGACCACTCTTGGACCATCTAAATTTAAATACATTCTGAAAAAGTAATCTTTTAAAATGGAAGTGGTTTTATTTTAAAATATCATTGGTGCTGTGAATCTGCAATTAAAAGGAAAAAATAAGCACTAAATAAATAGCTCTTATTAACTTGCATTGAATAGCATCGAACAACCATTATTTCAGGTTCCCATTGAACAGTATATATACAGTCAACAACTTCCACCTTGAGTTTCCCCTGAAACATTACCTACAGACTGCATAAATCTGCATGTAAACAGGTTTTTACAGGGAGACTGGAATGGCCTTTTTCTGACACTGGTGGAAAAGGTTGGCTTACTAAAAAGAACATGCTGTACGAAACCACTGTGAGTAGCCTAGGCTAATCTGCGAGAAGGGCAAGTACTGGCTTTGGGAACAGAGTCAAGACTGATTTCTCAGAGGTTAATTATAAAAAAAACCCAACAAAACCAAAAAAGGCTTTCTTTTCTTACTCCAGAACCAAGTTGGGTTTTTTTGCGTGAGATATTTGTAACCAATTTTGAAACCTTGCCATGACTGAAAGTTGCAGAATCTTTATCCAGATTTGAATTTCTTTGCCACTGCAGAGGTGTCTAAGATTTCTGTTGCACTTTTGGAAAAAAAAAAACAAAACCAAACCAAACCTAGATTTAACGCTTTCTTTGCATCAGGTTTTGGCTTAAACTGAAAGAAAACTCCCCGAGAGGAAACCCGTGAATTTACTTCTAGCAAGCCAAGGCTGAGATTCACTCAAAACATAATCTTAAGGTAGTGCAGATTTGCAGGCAGCAAATAGGCAAAAGTTGATTGTTTCACGTAAATTGTCTTTCTGGTTTGGGATATTATTATGCTTAGAATTTAAAATGAACTGAAATAATGAAAGTTGGATGAAGGAAAAGCAAAATGTTAGAGAACCAACTTACCTCACTGGGCATAGTTTCCTTTTTGGAGCTGCAAAACCAAGTTTTGAATCCTACCTGATAGCCTTCTGCAGCATGTTTAACACTGCCTTGGATGGTGCTGGCTTAGATGCTGCTGAGGTCCAAACTGGGTGTATAATGCTTCACATAAGGAGGCCAGGTAGCTGTCAGCTCTCCATTACTTGTTTCATCCTTAAATATCATCCTACGAAGATGTTCAGTGCAGGTAATTTCTCCTTTTTTTAAAAAAAATATTTTTGGCCACTAAACTGTGATTACTTCAGCTGAAGCTTTTCACAGTTGAAGGGATAGCAGAGATGTGGTAACATCCTGCCATCTGCTTGCTCAAAGCACATCACACAAGGGGAAATACCTTAGTATCTGTGAGAATATCAGTTTCACATCAGAAGTGAAACCAATGAGAAGCTTAAACCTATTGATCCATTGTAGAGTATGACTAAAGGGATAACATGGATTTCCTAACTTCCTAGAAAATAAGAGCACAAGGCCATTGGGAATTTCACAGCCTGGCTGCATATTGTATCAACCCATGGGTGTCATTGATTACTTTTCTTCAACCGGGTTGTACCTTCTTTGAGAGCAGGATTTTAATCTTTTCTGTCTGTGGAATCAAGATGCTCTTACAGTTGGTTGTATAGCTGACAATTTAAATTCAAAGTGAAGCATGACTATATTTGTCAAAAATTCAATACAGACTCTAGCCACTAACTCTTCCCTGATTTGTCTCATCAGTGCTTTGGTGTCTTTCTTTTGGCCCTACTGTACTCTCCTTTTCTTTCTTCTCTTTTCTAGAAAGCCACCAGAACTGAAACATCTAGAAAAATGCTACTAACTAGCAGTTATCTTAAATCTTCAATTTGAGGAGGAGAAGTGATAAATTTTCACAGCTCCAAAACACATTAGTGGGAGTATTACACATACTGACCCCTTAGTGAAACCAGCCTGGTGATCACAGGCAGTGGGGTGGGATGATGGGCCACAAAAACCCTGCATGCCTTGGCCATAAATATGGTCTGTGGGTAAATGGCTACAGTGGTCCCAACTGTCTGTGAAAGAAATGAGTGAAAACGTAGCGCACTAGCAAACTTCTTTCACATTCTTTCCCAGTAATTTTTGGACAGCTTTCAGCATGGGGTAGGCTGCATCTGTCTTCTTCCTCCCAGCTCTACTCAAAGAAAATAGTGAAACTCAGGGTAAGACATGGAATTAATTGCAAAGCATCATCCCCTCTTTTAATGCTTGTAACAAGCCAATGAGCACTGAAAGGACCCTTGGTATAATAATGTGTAAAAAAAAAAATACTGATTAAGGCTGCTGGGTAATAAAACGTCCTTGGTATAATTTGAATCATTTCTCTTTGTGGTTCTATCATTAACCCTACAAGAGCCTGCATTTTGGTACACTGCCTTGTTAGTCTAGCCTTGCTGATCTCCCAGAATTAAACCTGTGCTAACAGGACTGCAAGATAAAAATGCAGGCACGGGGATGGTTAGGCCCCTGCGGTCACTGAGATAAATTAAATAATTTAAATTGACCTAGGGGCCTGTGTGTAGAATAATCCTCCACTTAGATGACCCAGTGATTCTTAACTCATTTCTAAGTCTGTATCCAGTCAATGTGAAAGTGTTAATGTTCCTGTATCACAGTACACTGATTACACTTATCTTTTTCATACCCAATAACCAGAGACAATGATTATATTATTCATAAGATATTTTTACCTGAAGTAATAAAGCATGCAGCTTTAGTTATTATTTCCTAATCTTTTTTTTTTTTAACTGTACCTTTTTCTCCAGCCCCAGGGATAACCCTACAATTTATATTAAAAAACATTCTTCCCTTGCACACCTTTCTTTTTTTATCTCTGTCTATGCTAAGCTGGTATAATTGTATCAGCAACGGCGTGTTTATGCGAGCATTCTTGTACCTTTCAGGGAATACTATCCCTGCAGGGCTGGCTGAAACATCCTTTCTTTTTAAATTGAAAAATAAAATTGGAGAGGGTTAATGTGGGAGAAAGAGGTTTATATCGGCACGTCTTCTCTTACCTTAATCAGGTAATACACAAGGCAAAAATAGTCTGACATGTCCACAAACAGTTACTGTGCTGCCCCACCATATGCTGCCCTAGTGTTCCAGATGGACCGGGAATCTGTGAAAGTCATGTTTCATGAGCATTCCCTTCAGGCTCCCGGGAACCTCCAGGACACAGCTGGAGAGATGTATGCACACACCAGTGCGGCAGTGGGGGTGTATGTGTGTACGTGTGGGAGAGAGAAAGAGCATAGATGTTTGGTAGGCAATGAGGCTGGTTCTAAATAATTCTTGAGACAACTAAAGGAAGGGGGGAAAAATCTTGCATTTGATGTTATGAAGCATGCCAAGAGAATTTTTGAGTGAGATTTCTAGGACTCATCTGCCCTCAAATTCACTAACTTGTGAGACCATCTTCTTTTCTTTATTTCATTTGTAGGGGTGACTCCACGTATTATGCCACAGAAAGATGGTACAAATGTACAGGAAAGCGATCAATGGGTCTAATACCTGCCCCAAATAATTAGACACGAAAATATTTGTTTTTCTGCATCTTTGCTCCCTAGTGTTCCTTGTAGTAAAAGTACTTCTGACCCAAAAGCTGATGGCAAGCAGAAAGGTCCCAATCTTTCTGCAAGACTCTCGGTAAAATTTGGATTCACATTTAAATAGCAACATGCCAGGGTTTTTCTCTCCTGGGACTTTCAGTTGTTTTAATGCACTAATTAACATTCTTGAATCAGACACTGCAGGAAGATTTTTATCTGGCCACAGATATTTGAATATAAGTTGTATTTAACGTGACTGCTAAGAGTAGTTTATTCTGCAAAAATCCTCACATGACTGAGTTAGCATTAGCTAAAACCTGGCTAGAAACCTGACCGTTAATCTGTGTCCCTGGGAGCATTGGCAAGGAGTTTGAGCCAGCCCTTAGTGCACCCCCACTTCTTTAGATGCTGTAGCTGCTCCCTCTGCTCAGCCTGCAGGTGGCCTAAGGAGGTTCGCTCTTCACCCAGCAGGACCTTTTACTTTTGCTGGTTTTCTTCCTCCTTCCTGTGCATGAGTGCTTGGACACTCTTCACCTTCCAGAAGGAGGCAGCTAGTCAGGGGAAGGTGTGCTCCTTCATCTGCCTTCCTCTCACAGCTATGCTGCAAGATGAGGTGAATGAAACCCAAGTCTTATCCTAGATCACCTCACACATAAGTATGGGAGTGCTCGGTTGCTGCTGTACATGATCATGTTTCTAAGTTTAGGGCTACCTCCCCCTTTCATAGTAGGTCTAAAGGTCTACAGGCAGAGGGTAATCCATAAGAAGCTATAGACATGGTAGGAAGACGTCCAACTCTTTCACTAGAGTTAAGCTTATAGTTATTTCCTATGATGTGCTCTTGAGTCATATAATTTTCTGGAAAATAGTGAACCACACTGATGGCCATGACATTAAATTAAGTTTGAGCTAATTGAAATTTCATGGCCAAAAATAAGTCTTTTGTTGCAAAATTCCCAGCCAACTATGTTCTTAACCAGTACCATAATATAGAAAAACATGCAGTTGTTGAGTGACTTGGTGCCAGCCCTTACCACTCTATGTATAGTCTGGCTTTTTCAAGTGACAGTGTTTTTACAGCTGATGTTAACCCAAAGGCAAAATACAACACAAGTTCTCTGTATTATGCAGATAATCGGTGATGTTTGTGAGGTTATATTCAACATGGGTGGCCTGACTGACCACCACAAGTTTCTGCATAAACTGCAGAAAAAGCCCAATGAAATCCTGTCCTGAAAGATAGTTGTTGCCTTTCCAAATTAAAAAATAGAATAAACCTATTAAAATACATCACTTATAACAACCACCTGCAGTTTCTATAGTGCAGATGTACTCACAAAGCTCGTATTCATGTGTGGAAGGTGACTCTCTGGCCTTTGTCGGCAAAAATGCTTCTGTGCACAGAGAATTTATATATTTTTACTTCGTAGTGAGCCCACCCACCTAAATTTGCACTAGTAGTAACCAAATTTTACTCCAGTTTTAGGTGGCACTGAGAAAGCCCTGCATGACCTCTGACCTCCCCTCCTTTTCCAGGAGTATGGTGCTGGCAGTGATGGCAGCTCGTGGATGGCTTCTCACTCTCCACAAGGGAAACAGCCCAAAGTGGGAAGAAAAAATCACCCTGTAAAAGCTCTCGTTCAGAGCTGGGGTTGGGAGGAGAAGGAATAAAACTCAGTCAACGAGGCAGAGGCTGGTGAGAGAACGCTGCATGTTGGCATTTGTTTTGGCTGACATGGCCCGGAGGACATCCACAGCCCTGCCGACCCCTACCCACTCCCCAGGGCTCCCCCCACCCTGCCCAGGACCCAGGACCCCTGGGGCCATCAGCCCCTGCCCCAGCAATGCCACAGCAGGTCCTGTCAACAGCTCCCCCACAGCCCTGTCCTGCCCGGCCATGGGTTCTCAGAGCTGGGGCCACGCAGAGGCCCATAGAATCATAGAATGGTTTGGGTTGGAAGGGACCTTAAAGATCATCCAGTTCCAAACCCCTACCATGGGCAGGGACACCTCCCACTAGACCAGGTTGCTCAAAGCCCCATCCAGCCTGGCCTTGAACACCTCCAGGGAAGGGGCAGCCACAACTTCCCTGGGAAAGCTGTTCCAGTGCCTTACCACCCTGACAGTAAAGAATTTCTTCCTGATATCTAGACTAAATCTTCCTTCTTTTAGTTTGAAGCCATTACCCTCATCCTATCACTACATGCCTTTGTAAAAAGTCCCTCTCCAACTTTCTTGTAGGTCCCCTTCAGATACTGGAAGGCCACAATAAGATGTCCCTGGAGCCTTCTCTTCTCCAGCCTGAACAACGCCAACTCCCTCAGCCATGTCCCAGCCTGGCCTTGGCCTGTCACCAGAGAGGTGCCCCATGCCTGGGGCTGGGGCTGCTCTGGTGACCCCCAGCTACCTGCTCCCCCAGTGCCCTGGCCACCAGGCTCTACCCTGACAGACCTCCATGGGGATTCCCCGCCACTCTTGGCCCCTAGGGAGCCCTGACATTGGTGGACCCCCCCCACGCACACACCTGAATTAATTTATTTTTAATTCTGTACAAAATCAACGTGCTCTCTCACGCAGATATTACCAGCTGACATAGGAATGGAAAGGTAATATCCTGGCCGTTTGTTTCTGTAACATATAAAAAGGGATATTATTTTAAAACTAAAAAAAAAAAAAAAAAAATATTTTTTAAAAAAAAAAAAAAAAAAATATTTTTTAAAAAAAAAAAAAAAAAAATATTTTTTAAAAAAAAAAAAAAAAAAATATTTTTTAAAAAAAAAAAAAAAAAAATATTTTTTAAAAAAAAAAAAAAAAAAATATTTTTTAAAAAAAAAAAAAAAAAAATATTTTTTAAAAAAAAAAAAAAAAAAATATTTTTTAAAAAAAAAAAAAAAAAAATATTTTTTAAAAAAAAAAAAAAAAAAATATTTTTTAAAAAAAAAAAAAAAAAAATATTTTTTAAAAAAAAAAAAAAAAAAATATTTTTTAAAAAAAAAAAAAAAAAAATATTTTTTAAAAAAAAAAAAAAAAAAATATTTTTTAAAAAAAAAAAAAAAAAAATATTTTTTAAAAAAAAAAAAAAAAAAATATTTTTTAAAAAAAAAAAAAAAAAAATATTTTTTAAAAAAAAAAAAAAAAAAATATTTTTTAAAAAAAAAAAAAAAAAAATATTTTTTAAAAAAAAAAAAAAAAAAATATTTTTTAAAAAAAAAAAAAAAAAAATATTTTTTAAAAAAAAAAAAAAAAAAATATTTTTTAAAAAAAAAAAAAAAAAAATATTTTTTAAAAAAAAAAAAAAAAAAATATTTTTTAAAAAAAAAAAAAAAAAAATATTTTTTAAAAAAAAAAAAAAAAAAATATTTTTTAAAAAAAAAAAAAAAAAAATATTTTTTAAAAAAAAAAAAAAAAAAATATTTTTTAAAAAAAAAAAAAAAAAAATATTTTTTAAAAAAAAAAAAAAAAAAATATTTTTTAAAAAAAAAAAAAAAAAAATATTTTTTAAAAAAAAAAAAAAAAAAATATTTTTTAAAAAAAAAAAAAAAAAAATATTTTTTAAAAAAAAAAAAAAAAAAATATTTTTTAAAAAAAAAAAAAAAAAAATATTTTTTAAAAAAAAAAAAAAAAAAATATTTTTTAAAAAAAAAAAAAAAAAAATATTTTTTAAAAAAAAAAAAAAAAAAATATTTTTTAAAAAAAAAAAAAAAAAAATATTTTTTAAAAAAAAAAAAAAAAAAATATTTTTTAAAAAAAAAAAAAAAAAAATATTTTTTAAAAAAAAAAAAAAAAAAATATTTTTTAAAAAAAAAAAAAAAAAAATATTTTTTAAAAAAAAAAAAAAAAAAATATTTTTTAAAAAAAAAAAAAAAAAAATATTTTTTAAAAAAAAAAAAAAAAAAATATTTTTTAAAAAAAAAAAAAAAAAAATATTTTTTAAAAAAAAAAAAAAAAAAATATTTTTTAAAAAAAAAAAAAAAAAAATATTTTTTAAAAAAAAAAAAAAAAAAATATTTTTTAAAAAAAAAAAAAAAAAAATATTTTTTAAAAAAAAAAAAAAAAAAATATTTTTTAAAAAAAAAAAAAAAAAAATATTTTTTAAAAAAAAAAAAAAAAAAATATTTTTTAAAAAAAAAAAAAAAAAAATATTTTTTAAAAAAAAAAAAAAAAAAATATTTTTTAAAAAAAAAAAAAAAAAAATATTTTTTAAAAAAAAAAAAAAAAAAATATTTTTTAAAAAAAAAAAAAAAAAAATATTTTTTAAAAAAAAAAAAAAAAAAATATTTTTTAAAAAAAAAAAAAAAAAAATATTTTTTAAAAAAAAAAAAAAAAAAATATTTTTTAAAAAAAAAAAAAAAAAAATATTTTTTAAAAAAAAAAAAAAAAAAATATTTTTTAAAAAAAAAAAAAAAAAAATATTTTTTAAAAAAAAAAAAAAAAAAATATTTTTTAAAAAAAAAAAAAAAAAAATATTTTTTAAAAAAAAAAAAAAAAAAATATTTTTTAAAAAAAAAAAAAAAAAAATATTTTTTAAAAAAAAAAAAAAAAAAATATTTTTTAAAAAAAAAAAAAAAAAAATATTTTTTAAAAAAAAAAAAAAAAAAATATTTTTTAAAAAAAAAAAAAAAAAAATATTTTTTAAAAAAAAAAAAAAAAAAATATTTTTTAAAAAAAAAAAAAAAAAAATATTTTTTAAAAAAAAAAAAAAAAAAATATTTTTTAAAAAAAAAAAAAAAAAAATATTTTTTAAAAAAAAAAAAAAAAAAATATTTTTTAAAAAAAAAAAAAAAAAAATATTTTTTAAAAAAAAAAAAAAAAAAATATTTTTTAAAAAAAAAAAAAAAAAAATATTTTTTAAAAAAAAAAAAAAAAAAATATTTTTTAAAAAAAAAAAAAAAAAAATATTTTTTAAAAAAAAAAAAAAAAAAATATTTTTTAAAAAAAAAAAAAAAAAAATATTTTTTAAAAAAAAAAAAAAAAAAATATTTTTTAAAAAAAAAAAAAAAAAAATATTTTTTAAAAAAAAAAAAAAAAAAATATTTTTTAAAAAAAAAAAAAAAAAAATATTTTTTAAAAAAAAAAAAAAAAAAATATTTTTTAAAAAAAAAAAAAAAAAAATATTTTTTAAAAAAAAAAAAAAAAAAATATTTTTTAAAAAAAAAAAAAAAAAAATATTTTTTAAAAAAAAAAAAAAAAAAATATTTTTTAAAAAAAAAAAAAAAAAAATATTTTTTAAAAAAAAAAAAAAAAAAAATCAATGCAATTTTCCATTCGTTCTCATCAGAGAGGAAAAGGCCTTGGCCTCATCCATAGCAAGCTTTGCCCCCTGTAAGGCACCGCAGCCTCTGCCTTCCTTCCCTTCTTCCAGGGGCATAAATTAATATCTCATCATTGACCATAATGTGCCCTGTAACCGTCTTTATTATTACTGCATATTTTAGACAGGTGGTAACTATTGGCACTTTTTATTATGCTGATAAACAACGTCAGACTGCCAGGTGAAATGTGTTGTCGGGGTGATTTCTCACCTCCCCGCAGTCTCCTGTGGATTTCTGCGGGGGCTGAAGGAGCGACCAGCTCCAGCGGGGCCGCCGTCCGCAGCGCCCTGCTCCCCTCTCCTGCCGGCATCGGCCGAGGGCGGTCATCCCTTTCCACACTTTCCAGCCAGGTACTGAGCACAAGTACCGGCATCTGTCTTCCCTTGCCTCCGGTCCTTGTTGCCCTCGCAAGCGCTGCTGCTCTCTCAGATCCTTTTCCTTTACTCTGCAGCAGCCTTGGCAGTGCGGGTCCCTGCCCTCCTGAGCTGCTGCTGTTCCCGAGACCTGGAGCCTGGCGTGGGGATAGCCAGGAGATGTGGATATATCTGGCTATTTAGAGAAAAATCCTTAGGCGTGCACACACCCACTGCTTCTTACATGATGCTGCCTGACACGTATCAGGTTCACACATAGTGCTCACACGTACGTGAGATTGCCTCACATGTATCAGAGCCTTTCTCAAGTGTCTTTCAATCTCTCCTCTTGCAGCATCGCATCTATTTACCAGCTTTGCTCCTCAGACACCTTGCAGCGTGCCGCGGAAGGGGTGTATGTGTGTGTGTGTGTGTGCGCCTGTGCAGCATGTCTACATAGAGTGCTGTGGGGAGATTCCTGAACAAGGTTCAGACACCTGGGAGCAAATTCACCTTGATGGTGCCGGTGGCACTAACACGGTTGTGTTGCTTCCAGTACATAAATTAGCTTGGCTATGTTTTCAAAGCCTGCATTATATATACAAGTGTACAGTGTCCTGTCTGGCAAGAACAGCAGCCATTTTTCCTCTGCAACCCTCTTGTCCAAAGAAGAGATGAATGTACAGAATTGTATGCAACGTATTTATAGATCCATTGTTTTCACACCTGCAAACCCTAGGCACTAAGTGAAAAAACATTAAAAGAATATTGTTTTACAAGTTTACTTACATATTCAAAAGTTAGCAAATGCCAGCATTTGGGTTCTTGATACCTCTTTGTTCGTTTGATGGCTCTGTGTGTATGTACTCATTCATTACTGAAGCGTACCATTTTTTCCCTGCCTTTACAGGTTGAATCTGAGTTCTCTAATGAAAAAGGCTGTGGTACAGATGTAATGAATGAGTTAAAAGGTCATGGGAAGGAAATGCTGGTATATGATAATTGACTTTTGTTTAGGCTTATCTTAGCAAGGCTGATTTTGGTTTTCATAGTTTTCGATGTGGTTTTCATGTGTTTTCTTTCTTGTCTTTTCTTGATGTCCATCAGGAAAAGATCAAGTAACTTTGAGTTAAAAACTGTTGTAGATGGAATCTAATGTTGATTTTATCAGTTTCATGTATTTTTGTGGCACTTCAGGTTTCTTTTCTTTAATCAGATGTACCACCTACTGTCACTGTTCAGGTGGTTAAAGGAGTACGTAAGCGAAAGAGAGCAGGACTTAGGATGATCTAAAGTCCCACAGTTCCTTTCCTTTCCCCATAGGGTGCTGCTGAGGAGCCTGTAGTTTATCACAGAACCAGTGTCTCCACAGTGTTATGTGGGACATTTAATTCCCAGGTCACGTTGCCTCATTTGAAGATAGAGGACTTCCTTTAGTACTCATCCATAGCAACCACTTTTGTTTCAGTGGCTACGGTTGTGGTAGCTATCAAGTTTACAAGAGCCAGTCCTTCGGATAATAAAAGTTTGCAAGTTATCAAGTATAATATTGAGCATGGGATAATGCAGTACAGAGGGTCGTGTGGCTCCTGTCCTAGGTGCACCACATTTGGTAGTGCTGTACAAGAGACCCTTAATGAAATAAAGAAAGAGAAGGGGCATGGCAACAGGTTTGGAGTGGGATATATTATACATGTATCATATAGTCTTTTTAGTGGAGATTTGCTGGGTCTGCAAACCTCTGTCCAGAAGTGAAGCTGCATGCTGTTTTCCTGGGAAAGCAAAGTACAGTAATAGTCTCAACTGATTACAAAAAATGGTGAGACCTTTTTGTCACATGATGTGCTAATTAAAAACCTGGAAATCAAATCCAGTCCTAACTCTTAGATCTTTTCATTACTGGGGGAAGTCTGCATTGTGCTCCATCTGGGTGTGCTGCCTGCTTTGGGGAGAAGGAGGAACTGATCCGGGCTACCATTATGTCACCTTATAGTTCTTGTCCATTGGTATTATGGAGACATTCTGGTGAGGGATGCAGCACCCTGAATGTGAAATTCCCTGATAACTGGGTGGCTAAAAGCTAGATCTGGATTTTGATGCCAGCGGCCATCTCTATTTAAAATGCAAGATAAATTAATCTCCTCCCCCAACATTATCAGAATCCCGCAGATGGTGTTATTATAAATAAGTTCTGTTTATCTAAAAGTATTAGCATTTAACTCTAGGAGGAATGGTTGTTGTCATGTGTGGTTCAGATCTTTATAGATGCTAGGAGTTTCTTTTGCCTCCAGCAGGATGAATATACAAAAAAAAAAAAAATAAATATATATATACACACTTGTTTTACTGCCATTTACAATCTCTTCCAGTCTCTTACTTGTGAATATTTACCTAAGCAACTGAAGTTATGGAAGGAAAAACTGTTACTTATAAGTGTGCAAATAACATTCACGAGAGTCGTTTAGGCTAAAGCTACCATAGCCATGCTCGTTATCATAGGTTGATAATTAAAACTGGAGACAGAGAATGGGCTTGTTACACAGGAACATAAGGGTTAAGAAATCATTTTAAGGATGAGGAGTTGGGCTTGGTAGTTTGGGCGAAGGTGGGGTTGGTAATGAAAAAATCCTCCTGAAAGAAACCAAGCTACCATCAATTTTTAGACACTTCTGTAAAGAAAATGAGGTAATCCAATCAAGGAATGCAAACAGAGCCATTTGGTTAGATGACCAATTACGTTGGGGCAACAGTGACTCATTAATATTTGTGCCATATGTTTATGAAGAATCCAAGGGCTACATTAAGCAAACTTGAAGCAACTGGGACTTAACAGGTAACTCATGGAGAGAAAAAAAGGCCTAGAGAAATGATTAACTTTATTCACTGGGCATGGTGTGCCTCCCTTTCTGAACAAAGTCATACTCAATGTCCTTGCCCTACTATATTAATGATGGGCTTTGTCTTAGTGTCTATATTTTGCTCTGAATCATTTTGGATAACTCAGGTTGATGAGCTTTCTGTTTTTCCTTGAAACGTAGTCGGTGTTCCCTCAACGAAAGGAAATGTAAAGCTCTTTACATTTATGCAGTCATTAATTAACCTGCAACAACTTAGTGGCACCAAGGGACTGAGTGTGTTAAAAATAGACATCAAAGTCAATGACAACTTTGACTAACTTTTCTGGGGTTTTTGTCACTAAAGCACTTAACTGTATTTAATTGAACTGGCTACCTGAGATCATAATGATGTAGTATCATATATTAAGACCGTCAAGGTTTTCATTGGTCAGATGCTGCTTGTTCTCTTAGTCCACTTCATATTTAATGCCCTATAATGCACTTCTGCTCCAGGTCTGAAACCAATTCTAAGAAACAATGTGTTTTAGAAAAGTCCTGGGGATGGGAAAACTGGTTTCTTTGTTCCTGGTAATTTTGCTTCCCCTTTGGAGCTCAAAGTACTGAGCTAGGGAAACTGAGGTTCAAACCGTGCTCATGGTCATGATGTTTGGCATGGTCAGATAGTTTGGTGTTCAGAGGGACAGAGAGTCACAGGTGACTCATGGGCCTAGGGAGCTTTTTAGCAATGGAAAATTTCCTAGTACAGATAATCCAAGGTCAAAGGTTGAAGCTGAAAATACAAGCCAGGAAAGCAATTCTGTTTTAGGGATTTACTCTTTCATTTGCTACCATTGCAATGTGGGGAGGGGGAGAAACTGTGTGACTAAATGTCTCTTTAGATATTCATGTCTGACATGTTAAACCTCATAGCTCTTGGGTGATGCTAGAGACACCCTCAGATTCGTTATGCAGATTCTTGGTTATTAGTTCTGTACTGTATGCAAAAACAGCTGGTTTGATCATGTGAAGGCACTTTGAGCTTAAGCCCTAGTAGGACTCACATGCTGTATCTGCAGCTACGATTTAATATGGTAGGCATCCTTTGAATACACTATACTGCTCAGAAATTATAATATGGAGGTAATTATTCTTCTTATACCATAATTAATATAGGCTATTTAGAGCAGCCAGCTAGGACACAGGAGAGTCAAACTCCACTCTGGTGAAGGAAGGATTTGAGGCTTGATTTCTTATTTGTTTCTTGGACATCCAGGGAATGCTACATGACTCCAAATCCCAAGGGGAAGGAAATGCTCAGCTTCAGCCTAGAGTCAAGCCCTTAAATTTATTTGAAGAGCAGGTCTTATGCCACTTCTTTTGCATATGAGCAAAATTCGCCTGAGCTGTCTTAGGCTTTTTTTGGGACCATGCCATCTTCTTTGAATTCCATCTGTAACTCACTGCTGGTACCTGCCCCATAGTTGGCATTTCTATTAGGTGCCAAGCCTAATGGCAAAAATGGCAAAGCTGAATTTTACAGTGCCGTCTAACCCCTTTTGTGAATTCAGCCCAGTTTGCTTTTTGCCTAGAATTAATAAATGCAACGAAAGCCTTCAATGGACTTCATGTTTTTTTTGCACTACTTTTTCCCCCCATCTCCTACAGACTCTTTCTGTTCTAAAACTATTTTACAGTCTAACAGATTTACTCCTAGGAAAACTTCTCAGGGAATCAGTCTACATTTTCATTTCTTCTTGAAGTGAAATAATGCACCACCATACCTAGAGTTCTGTATCCGCATCCCAGCCTCGTGACTGTAACTTTTTTCCTGCCCTAAAGAATAATGCCTTGGTGTTGACACACTTCAATCCACCAGATGTCAGCTGTTCAGGCCTTCTGCAAAGTGAGATCATACTCTTCCAGGGCTGTTGTGTGAGTCAGCTGAAAGGACTCTGCAGTGCTGGTGGAGAGGGGAGGGCCTTATTTTCATTCTGTGACAAAGTTGTTTTCTTCCTAATTAAGAGAGTGGAAAATTTTACTTTGTCTTCATTGTTGCAAAGTAGAGGACAGGAAAAAAGAAAGTTGATTAGAATCTCCTATGTGCAATGTTTTGGTCCTGACTAGTCTGCCAAATAAGAAGCAAAAGGTAAATTTTTTCTTTTAAATATGTCTTAATTTCCTTCATGTTTCTGTAAAACAGTGTAAGCTGAAACAAAAAAGATAAACCACCAACAAATAATGGGATTTTATCATTGTCCATAAAGAACAATATATTGATTGATTATTTTTGTTCTATATAAAGGCAGTCGACTGAAACTTCAGGCACAACAGCAATCATTATAAAGTACAGAGACTTTAATAGCTCAGGATCTGAAAAAGTACTCCAGCAGAAAATTCCATAGGGCCTCAGTCTGCCTCCGTAGCCTCCTTGGGAAAAGCCAAGAACAACAGCAAGGTTTTGTGGCACGGCTTGAAGGTCAATAAATCTCGGCTCTGCTATACCAACGAGGGAAATAAAAATAGCTGGAACCAAGAACCCCTCCTGTGAAGTGTCCTGTGGCTGAGCTTGCTCAGATAATTCAGGTGTCTGTCAGTCAAGACAATTCCACTGAACAGATCCCTAGAAGGAGGTGGTTGCTAAAGATGCCCAGATCTGAAGGCAAGCAGGAGGTGTGACTGTGGCTGAACGAAGAGGCAGAATGACCGTAGAGGCACGTGTAGTAGCATGCACTACCAGCACCAGTCCTCAGTGCTGCACCGAGACTTAGGTGCAGGTTGTGGTCAGCACAGTGGGCCTGGGACAGAAAGCTTTTGGTCGGCAAAGCTGCGTCACTCAAAGGGTTTCTGAGCAGCGAGGTGGGCGCTGCTGTTCAGAAGGCCCTCTCAGGCTGCAGAACAGACTAACAACAGCTGCACAAAGTTAAAGCTTGCTGCTCCAGTTGGGTAGGCTGTGCGCTCTCTGCATCACTCACCCGCGCAGCCCAAGTCATCTTTCTAGACAGGATTCCCATTTACACAGCGTGTAAAAGTGGAGATGGCAGAAAGCTTTGTAGGATGGGGCAGTATGGGACTTCTCTGGGTAGAAGAAGTCTCATCAGTTGCTAGAGATTTACCAGCACTTTTGGAGCAGAGGTAGGCAAAACTGCTTGAACAATTCTATCTGCTCCCCTAGAGGCCTTGAGAGCCGTCCACTTCAGAGCTCCAGGCTGGTGGCAAGGTCTGTTCTGCTGTGTTTACAACAAACTCTTTTTTTGCACACACAGTATTTTCCCTAAAACCAACATATTAACTCAGATGGGATCAGTTTTTGTCTGAACCGTTGGGGAAGAGTGCGCATTTAGAACAGCTGCAAATGAACTAAACGCTAGCTGGAAATGGTCAGGCAACAGTCCAAACTAACATTAGAACAACAGAGAGGGTGAAGCAAAGTGCTTATTTTTTTGCTGAATCAATAGCTCTGTCCAGGTTAACTTCAAGGTGTTGCTTACTTCATTGCTGTGCATCACATAATTAATTTTTTCTGCATTTGGAGATCCAATTTGTGCAGCAGGCTTCCCACTGAGCCTTCACCTAGGTTTTAGTTTAATTTAGCTAGAGGGTTGGTGTTTTTTTGTGTGTGCTTGCTTCCCCTCCCTATGCTTCTAAATCTGACTCCTCATCGGGAAAACAAGGAAGCATTGCGGTTAAAAGCCTAATGGAGAAGCTGGCTCTGGTACGCAGTATTCTCACCCCTCGAGAAATCTTGGAAATGGTGCATGTCTACGGCAACTAATGCAGCCTCTGCAATGATAAATTTATTCCTTCATTTGCGAGCAAAATTGATGCACGTTGCTGGGTCTTGATGACCTCTGCTTTTTTTCTGTCAGTTTTTCCCCCTGTTTGCATAACATTGTGCAAGTTTGGAAAGAACTTAGGGCTTTTCAGGACTAAAGGATCCCAGCAGTCACATCTCCAGCTTTTCTATTTGACGCAAACAAACAAGAAAAATAAATCTATTACACACTTCTCTGTATGGGAATGATTTGAGCTACTCAGCAGTGTTGCTTCAAACTCTTTCCTTAAAAAGGTAACTAACTACTGCTCCACTCAGTCTCAGATTTCCAACATAAAGGCTGTATTGAAAAGCCAAGGCACTGGAAAATAAGACAGATAGATGTAGGCAATATATTAAGCTAGAAAAACTTTGTTAGCTATCATGCCCCATGCTGTTGTATATTATTATTAGTTGCAAAATAGCATAGCTTGAATGTTATTACTGCACATTAAAGAACATTTCACTTATAATTATGGAATAAAGAGAAGTGCTTACAACTTACTTACCAAACATTTGCTTTGCACACACAAGAGTTTCTCTTTTTTAAATCTTCTTCATTTAAAAAAAAAAAAAACAACCCTGCACACAGGCTACTTTCTTTTGCAGCTTCCTAGTACCTTGTAATTTCAAGGTGTCAGTGAAGAAGGAAAAAAACCCACATCTCAAAGCCTGCTTTTAATTAAAATGCATTGCACTATTGTGAGTAAGAATACTGAAATTAAGCAAAGGGTCAAAATATTTTTCAGCTTAATTTGAGACATGGTGATTAAGGAGCTGAAAAGAGCTCTATCATTTTTAAGAGCATTTAGGACACTCCTGAAAGAGTATGGGGAGGGGGTTCCTTGGGTCAGTGGGCCTACCTTCTTTCTGTTGTAGGCAATTGCATCAATAATAGATTCAACCAGTCTCACATGAAAGCTGGTCTTGATTTTGTCCCCGCTACTCCTTCTACACGAGTTTTTCAAGCTCTTATTCTTCCTTTTTAACAGCAAGAGAGCAATTAATGGCAGTTCTGCAAATTGAATGACTTCCATCTTTGGCACAGAGAATATTGCATAAGGAGCGTGAGTTATTAATGATAATATGTGGCTGTTACCTAAGACATCTTCACCAGTAGATGTTCAAGTTCTTTAAAAATGAAGTAACTGTCAGGGTCTCCATTTTGCATAGGGGGAATAAAAGCTTTGCGGAGTGAGTACTCAAGGTCATCTCAGTCAACTAATAGCAGAGCTGGGATTAGAAGCAAATCTGTGCAGTTCCAAGCCACTGTGTTATCCAGTAGATCACACTGACTTCCCCTAGGGTTAGAAAGGGATCCCTTGATTGGTGATAAAACAGTGTTAACTACTGAGGTCAGGATTTTTGAAAGAACCTTGAGGCTTAAAATGTACATCTCCCATACAGAGCAGTGCATGGGTCTCATGAGCTGATGCTGAAAATTCTGTCATATCCTATTGTGTTTATTTTTTTCTGAAAGATGCAAACGGTAACAGCTCTGTCTCCCGGTCCCATTTTTATTAAATGTATATGCATAGGAGATGATGTTCTGCCCCCTTTTTGAGGCCATTCAATTAAGCTTACAATTAGAGATTTGCTGTTGCAGCAGAGAAACAGTTAGTTACAATACTGCCTCAGCTGAGCTCCACTGGACTAAGAGCAACGCAGACATAGCCAGAGATGATTCCTTTGGGAAACGGTTTACTGCCTGAACAGCAGAGCCCAAGGGTGGCAGCGAGGCACAGAAAAATGGTACGACTTGTGTCATCTGCAATGGACTTGGAGCAGACCCGAGAACAGTCTCTGCTCCATGACTCGGCTGCAAGCCCTCCTCAAGGAGGATGTTTCTGTGCAGTTTTACGCTTGAAGTTTCAGAAGCATTTAAGGCCAAATATTTAAAACCTCTTTTGTGCTTATGGTTTGTAGATCAAAGAAATCCCAGGCTTAGTTTTGCTTCCTGAAGTCTCCATGGGTGTAGGATGGGGCATTTGGATCTCAGACTGCCTATTTAAAACTTCAGATTGGATGCCAAAACTGTTCTGGCAACACTTTTGCACCAGAGGCAGAGCTCTTGTCCACTGCTGAGCAGCTCTTTGGTGGACGGTGCAATCCTCTCAAAGGAGAGGAGCTGGCAGGAGGGGATGGCAATCGCGAGGGGAAGGTGGGAGCTGCCTGGCTGCCACTGCAGGGTGTCTGGGGCTTGCTCAGTGTCCGAGTCCACTGGGGCTTCCAGCGACAGCCACACCTGAGTCAGTGCCTCCCTGCTTGTATGAGGATACTTAACTCCTGCCATGGCAATCCTGATTACTTGTGACAGGAAGCAATCAGAAAAAGGGAGCCACCTCCTCAGTTGATAAAAGCCAAACCACCTTCCCAAGGTCTCCTCCCAGTTGTTCAGTATTGTTCTGCTTTGCCCTTTTTCCTATGGGAATGTCCTGGCTTTCTCTGGAGGAGCAGGTTGCAGGATGGACAACCCAGACAATGTAATGATTTAACCACAAGTTTTTGTCTGGCTTTTGCATCATGCATTTGGTTGCTTGGGTTTGTCTTTTTNTTGTTCATATTTTTTGACTAGACTGCTTACCACTCTGATGGAGGTGAAAAGCTGAGTTTGATGCTAGCTATGCTGCATAATTTGAAACTAGAAAGGAGCCACTGTCTCTAAGTATCACAGTTTCACTACCCTCAGTATTGTGGCTTCCAGTAGGCAAGTAATATGCCATTTATTCACAGGTTTTTGACTTGTTGTGTCATAGTGATATCACAGCCATTGAACTGCAGATAAGTCATGTACCTCGGATTTTAGGGTGAACATAGAATCAAAGACATGCTTGTACACACACACACACGCGCACACACATGTATTCCTTACAACTTCAATGCCTTGAAATGTTTCTGTTAAAAAAAAAAAATCAAACAAAAATCACCTTTCTGTGGCTTTGAAACTTCTACATAAACAGGTATACCAGCTCCAGGCTTGTTTCACTCTTAAACTAATGCCAGAGCACAAAAGGAAAGATATTGTAAGAGTGCTATTGTTCTGCACCAGAGTTTTAAAACAGCAATTGTATTGAGAAAAAAAATACATTTTAGACGAGTTTCCAGATCCTTATATTCTTGGAAAGTGGATATCATTAATAGACAATTAAATCTTTTTTAATTTAAATCTAAACCTTACTTTTAAAATGGTTGCATCCAAACATTCCCTTTCAATGTCTTTTGATTGTGGTGTTTCAAAATCCTGAGCCTGGACTGAGATTTTCCATCACGTTCTCATTTGTAGTTATAATATCGCCCTACATATGGTGCTGTAGTTATAACTCTGGTCTATCTCCAAACTTTACTGCCTCTTAGGTTACCAAATCCCAATCTTTTTATGTAATTCAATGTATAACATTCAGTAAATGATAAGACATGGTTAGAACTAAGAAGGAACTCACCTTGAATTACAATAAAGCCATTTTTCTATTCAAAAAGTATCCATGACCAGACGGTGATATGGTCAAATTTGTTGATTATTTTAGGGAACCCTAGCACTGTGTGTATAATGCTTTGAAGTTTGATGTCCATTATCATCTTTACCAGCAGCAGTCATCCAGTTGTGCTGAAAGCTAAAAAGAAAAGACAACTAAAGGGACTGGAGCCAAATATCTTCAAAGGCAAAGTAATATTTTTGGGTTTTTCAGTATTCAAATAGCTATATGTTTTAGCAATGCATTCATCAATAATCTAGTGAGTGACAGAAATGCTATAATTAATATGCAATTTCTGAAATTAAAAATAAATTTGGCTTATCTATGTGACAGGGAATAACTCCTAATGTCATTTTCCAAGAAATATGTGAAAGGAGAATTTATAGTAGAAAGTCCACCATGTTTTGTAAGGAAAACAGATGTTCATTAATAAACAGGCTGACCAAGGAGCACTGGAACTACCATCTGGATAGGATGTTATACAGGATTCTCCCCCCCCCCCCCCCTTTAACAATTTAGTTAGTGAAGTTCTGGTAGGGATGAGGTGATTTTTTTTTTTTTTAATAGCATGTTTGGAAATATGTTAATCTTTTCTTTCCTTCACATAATTTCTTCCTTCATGCCTTTAAACAACATAATAAAAAGAGTGAACCATAAAGCATTCCAGAAAGTTCTGGAAATGGGGGTGGTGTGTGTAGAAAAAGAAAAGAGTTGTAGTAGCATCTCTCATTTCTCCTTGCAAAACTGATGGTGGTGTATAATGTCTTCTGCATTTTTCTGCCTCAGCCATCATATATGGAGAATGCTGTGTGCGTTCTTGTGCCCTTCGTTGGCTGGATTGCAGCAGCACCAAGAAATACCAGGCGAAAATCACCCCCCTCTGTGCTCTGTTCTGCACCTGTGTGTAAGGAAAGAGTGTCCTCACCCCTAAAGAATTTGCCACCTGAGACTGCAATCCTGTAGGCAGTGATGTTCATGACTTACTGTTAAACTGTGACAGCAGTGACGTGGAAGTGCCTTTTAGGTGGATGACATATTAATCATCATCGTGTGGGACCTATGCGCATGCAATGTACTATCATCCTTATTTTACATATGGAAAAATGAGGCTCCAGACAAAGTCAAGAATTGAAAGCCAGATGTCCTTATTCCTGTATGAGAGCCTTGGTGCACGATGATGCTGTTCTTTTTCACCTCAGTGTATAGTTTAAGACCTTCCAGGGGTCCCTGCTTCTCCTTGCCCAGTTGTAAAAGGGGTACAGAAAGGCGTATCCAACTGCCGGGATGCTGTGAGGCTTTGCCCTGCTGTGTGGATCTCTGAGATCCTGGGGGGAGAGAGTGGGATATTTTATCACGCAGCGCCAATGTTTCCATAATGTTTCTTGTGGCTGGTGCAAGGGAGGAACGCTATATATGTCAGATCAAGCAAGGTGTTCTAGTTGTCAGATAATTACAAGCATTTACTAAGTAATTAATGTGCTTGGACTTCACTTAATATTTGTATACCTTCTCCAGTCTGTTTTACTACATGCTATCAAGACTCCTAAATACTTTCTTAGCAACCAAAACAAGAAATGACTTGATATTAAGTGCGTTACCTATTCTGCAGTCACTACCGGCTGCCAACAATTCATCAGTACACTGCTTATTAATTTTCTGCAACGTACTGTTTATTGATATTGCTTTTATTGTGGTACCTCACCTCAGCCATGAAGGGAGGACACGCACCTTCATCTCGAGCTAATGGCATTGCTGCCAATGCTGCAGGGAGGCTGAAGAGCAATGTGACTAATAAAACACAACCAATAAAAATATGAAGGAAAAAATGTCCCTACTAGTAAGAAATGCATATTCCAAGTGCTTGCACAGCGCCTGGGGCTGTTAATCATCACTCCATGGGCACCCCTAAACAACTCTAAACAACAGTTAGAAAAGGATCAGATGGCTGTTTAGGGGACTCGGTAGAGTGGTATTTGTTTGACTGGCAGGTAGCCATGCTTGTAAGTTGCGCTGTGAATAACAACAGTGGCTGAAACGTGAAGATGAAGCTTTTTACTGATGTGCTGTCTTTAGGACTCTTTTCCAGTTCGTGCAAGGAGATGAAGGAGGAGTTGGGCTTAAAGGGCGCTGGCTCATCGCAGGCAGCAGTGGGGCCTGCAGAGCAGCCCCCTGTAAAGGGCAAGCTGGAAACAACCGCTCCAAGAGGTTTACCTGGACCGGCTTCTTCCCAGGGGAAAAAAATACCTGTTTGTACCACTGATTAATAGTTCTTTCCTCCCTCTTTCTTGCCTGCATTTGTCATGGAGGAAGCTTGTGAGCATCCTCTCCTCCTCTCCAAGTGCATATGTAAACTTTCCTCTCGTCTCCGATCCATTCATCTCAAGCCCTTTTGTTACGTGAGTTTCTCCTCCTCCTCTTCCCCTTCTGAATTCATCCCCCTGCCATTCCTCTCGCTTGACCGCTCCTGCCGAGGGGCCGTGCTGCCCACAGCGGTGGCCCAGGAGCTGCTGCTTGCAAGGCGCCCTGTGAGTGCCCGGGGCAGCTCACCTCCTGAAGCTGGACGCTCCACCAACCGAAGAAGCAGAGGTCTGCTGTCGAGGCGGCTTTCCAGCCTGGCTCTGTGGTGCTCTGGCGCTGTGGGGCTGACTTGGCCAGTATCTATCATTTTGCAGGAAGTAAAAAATGGCATGTAATCATCATCAGTCATTCATTATCAGCCCCTCTCAGCCTGCTGCTGGGCAAAGCCTTCTCCTCTGCTTGCTTCCCTCGTGCTGATTGCTTCAGTTATTTATTTATATATTTACTTTTGCCAGAACTTTGCCACATTTGGAAAACAAAGCTGGCCGGTGATTGTAGAGCATGGTTTGCCAAGACCCAGTCCTCCTTGCCTTTCATAAAAAGCCTGCTTTGCTGCAGGTGATCCACATTTATTGAGTTACCTGGACTGGAAACTGTGGAATTTACTGAGTTTTAGCAAGAGGCATGAACACACATTGGTATGGGCTTCAGTAAGGACTAGTGATCTAAGCACATACTTGAGATCCCTGGTGGGATTACACAGCCTGATCTAAAGTCCATGCCAAGAGATCTGCCGTCACCCATGCCAGCTAGGAGCCTATCTGTGCTGTAGGCATTCCTTCAGTGGCGGTGGGGACATAAAGCTTATTTGATTTTTACCTGAGCTCAAATGAGCAGCAAGATAAGAGAGTTTCAAATGCTTCTGAGGGAGGCCTGAATTTTTAAAAAGATCAGTGATTCCAACTCACATAAGCATCCAGGGGCTTGGAGACTCAGCCAAACTTTTGTGAATTACAAACACTGAGGGATTAGGCTTTCCTGAGACTTCTTCCTAATGCTTCCTGGTTTGAAGGAGGTTTTTTGGCAGATAACTCTCTCTGTTCTTTCACAGATCCAAAACCATTGGGAGCGCTCATATAGGAAGACAAAGTAATTTTTAAGTACTGTGTTTACTAGGTCTGTTCCAAGTGGGAATAAATAATGTAGTGTTTAAAAGGACAACAGGAGAGATCATTGCCTTTGCATTAGGATTCCCAGTGTTGTCGGTGAAGGCAAGGCTCTAGACCTAAGCCCTTAGAAATCTCTTGGTGCCCATGTCTATGGTACGAAGCCTCACCAACCTTCCCAGAATTGCAGCAGTTATTGCCAAAACCTGGAAGCAGTAAGGTTTCCCAGTCACATATGTTTCTGACAGACACACTCCCTGCCCTGAAATGCCTAAGTTTCTGCTGATGGGTGTTCATAAAGCTATCTGGTATTGGTTCATAAAGCTACCTGGCTGCAGCAGGAGCCTCAAAACAGTTTCTTTTTCACTAACTTCCTTTGAGGGTGACAGAGAAGACATATGCCAGACCTGCTTAGAGAAGACCTAATAGGCTGCTTGTGAGTTTGTGTGCATGTACCCTTGAGATTAGAGTGCTGAGAGCCTACGTACAACTGGGACGTGGGAAACGGTGCTGTATTTGCAGGCTCGCTCATTTGTTTACTCTTCCTCTTCCCCTCTGCAGAGAGCTGGGTCAAGGGGGTTTGCTGCTTTCTGGTCAGTCAGCCCCATGTCTACCTACAAAGTGCCTTTTTCCCCTACACTTAGCACCAGGTAGCACAAGTGAGTCCTTGCACCCTGACATGACAGATGTAATGTGATGCTTGTGAAGTGTGCAGCACAGGGAGCCACAGGGGTAATGGATTTCGGTAACAGGCTACACTCCTCCAAGCTGCAATGTCTAAAGTGCTGTTTTGGCACTCCTGCCCAGGAGAGGGGGACCTACCTATCTGTACAGTCAGAAACAATGGAGCTTCTTTATGGGATATCTTTTAAGGATGGTAGGAGGTGAATGAGCCCATGCACAGTTCAGCTGAACTTTTTGCATGTCTTTTTGCTGAACTTTTTTCATGACCTGAAAAATGCGTAGCCTTATCGTGGATCTTGCTGTATGTGCCTAACTTGCACGTACCTCATGGGGACAGAAGTCCTTAAGAGTGGGATTTTCAAAATTGTCTGCATCCTTATGCTCCTAAGTCTCTTTGAAAATTGGTTCATTTCTGGGTGTGGATGTTTTCTCAAGTTTGTATCTCTGACTGTTGCTGTTTTGTAGTTTCTTAGAGCTGCAGCTAACCTGAATGTTGCCCATTTGAAGCCTATTAATAAGACTTGTTGGGGCCCAACATCAGGAGACAGCTTAGCGCTGAAGACAATCAAGCCTAAGCCTGGCTTCCCTCTTTCTCACCTAGAATAAACAGTAATGATAATGACAATAAGGGAAGAGACACATACTTGTCTCTGCAATGTGTGCCTGGCTAGGAATAATGATCGAAATTGGTATGGGTGACTTCTCACAAGCCAAACATTTGCCAAAAGTGAGATAGACCCCTCCCTTTTTGTTTCATGTGTGAAATTGGAGTGGGAAATATAAAGTAAATACCTTATCCTCTCCTTCCCCTCCCAAATTGTTTTTATCAAAGTGAAATAGTCCCTTTTGGTCACCATAACTATCCTCACAAAAATATTCCCTTTGAAATAAAGATAAATTTACCATTTTTGTATTCCAATTTGCTTAGTTTGCTTTTAGTGCAAATATGTAAACATAATACTTAGTCTGATATTGGTACAACTGTTCTTTCCTGACTTATTCTTGAAAGGAGTTTCCTGTGTTATGAATTTGGTGCAGAGAAAAAAAGAGGTTACCCAATTTTACGATACCTGCTGAATTTACCTGAATGTGTGCATTCAAATCTGGGATTTGTATTTTCTGTTTAAATATTCCAGTATAAACACGAGCCTTACAGTCTCAATAGTTTGACTCATTTCTTGTTTCACATGGTCTGGGTTTTATTTGATTTAGCATTCAGTACTACAAGAGAAAATAAAAGTGAAATAATCCAGAAGCCTAACATGAAGGATGCTTTGAGAAAGAATACTCTCCAAATTGTTTACTTTCTATGAGCTTTCACTCTTTGGATTCACTGACAAATTTCCAGCAAGTAAATCGGCTGCATGTGTATCTGTGTGCCCATGTGCTGTGGATGTACGGTAAAATGTGCCTGGCTGTAGATTTTTGTTACAAACGGGAAAGTCAACCCATTGTTGCTAAGTTGCAAATGTAAATCCATTTATGGCTTTGTAATTTTGCAATTTTGCACGCTGTTAACGTGAGATCAGTTTGCAGTTTTGCCGCTCACATGTCCTTAAACCTCAAAGTAAAACCCAGAGATTTATGAACCCAGGTGAACCAAAGCTCCAGGAAAAGCTCTCACAGAACAGAGATTTGCACAATTCTTATCTTCTGCCAAATTATTCAAGCGGAGAGCAGAGAAAATCTTTTATGTAATATTTGGGAAGTGAGGAAAAAGGGAATAGGAATATAAGAACAACACTTGCTGATATGCCTCTTCACCTTCCTGTAAGAATTTTGATTGATAGATTCTTCTGCAGTCTCCTCCATTAGGCAAATTTGGAGAGTCACCTGCATGTTGCATGTATAACTTGCTAAGCTTTTCAAATTATTCCCTTAAGAAAGAGGTGCTCTATGCTGCGGTTTATTAAGCCCACTTCCTCGATATGTCTCAGCGCCAGACACATACCTGAAAAAGAAATCTGAGCACATATTGGATGGTGGGGAATTTGGAGGTTTAAAAATACTGGTATTAGTTTCTTTCTTTGTCTTTTTTTTCCCCCCTTAACATAGTTATTCTTTATAGATTATAAAGCCAGAAGGGACCATTGCGATCATCAAATCTGACCTCCTGCTTAACACAGGCCATAGGCTCCGCTGAATTAATTCCTGTCTGAACTAGAGCATATCTTTTCGAAAGTCAACTTCTCACTTCCCAGCATATGAAAAGGTCTCCCATGACACCTATAGACCTTTCATAATGAACAGATTCTTCCCATGATACGGACAAATTGAGTTTTTCCTGGGAGGTACTGCCCCACTCTGAGCTGATAAAGGAAGACCCAGGAACTATAGGTATGCTGTGATTACTTCTTTTGCACTCTGTGATGTTCCAGGAGCTTGTGCATCTTCTGCTTTATGAGATATACTTGGCCTAGGGGAGCTAAGTGGAAGGATGAGGGAGAAGAGGAGGTGCATAATGGTATGGCCTCCAGCACTATTATTTATGACAGTATCCTTCCAGCAATCTGTGCCTGCATAGGGTGAAGGCATGGTTTCAATTCTGCCCTTGAAACATGGATTAAGCAATGTTGCTAATACATATTTGTCCCTGCGGCTGTCAAACATTTCACTGATACTAGACTCTGTAGACAGCTTAATAGCTAGGTCTTCTGTCAATGTTACTGCAGCAGTGTCTCCTTTGCTTTAAGATGCTGTTCAGATTTATTCAAGCAATAGGTGTAGCATGGTGCTTGGTAAATAGCAGCACCTGACTGTGTACTTGTATCATCACTGCTTGCTGACATCCCAAGTGACCAGATGAAATGGATAGACTATGGAAACCAAGTGCTGAGAAGAATCCAGTGAGTGAAAGTTGGAAAGATCATCTGTCTCGTCCCTATTTTATGCCTCCTAACAGTTACATGCACCATGCGTTATCATTCTAGAAGTCTCCAAACAATAACTACCATCTGCAGGAGTTGAAAATGTGTGTATCCAACAATATTGGACAAATGGTTTTGTTACTGCTGTTAGCATGATGCTTGACTGGCATTGATGTAATCTGTGTTGCTGGTTTTCACATAACACTTAGTATTTTACATATGACCTCGTTCAATTTCTCTGGATGCTAGAGACTGAAATTATCTGTGCAAAGATAAGCACTGAAAGCATTACGGTATGTACCCACACATGACGGCAATATTTTGCTACCTATTGAAAAGCAAGACACAATTGAAGGATGACATTTTTCCAAGCTTCAAAATTACAGTTCACCTGTATGGTGGGAGGTGATGAATATTTGGCTTCTCAATGCTGTTGCCACTAACTGATGGAGGAGCAATGATTGGTATTACCTCTACTTCACACTTGCGTCAATTCTCAGCTTTGGCTTTTCAGACTACCAAGGTTTTTCATGATAATTTTCTGCTGGAGTTGATTTTTTGTCTTCGTAACTGATGATTGGAAAACTGTCATGAATACCTCCAAATCTCACCCCATCAGATAAAAATATTTCTATGGGTTATTTTTATTCTTCAGTGTGTATTTCCTCTCCCTAACGTTTGCAGATAACTAACTGTCCATGACTGGCAAGATATCACATGTTCAAAAGATCTGAGTCCAGGGCAGATTCTGGGTTAGAGATCTGCATTGCAAATGGAGGCACTTCCTACACCAGGAAGCTCTGTGCCAGTGCTGTCTTTGAAGCAGCAAATAATGTGGCCAAGCCTTGGCAAGATGTAGGCACACCAAATCTCGACCCCCTCCCCATCTGAAATGAAGCAGATGCCTAGATCTTTTGGAGTTCCTTTCACTTGCCTTGAGTTTCTCTTTTCTTCCAATAGTGGTTGCAGGGATGGAATTAAAAACCTCCGGACCTTGTTTAATACTATTTTCTGTGCAGAATTGAAAGTGCCAGTGTTTTAGAATTTAACTCCTGTGATATCCACTACAGAAATTATGGTTATTATTGTATAGTAATTTCTCTGAAGTTTCTTCAACACCAACGGTCACGTGCACAATCGTGTCTTGAAAAACACTCCCTCTTTGTGACTTTGCTGTAGATTCAGACTTTCTTTTCTAGCCTCCAGGGACACAAAGACCTTAGCTCTGACCTACATTTCTGTTAATTCTCCTACTGAGTCCCCCTTTGCTTATTCTGCTTTGCCAATAATACCTTTATGTCCTTTTCCTGCCTTTCTGCCTACCTCTATGATCTATCGGTAACTGTTCAGTCCTCTCTAAAATTTCTGTTTTGCCTTGAGGCAAATGGAAGAAAAATGCACTGTGATTAAACTTACGTGTAGTATGGAGAAATAACATTTTTATTTTCTCTCTCAATTCTAAGGCAACTATTTGGGGAGTAGGAGGGGATTTTCCATGCTTGGTATTTCTATATTTTCTAGAACATGGAGTCTGAAGTAGGGGACAGTATCAACCCATCTTATAGGTCAAAGAATATTTTTAGATTCATTTTGTTTGTTGAGAAGTGTTGAAAAATCAGTGTTCATATTCTTCCACAAACCTTTCTACTTTCCTACTCAGTCGTTGTGAACTGGTGGTTGAAATAAATTATCTGGGAAGGGCAAAGTCTTGTTATATGTCAAGTAGTGAAAAATGCAACTTTTTAACAAGTTGATTAAATGAAATGGATTTATTTATTATGGGAAATGTGATAATTTTGGCCAGATCAAGTCTGAATTTCCTCTTGGTCTAGGCCATCCTCCTAAATAAAGAACAAGGAGAATAAACTTACAGCTCCTTACTGGGAACTGCTGTTCATTTTCTTGTATCGCTAGTATCCAAGCTGACACTGTTTTTTAACAGTTACTAGTCTATCTTTACTGTCCTTCATATCTCCGCCAGTCCCCTTGGGCATTACACCTACTATGTCCTGGTTTATCATCTGGTCAACCTCTCATTTTCTCCTTTGCTTGGTGTTTGGTAGGATTAGTCCAATTCTCAGGGAAGAAAACCAAGCCGTGTCATTGGCCTGACCCATCCCAAAGGCTGACTACTGAATTACAAGTAGCAAATACCGGGAGTACTACGCACGCTGAGCCTTTTACGAGCAATTTGTAGGCTGAAATTGGTTTGCACAAAACATTTATTGGACAGCTTCAGATAGAAAACGAACTTGTAAAAACTGCAGTTTGTTCATGAACTACATTCATGGGTATGATAAATTATGCGGTACAAACTCTTTGCCTGCTGTTAACTTCTCCAGGGGAGACATAAGATGCTGCTGATGCCACTGGAGAGAACTCAGGACCCATCACCCCTACTGTACAAGAATATTGTTTAAATGGAAGAACTCATGTGAAACGAAGCAAATGATGGAATAAACATTGCAGATGCAACTGAAGATGCACGCCAACTTATATGAATTAGAAATGAATGTTAATGTTCCTTAGATCAAGAAATTACCAGCTTGTACCCAATCACCTTTAAGTTCTTATTCTAAAAATACAGTCGTTTACTTCTTGAGAATGGAAACTGCAGCTGTACTGCATCATCCAAAACATCTAACCCTTCTTTCTTCCCCTCATTCTTCCCCCTTACCTGGACTGCCCCCACACAAACCTAACGAAGAAGGAAGCCTGGTCCAATTGATGTGACATCTTTCTGACAGTTATGGTCTGTAGCCCTTTCATTTATGCAAATCTGGTTGCTCAAAGCAGGTATTCTGATGTGTCAGCTGTATGTAACGTGAGCGCTTTGTAGCTCAAATGACATTCTTGCTTTGCTCTGATAATTGTCCTGCGCTCTCTAATGTCTGTGAAGCATGTGGATCATGAGCTGCTGTTCCAGGTATCCTAGGTGAGGAGGATAAGTGCTGAATGGCATTTTTTTAGCTGGGGGGGGATAGTTAGTGTTGAGTCATTATGTAGTCTTTTGGGTTGAATTTCATAATTATGAAATAAGGTGAGAAGGAACTTTTGATCAGCTCCTTTATAAACATAAATTAATTAAATGTTTTCCAAAATGGAGATGCAACTCTCAGTAAAGTCAAAAGCAGTTCCTCTCTGCCTCTGAGGACAACATTTTGTTCACAGATTGTAACTTAAACTTATTTTTATCTGAAGTACTATGTTGCAAAGGCTGGTAAGAGATTTATTGTGATGTATTAAACCATCTGTTCCCAAGGACTGTGCTTCACATTCCAGCACTAGCCAATGCTTGTGGTGCTGTGTTTTTGATTCTCAAAGCTCCTTTGCCATTTTAGCTTGCTTGTAGGTACCAGAGAGTTTTCACTGACTTGAAAAGCAGATGTCCTGCACAAGTCTTGAGTAGACTACAGGGGAGCTCAGCTGAAGGGATACTTGCAACTTTTTTCCACTGATTTTTTCCTTTCCTGTCCAGACTCCTAATAAATAGTGGAATCAATAAAAAATAAAATGCAAAGCAACAGCTTTCCAAAAATGCAACAATGAATGGAGAAAATACTTTGACAGAGGGATGTACAAGATATTTACTTCTTTTTAGATAGCTAGCCATAAGGTAGAGCATATTATAATTTATTTCAGTGAAATGTATAGGGCAAAATGATGCATGTCTGCTCGTGATCAAAGTTCAGATGGAGTGAACTCTTTTACGATACACAGAGAAAATGGCAGGTGTCAGGAAGCTTTTCTTTCTCTGTAAGCGCTGCACTCAAACTCAGAGAGCTTTCAGAGGTTGTTCAGTACTGGCACAATTTTGTCATGATTGGAAGGAAATACAACTTGGAGAGATAATAGATTATTTGCCAAAAAAGGCAGGCTTGGCTCTACCCAACCTATTCACAAAATTTGCATGTTACTTTGGTTATTGTGAACCGTTGACTTCTCCAAAATTAGTACAAAATGTAGATGTCAGCTTTTTATTGTTTTGGGTTTTTGTTTTTTCTTCTCCTCCTGAAGTCAGTATTTCTATTTCTGTGTTGATTTCCTTCAGAACTAAGGTGAGGGTTAGTCATTTGTTTAATACACTTGAATTACACAGTTTCTAAAGGGACTTAGTTTATTCCTTGCTTTTAACGTGCCTAG
Organism: Anarhynchus alexandrinus; assembly: GCA_008711295.1. Classification (NCBI taxonomy): domain Eukaryota; kingdom Metazoa; phylum Chordata; class Aves; order Charadriiformes; family Charadriidae; genus Anarhynchus; species Anarhynchus alexandrinus. The sequence continues at coordinate 1,822,976 of VUYV01000055.1, read as the reverse complement.
CTGAAGAGATCATGATAAAAGAAGTGTGTGCTGTCCCCTCAACAGCAGGGCTGTGTGTGTTTAATTCTCCCAGTGTCCTAGTCTAGCCTGTATACCTAGAACAAAAAAAAAAATAACCTAAACACTGACTCACCACAGTCTCCTCTGACCTTGTGATTCCTGGATGTTGTACTGTATTGTCTTCAAAATCCCATGGATGCTTGAGGAAACAGAAAAAAAAAGGCTTCCGTGGGCTGGAAAAGTAGCAAGGGGGTTGTATGCTCAAGAGGAACAAAGTGGGCACAAGATTTTGGCGAGCCTAATTTTGCCTTTACTGAGACCAAGAGCTGCAGGATCAGAGGGCTTTCACCTGCATTGTCCCCTTGCCGTGATCTGCTTAGGCTATGTGGGAACCTGACTACTCCGAGAGGCTGGAAATATAAAACATGTTTGCACTTGCCACCGCTCCAAATGAGGAACAGCAGAATAACAAGTTTACATAAAGATATGTTATGATAACTACTACGTGTTAGTTGTAGTTTAATCATGTTTATAGCTGAAACACTGAAATTTTCTTTATAAGACTTGCAACAAGGTTGAAAAATACGAGTGACCCTGTTGCTCACAAATGTCTCGAGATATACATTGAGGATGGAAGTTGTATATAGTGCTGATTACACTGGGGTGAACCTAAGCAAGGTTTTGGGCACAAATTCTCTAGTACCACATAGCTTTTTGAAACTGATTTCACATTGCCTACATTTTGGATTTTTTTTTTTTAAGTTTATGTATCTTGCATACAGGGTTAGAAACACTATGGAGGTGTAAAAGTAGACTGCTGGGCACACATAGCCAAACCGGTACACTAAAAAAGTAGGAAACATTCCTATATATTCCTATTCCTGTTATAAATCAATGAAGTATGGGAACAGGAAGGAACAGTCTTTCACAAGTGTCTTGGAGGGAAAGTGGTGAAACAGTAGACACGCTTTTGCTTAGAAAAGGTTTTATTTTTCTTCTGTTTGTATATTGTTTAGTCCAACATGGATTTTCATGATCAATCATGGCTGGGCAGAAGATAACCATACATTGACTTGCACAGTTAGTAGGTAATGTGCAGTAAAAGAAAAAGAAAAAGCCAACAACCACCTCCAAACATCCTCTGCAAAACATACTATTTAAAAATAGCATGAATTTCATGCATACACAGGTCATACAGTTCATTTTCCTCATCAGCCTTTTTGTCTTTCAATGTCCGGCCAATCCAAAATTTCAGGTACCTACTTGTCCCCTTGATGTAAATAAAGCAATCGTTCTTCAAGGCTAATTTTGAGATTTTTTTAAGTGGATAGACCATATAACTTTAAAAGGAGAACTCCAAGAGTTTTTCCTTTCCCCTTGAACTCTGTCTTTGATTTCACAGGAAGGAAACATTAACCAGGGCTGTCCTAGGAATGAGTAAAAGATCCTAGGAACATATCCAAGGATTCCCATGGCACTTCCTGGCAAAGATATTGCCTGTGTAGCTGAATTAGCTCAGCTTGTGATGCCTAGGAATTCATGTCCTCTGATATACTTTTTGTTATTTTGCTACTGCCAAACTCAAACAGTCAGGAAGCCTACAAAAATAATATATGTTTTGGGTATTACCATGACTAGCAACTAAGAGATGCTGGAGAATATAGGTCGTTTACCTTAATTTCCCTAGTTGCATGCAAAACAAATATACAGGCAATTATTACAGAGTTTCTGGGAAGTGGACTTCAAGCATACAAGCAAAGATAAATTGAAGCTATTCATAAGCAAATATTTAATGCAACTTGAGCTTTCTGATTTTTTTTTCATTTTGACTTGGGTGTTGCTTTTCTAATTTTGCTAGAAGAGTGGATTTATTATTTAAGTCCCTGTCTCGGTGTTTAATAAAATCAGGCATGATATTTTTCATTAGTGCAAGATTTCTACCTTTAGTAGTACCGCAGACAGCAGTGAATCCGGGTTATGTTACACTAGTCCTAAGGTTAGTTTTGCAGTGTAAAATATTTCATTTACATGCTCCAATTTAAAAGGTAACATTTCTGAGTGATGGAAACCTGTACTGTACAGCTTTTGTATAATATCTGGGATATTGTACTTTGGGGAATGAACCAGAAGCCCTGCGTGCTGACACAACAATTGAATACAAGATCCTATGTTTACAGTATAGTATCTCATTTTTAATAGAATTTATCCAGCAAAATATTCCAAACAAGGTGCTGATATCTTGCCTTTCTGAAGGCTAGTGTTTGCAGCAGGTTTGTCAATTTAGCTTTCTCCTTCAACTAGATTCTCGTGAGTGATTTTTGCTAGCTTACCTACCTAAATTCCTTCTTTTCACTCTCCTCCTCACTGTTTTTAACATGCATGTAATTTCTGGAGCCTTGAATTGTTATTATTCAAGACATATGATATTGTAGTTCTGGAAAGAGATTATATAATTTACTACTTTGATAGGAATTCACAACAATTGTGCACTTGCACAAAATCCCTAGTTGCTCTACTGTCTTCTTTTTTTTTTTCCGAACACTGGATTTATAAGTGCTGCTCCTGTATGCCTTAGCCCTCCCCAAAGAGAGCCCCCTCCAGAAGAAATTCTTATGCCTGGGGAAATTCCAGTTTACAGATGGTAAATCTCTCCTATGGTCAAGGGGAGGGGGGGAGATGAAAAAAGTTATCAGAGTTGGAAATGTCTAAAAATAAAGATAAACTAAAGAGGGAAGACAGAACCACACTGAATACCAGGGTGAGGTCCTGAGAACTTCCTGCTAAATGAAGCAATCCACAAAACATTTACGGTTGCTTTTAGGAACCAAGAATTTGTCAAGTGTTATGAAGCAGCAAGCAGCCAGCATGAGACAGAAAATGTCCTTGGACAGAAGTACTGATGCTAGCCAAAAATCTGTGCAGGAGTTATTCCTAATGTAATTTTTTTTTTCCTAGCAATTTGGATGTAGACTTGCAAGTTTCTTTTCATGCACTGGAGAAAATGAAGCTTTTGAATTTGTACCCAGAATGCTTCTTCACTGAAGTATATAACTGCTTTTTCAATATGCAACTATACCAAAATAGTTTGAGAAACTCTCTGTGCCATTGGCGATACTTTATGTACCTTGCGTAGGTGTTTTACCTGTGCCGGACCTTTCCCAGAATGTGTCATGGTCTGCAACTGGATCCCTGGGAAATGACATGTACCGAGTTTTTTGCAGACTAAACGACACGTGCACCTCTTTGGCCATTTATTGAACATTATAAGGGCCACTTCAGGTTGTTTTACAGAAGATTTTGGCAGTGAAAGCTTGCAGACAAAGGAAGATCACCTTGTGCAAGAAGACGTTCAGTGGCACATATTTAACTTGAATTTTGCCATTCTTCACCCTACCAGAAGCAATGCAGGTGAAGGAAAGAAAATGTAACGGCTGGAAGCTTTGAATTTCTCTGCAGTGAAAAATTTCAGATCCTGTCTTCCACACACATCAAAATATTGCTGTTCAATCAAAGTATGTCACTTTGGAAAAATCACATCCTTTTAATACAGTTTTTCCCTTTGTTACCTTTGTATTGAAAAACACAAGCTCTCAACAACAACAACAAAAAAATCCAAAATGATTCATTTGGAAGATATCCAAGCAGTACATTTTTCTTCATTGCTGGAACTTGTGTCTTCGTTTTTCTCTGAAACAAAATTTTGGCAAAACCCCATGTAAGTTTCCCAAGCTTCTTACTTTGGACACTTTTGAAATTTCCTTTGAAAAATTATACCATCAGAAGCATTTCCAGCCAGTTGTAATGGCAATACTCTCCATGGTTTTGACTGCTCAGTCTCCGCACTCATCTTCAGAAAAATAGGTATGCTTTTAAAAAAAAAATTATTAGTGTCAGTAATAATAATATTGACTGTAGTAACAACATGGAGTAATATAGTATATTAAGAGGGATGCACAGAATTTGCTGTTGTAATGGTGTAGCAATATATGTGTATTCTTTCCATTGTTCAGCTGGAAAAAATAGTATACAAGTTTCAAGTGACTCTCCTAAGAGCCACTTCAGGGCTTCACAGCCTTCTTGTTCATACTGCTCATTACAGTTCATATGGACTTGTGTTGTGCTCTCTGCTGTGTCTATATTTCCATGACGGAAACCATCCTGGTCATCTCTGACAACAACAACAGTATGAAGTAGTGGAGAAAACGGAGAAAAATTGTCTTGAATCTGGTGACACTGGGTAGATGCAAGACCTTGGATAGATGCAACATATCTCATCAAAGCAATTTAATGTGCTAGTTAAATAAATCAAAATAATTTGTGGACTGTAGCTTAGACTTACCCAAATTGGAGAAATACAAGGTTATTTTTTAAGGAACCCAAGTAGATTTGTGAAATTGAAATAGATTGACAAATGCTTGTAATTAGAGCTAAAACCATACAGATTTTTACATCTGTTTAGCAAATACTTACAAGAAGATTGTCTTAGCATTTTGAAATAAGCAGGACTTGGATGACTTACAAGCTGTAGCATGAAAAACAAAATTAAAAATATGCTTTAGAATTATATAATAAAACTTCAGGGCGTATTCACCTAGAAGATCCCAAATGTGTCTTTTAACCTTTTCAGTATAGAGCATGGTAGTCAACTTTCAGTATATTTTTTCTTTTTTTTACCTTCTTGACTATTCTTAAAATGGAGCAAGAAAGGCATGAGCTGCATATTCAAGTTGACAGTGATAAAACATTTATTTCTTACCTTTCATGACACTATATAATAGACAGGTAAAAGATCCATTTTATGTTTTACAAAGTTTAATTTGAAACAATATAAAATTATGTCTATGACTTTTTCATATAAGGCAACTCTGAAATATCCTTTGTGATTTCTGTATTTTTTCTTAAGAAGTATATGAACCTTTCTATGTGAGTCTTAGTTGAACCTCTATTACTTTTAATACAAATACCTATACTCGTAGCAACCGTATTTGTTTCAGCCAAAATTGCGACAATTTAAAGCTGAAATATAAGTCATGTTGGTAATTGTATAGTTAAATTACTTTTGTCAGATATTGTTAGTTTCGCTAAAAATTATTTTTTTTCTTTCAGATTTCTTTAAGGGAGATTTAAAAAGATGTATTTGCTTTAAGGACATAACAGTTTATATATAGTTTTGGATGAAGAACAAAGTATTTTGATATGGAAATAAGACTTCTTGAGAGTTGTGGGACTATAGTTTCTTGTCTCCATTTTTTTTCAGGGACAGGTTTCCCAGATACTCAGTATTTCTCACAGATGCACTGAAGCCAAAGACATACACTGTGTGATGCTTTCCAGTGCATTGCCTTTGCATTGTCCTAAAAGGAAATTTCATAATGACTTTCTGGGGGTGAAAGCTGTCTGCAAAGTGGACCAACAGGAGAGAACGAGAGCAGAAAATGTCTGAATTACATATATATATACATTTTTTTGCAGCATTGGAGTATTTCTACATCAGCATGTTCTGAATTTTGGTAGAAAATTTTTAGTATTTGAATTGCCACTAAAGAGCAAGTAATTTTCCTGGAAAATACTGATTGGAGAATCACTTTTAAATGAGCTCTATTCAAGACTTAAGCCAGAGGGTTGTTTGTTACCTTCAGAAAAGGTCTTCAAATAACGCTCTACTTTGTAGAACATTTCAGCTGTCCAGGTCAGGCTCTACAGTTTACAGCTCAGTTTCTAAATGTCCTGAGGTTCCAACTGAACTGACTCAACATAACATGCCTACCTTCCCTATTTAGTCTGATGACTGGGTTTAATGTATGTAACAAAACCCACAGGATTCTGGAAAAGCCTTCAGCATGGATGTCATCTCCACACTGAATTTTTTTTCCCAAGTTTGTGGTATCCCCTTCAGAGACTATCTTGTCCAGAAGCTGAAATATTATGAGAAAAGGTCTTTTTGTCCTGAAGAATATTGCAATCCTTTGGTGACTGACTCATGCTTGATGAAAACAAAAATGATCTGTCCCAGATTCCTGATTCTATTTTTTTTGTTGTTGTTGTTGCTTGCAACCAATGTCTAATTTTAAAACAACTGTATCCAGATTTAATTACTGCTTCCTATTACTGTGGTGCATTGTAGGTATAACTAGAGTCACAATAATTTATGGGTGATCTGTTCATTTGTGCCTTGGTCCTCTGAGGAGGGGAAGAAAAGGAAAAAAATCTGTAGGATTTCCAGGGAGAATGAGGTTCAAAGAAGTCTGGTTAGAATCAGCAACTCAAACAGGGGTACACACTGCAATAGAGTTGTGGCATAACCTACAGCTGTCTGAGTCATCCCCAGAAAGATGTTCGTGTGATATACATGATATTTTTTTTTAACGTGAGCCCTCTTTATGACATTTTGAGAATTATGAATCAGATCTGATTAATAACCTTGAATAAGCTGCCAGTTGAGACAAATCCAAAAAACCAGAACCTCAAGATTTTAATCTCAACCAGTTTGTGTAACACTATGCAATGCAGATGAAGGAATTGATCATAAAGAAACGACTGTGTAGTCAGGAAGGATTTTTATCCCTATTTGTCCTGCAGCTTATTTTAGAACTGCGTTTTAGTCAGTCATTAAATTGATCAATCTATTATGCTACTTTCTGTCCCAGTTGCCTGATATTAGCAGTTCTGTCTACTTCACTTACAGCTTGTTTTTCTTTAATCACAACTTTAACTGATTGATTTAGCTGTGTGTTTGTTGAAGGTTTGTAATAGTCACATACCTCCATATCCAGAAGAGAGAAGTTTACAAAATAATTTTAAAATTCCATTTTGGGGTGTGTGTGTGGATCATAGAGATGTTCCTTACTTTCTTAGTAAATAGATTTTTGAAATACTTCAAAAAAAAATTCTGAAACCTCTGCATACCCTTCTGGAGAGTTCTTTTCCATGCAGACAGAAATCATGCTGTGCTTGATTCTCTGGTTTCTTTTTTGGCCTAAGATGGCCTTCATGCACAAGTTTCACAGTTCGAATTTTTTTTCTAAGTAGCTGAATTTATGAAACTCATCCTCTTCTTGGGTGCATCCGTTTTAAATGCCCAAATGCAGTCAACTTTTTTTCAGCACAGCTAAGCTCCGCAAACTTTCAGTTCAAATTATGGGTCCTTGAAACAAAAATCAGATGGCAGATCTCAACCTACTTTCATGATTGTCTCTGGAATTTTGGCTTAGTTTGCACAGCACCATTTGATGCTTCCCAGATTTCAGATGGAAATATTACAAACAACTTCATCTTAGTATCCTTAATCTATTCACCATGAGGCTTGTCCGCTGTTGTGGTTTAGCCCCAGACGGCAACAAAGAACCAGGAGGTCTTTTCTCTCTCTTCCCCGCTCCCCCAGTGTTGAGATAGAGGGAGAATTGGAAGAAAAAGGCAAAACTCATGGGTTGAGATAAAGGCAGTTTAACAGAACAGGGAAGGAAAGAGGAAAATAACAACTATAATAATACTGATAGAGGAACATACAAAAGAGGATTAATGTACCACTGCTCACCAATCAGAACCTGAAGCCTGGCCCAGTCCCAAACTGTGATTTTCTGCCCCCTCCCCCTGCCAGCTCCCTGGCTATATACTGGGCATGGTGTCACATGGTTTCAAATAGCCTTTTGGCTGGTTTGGGTCAGCCGAACTGGCTGTGCTTTGTCCCAAGTCCTTGTGAAAATTAACCCTATCCCCACTGGAACCAGGACATCTGCAAAGGATCTTGGACGTCTTCCTTCTCCAAACGTTGTTCAAGAATCCTAGGCAAAGCTGTGCTTGATGCTTTACATTGGCACTGGTGTTTGCGAAGCTTAAGAGTGGGATGGATGCTTTTAGTGGTAAATACGCAGATCATGCCACTTTATATCTGCTCTTTTATCAACAGGATGTGAAGGGATCAATGTGAACAATCGGATTCTTAAATATTTCACTCAAGGGGCTGATCACAAGAAGCTAGGGCTGGAAGACAAATTCATTCCATTGTTTGTTTATAAACACCTCCAAAATCTAAGTCCTTTTGATCCTTCAGAATTGTGCTCCAATATAAGACAAATGCAAATTCTTGTATTTTGAATTCTGAATACAAATTCAGAATTAGATTTTGCATGGATTCTCTGTTCTTTTAAAGTGACATTCAAAGGAAAAAATAAGTATCAAATCACATGAACCCTGGAAAACAAATTTCATGGAGAAATATGGTGATTTAAGAAACCATTGATATCCCTCAGCTGAAGAGAACAATTTTCTTTCTGTAGATTGTGACATCATGCACGTGCTCCGAAAATGTAAAGCTGTGATGTTTTTTGGTTTTGTGTCATTTTTAGATACAGTTTGTGGTATCACTTCCTGCCATTCTTTTGTTTGTTGCATTGCAATAGTGGACATAGTAATACTGACTGAACAAGCCACTGCAAAGTTGCCATATGTAAATGTTTGTAAGTATACATTTGTAAATGATCGAACAGAATTACACGTTGAATTAAGAAATCCTCTCTTTACATAGCAAATTCTAAAAAACCTTTCTCTGGATATCTACTCCGAGAGAAAAATTAATGTGAAGAAAACCTCATCCTGCTCAAACTTGGCCCCGCCTGGTGGTTCTTTTCACCCTTCCTATGTGAAATTGCCCTTGGAATGAAAACAGAAAAATACGGTAGGGAAAATGATGTAGCTCTGAACCCTGGTGTAATTTACATCAGCACTTACAATAGACAGAGTGAGACTGTTAAGAATGGATCTATTTGCTGTATTTTGTTTAGACATTCCTGCTGCAGAAACATTTTTTAAATGAGAATTTTATTCCCACTGATGCTTATTTTCAATTATTTTAAAACAATACATTAAAAAGCTTTGTAATTGAGAAAATACTAACTTGACTAAATTTTCACATTTGATTACTGACCACTGCTGAGAAGCCAAGTTTCCTCCATTTGCCGTAAGTAGATGAAAGCATGACACCCGGGACTTTGGCTCTTTGTCCCAACAAATAACTCATATTCATTCTGAGATAAAATGTTCCCTTTAGTCCTCATCTAATTACTAAATAGATTCAGTAGCCTAAAATCTTCAATCAAATCCTAACCTTAAGCCTTCATATAATTTTTCCTTCAGTTAATATCCTGCCCAAACAAGAGCTATTTATTAGAAAGATCTCTCTGGTTTAATCGGTTATATTAACATTAATAAGAGTTGGGTATAGACCCTGTCCTATGCTAATTGAACATCTAGCATTCTCCTAGTGCTCTCATGGTTGCCTGTTAATATTTGTAAACAACATATCAGTACCTTGGTTACCACTGCATCTGCAGCTATATCAGCTGTATGTAGTGTCTCAGCATGGCAGAAATAAATTACAGTTCTTCAGCATTTCTTTGCACTTAATTAGAGATTCTGCAGGAACTTATGTTGATTTAAAATTTGAATTTAGGACATCATTATATAATAACCACTTAAGGGTGTTCATGATCTTACCAATTTCTCTGATACTCTATGAGCAGGATGGCTTAAGTTTTTAAATTTACTTGCCCATTCTCAGTGTGTAATTGTAATATAAGTTGTGTGGACAGTTAGTGCATGAGATATGTTGAAATGTTTTGCAAGAGTTTTGGATAATTCCCACAATACTGTACAGTTACTACTGTACGTGTCACCACTGTAGTAAACAATGCATCACCATTTCTCTCTATTCGCAATAACTATTATGCATAATAAAATTGCTGTCCTACTTTCTTTTCTCTTCCGTATTCCTGGAAAACATTCTCTATGTGAGACTACCTGACAAGTACAGCTTTTTCTTTTTTCTCTCTCTCTGTTTCTTGTACAGGACCAAGAACCTAGTGCTTAAGGAAGGATCATAAAAATAAGGAGAAGCCCAACAGGAAGATTGTATTTTAAGCCAACAATCCATAAAGAAATTAAATCTCTTGGGAGAAAGAAGCCTTTAATTTTAAAGTTAAAATTCTAACAGAAGATTTAAAGTTTGAAAAAATAGATTTTTATATTAAAGCTAAGCTGAGAAATGATTGAAAGCTAGGGTGCTTAAAGCTTCTTAGACCTCTCTCTGCCATCTATCTTCACCTCAACAAGTTTGTGAAACATGAATACTTAAGATATCTAAACTTTTATGTCTAAGCAAAAATAATGGAAAAGAAGTGTCTAGAACTCCAGCTGCCGAAATCCAGTGCTCTTCATAATCAGGTATCAGTCTGGAGTACAGCGTGGAGACAGCTCTCGTGATCCTGGTGGGTGAACTTCTTACAGCCACTGAGCCAGGGAAGACATGTACGTTTCTGTTGCTTGATCCATCAACAGCCTTCGACACCACCAGTCTCTTGGGTGCAGCTGATTCACTTAGAGGACCTGGCAGGGCTGGATGTGCAGCTCTGAGCTGGCTCTCTGCGTTACTCTTGGACAGATAACAGAAGACCCTCCCTTGTGGGATATGCAGTTTTCAAACCTCTACTCTTTCTTTTTCAACATCTTTGTGGGATCTATCATCGAGAGCACGTATACACAGCTGCCTGTCTGCTTTTGCAGAAGCAGCCAGTATTATTGCCCAGATGTCGCAGTGCATGTGAGAAATAAAAATATGGTTGAAAAGAAGCGAGATCCAGTTTATTGTGGATAAGACAAGGTGAGGTTGGCAGGGAAAGGCAATACTTCAAAGAACTCACCTTTTGTTAAGGGCTTTTCCCCACTGATTGCCAGCATGATGCACAGACCCAAGCTTCAACTGGGAGTGCCATCAGTCATGGGTACACAGGCCACAATGTTGAGGAAGATCTTCTTTTGGGCTAGCTCATTTGCCTTGACTGATGGACTAATTCCAGTGATCTGCCTGTTAGCTGTGTCCAGCTTACAGCACTTCAGTTCATTTTGTCTTGGGCCAACTGTGAACAGCACATGGAAAGCGGATCAATATGCTGCGATGTATCTTTTAGAAAAAGGAGGCCAAAGTAAAAATGTCACACTTGTTACACGCCAACTTTTGACTTCTCTTTTGATACTTCATTCTTCCAAACCAGCCTGGCATTTGCGGCATTTGCAGCATTTGAAGGATAGTCCTGTGCCCGCTGTGGTGAGGATGCTACAGATCATAGACCTTAAGAGTATGTATCTTGGAAATGGACATAGGCTCTTCTCCATATAACATCTTTACCACCAAGGGCCAAGCAAATCTTCTGTCTCATCCCTGTCTCACAGACTTTAAGACTAAAGTAAGATATTTGTGCTAGATTTCCCACCGTAGAAGCAGCAGAAAAATTTCATTTTACAATTGTCACAAGCAAGAAGCTGCATGAACAAATCAAACACTTCTTGAAAAAAAGAAAAGGACTGCTTTTCTTCAGACCAAAATATTAATTTGAAACTTGATTCTGTGATGGTAATAATATGCTATAAAATCCAAGACGGGAATCATTAAAAACCACAATTAACAATGGTGCAGACCTCAAAAAAAGAGAAAGATACAACAATAGTAATTTTGAATAATAGTTTTAAAATGACAAAAATCAATGAATACTAATATGTGTAGTAAAAAAACCTCAACTGAATTAGCTGACAAAAAGTGAACAAACGGCAACACGCCATGGCTGCAGAAAAGCTTTCATATAAAGTAAACCAGTAAGAATACAAATGAGAAACTGCTGGCACATGTTCTGTGTAAAGAATAAGATGAAGTATCCCAAACTGCGTCAATTATTAAAACTAAAGGCTCAAACTTTGACATATGATCTAGAAATCATAAATAACACTTTCAAAGAGCAGTGTCAGACACTCTAATCTTCCAAGTTGCTTTAAACAGGAGATAAAGTTTGTAAACAAAAGCACTTTATTGAAACTTTCACCAGATCAAAGTGTAACCTTAGACTTAATAAGAAATAATAAATGCCGTTAAAGCCTAACAGCGGGAAAAGTAACGTGCTTAGATGAGCTGCCAGTAAACATTCAGTGAGAAATCATACATACAAAACCGAACTGTTATTGGAAGTGTTTAACCAAACATTTGAATCAAAAAAGTCTGTTGCTACACAACTCGACAGTCCCACCAAACTGGTTTTCCTATCTGTCTGCAGCATTGGATATTGGTCTTAAACATCAGACTACATTTATTTACCGGTGCTGAAATACACTCCTGCATGCACAGTGCACATACAGACACTCAAATCTCTAGGAAGCCTTAAGTGAAGGTTTAAAGGGGAGCAGAGGTTTGTCGAGACACTTCTTCAGCTCATCGCAAATGATTTCCATATAGATCAGGCTGGATTATTTCCATCGTGCTTCACTGAGGACGATTCGGAGTTCTGTGTTTATTCACCATGAGAGTTTGATAATATAGGTTTGCCCATTCAACTGACTGGGAAAATCTTTGGACTCATTAAAATGGAAATACTTGTTGACTGTTCTTTAAAAAAAAAAAGAAAACCAAACCAAAAAAACCCCAAACCCTCACACTCTTCACTTTAGAAAGACCTTCATAAAAATTGGATTAAAAATATTGTGTAATATCCTGACCAGGTCTGTACATACTAGCAATTTAAACTCGCCCTTTTTAAAATGACACCAGGGAGCTAGACAAGGCTGTCCATTATCCTCTTTTCTTTTTGCAATTGTAATTGAACCTTTAGCCTTATTTTTCAGCAACTCAGAATTGCTTCAAGAAATGAAAATTGGAAACTCCATAAATTTGCTTTCATTGTATGCAGATGACATATTGATTCGCTACTGTAATCCTGGTCATAATCTGCCTATAATCCTACGAACAATGGATTGGTTTTACATGACCTCTGGCTTCTTTGCAGCTACAGTGGTAAAACCTGTTTTCTTAAAATGAACGTGCAGTTGCAGAGCCTACCTGACCAAAGTATGATCAGATGAGACAGGATTCTGCTAGATACCTAGAGATAATCATATGTGAAAATAGCATCCACATATAACTAAAAAACTCGCTTCCCTGAGTAGAATGTGAATAGCTTTATGCATGTCCTTATTTTTCTTCAAACCTTTTTTGGAAGTATAAAACAAATGAATATGGTAAACCTTGTCTTTTTGTTTCTCTATTTTTAAGGATCTTTCTCTCTTAGCTCTATATTTTCTTCTTTATTATTTTAATATTTTCCCTTACTTTGTACAAGTGGACTTAAGCTTTGTAATCACTGTTAGAAAAAGGTGGTTCAACATCAAAACATTTAGAGTTATTTCATATTAAAATTTTAGTTCATTATACTTTGGATGGCTGTAGCTGCAGAATTGAGATACTACTGCTGTAGCACATGTTATATATAGTAAGAAATAATAATCACAAAACCTGTGTGCTGAAATTACTGGTAGCTACCAGACAAAAAAACCCCAACACCTGGTTCTGGAGGTGACTGGAAGAACGTAATGCATTCTTCTTTATTTACTCCTTGAACAATTCTCAGAGTAAATTCTTAGATCTCTGTCTAATTATTTGAAAGAGCTTGAAAGATTGGAACAGATACCCAAAATTTGGTGATGCTTTTCAAAGTCCAAATATCACATATGTCAAGGTATTCAGCAATTAGACCAGTCTGGGCCATTGTTTTGCTGTCAAACAACACTAAATGTGAAATTTTCAGCTGAACATCATACAAGCAGATTACATAATGTTACATTAGAAAAGGATTGTTGCACAGATATATTGACAAAGTATTCCTTTTCTACTAATTAACTCTCAAATTAGATTATTTTAGCAAAAACGGAGTTAAAAGTGGAGCTTTAATTTTTTAGAATGGGTTTGCTCTGTTTGGAATAAGATTCAATAGTGACTCATTCCAAATATATATTGATTTTCTCTAATATGTTACACAGGTTATAATTAACTCTTCAAAGAATAGCTTCATTTCAGACAAATTTGTCATTTAGCTGTCATAAAATATACATACCATAAAACACTAGTGTGTGATGGAGTATCCTAAATTAGCTATTTGAAAAGGAGAATGACAAAATGGAAAATTGACACAAATGGCTTCTGCTCCCAAGTTTTTAATTTAATATCAGGTGGACTACCTACCTGTTTTTTTTACTAATTGCACTCACACATGAAAATAGTACTACTTTCTTCTGAATATATCACACAGAAAGTGAGCAAGCAAAGAATTTTCTATCAGAGAAGTTAAAATCAGCATCATATTAAAAAAGCTGGAAAGCTATAATGTTCGTTTTCAGCTTTCACAATTTCCATAACATAGGTGATTATTTCCAGACACAAGACACTCTTTATTTCAGTCCTCTGTGCTTTATTCTATTTATCTGGTAGTGTAAATCTTGTGAAGACTAGATTGTAGGTAATAAGGATATAAAATTAACCAAAGTCAAAACCAGGTAGTACATATCCAATACAGTTCTGAAGACAGATAAAGCCAGAATCATGCTGTTTTTATCAGTTAAGCATTAATGTATATTCCCAACAGGCAGGCAGAGGGGCTATTCACATTGTATTTAACTTTTTCTTGAAATAAAAAGTATGATCAAGGACAGATGACCTGGAGCACCACTAGCATAAACCATAACGTATCGATAGTAATGAACAGTAGAATAGAACCACTATGGAAAATGGGATGACTTCCTTTGACAGTTATAGGGAGATACATATATTTTAATTGCATCTGTTCTTAAGAAAATCTGAGCCACATCTAAACTTTCTGCACTTGCTCTATTAATGAGGTTGAGGATGGCTGGGACCTAATTCTTGTGGCCAGTCAAGATACACAGACTGAAACAAGGTCTGAGATTCTTCAGTCTTCTAGGAAGATGAAGGTGGTAGCAACTGAACTATCTGGTATTCTTTATGAAATGGATTGATGTTATTTCCTCAGTACTCCATGGTCAAATGGAAATACAGTTTCAGCCATCTCTCACCAGCAAAGGCTACAGAATGGAGATATACATTCTGGCATTTTTGCCTTGTCTGTGTATCTTGTGCATAGACAGCAGACTCCAGGGCTGTTACTACATCCCTTCCATGAACAGGTGTATTCTTACACGCGTCTAAATGCAAAGAGAAAAAACCCTTTACTGGTCTAAGTCATTTATGTACCGGTGTTTTTTCTTAGTAGAGTTTGGTGCAAGCATCAGATTAAAAATGCCGATAGACTAGTTATGATTAGCTTCTCTGCTTAGTGGGAGAAATCCATAAACATGAATTCTGGTAAATTTATCACTTTGTGTTGCTAAATTTTAGTGGCTGTTGTTATTTTGAATGAGCTGGCATTGCTCTTTTTTTTCTTTTCTCCTTGCAAGGCCTGTGATTTCCAGCATACAGAAAGTCACAGTAGTTGATTCGATACGTTACACATATGTACTTTCTTTGGTAACTTATGAGCCCAAGTGTACTGAGCACACTAGCAGATGTAAATTAACATTTTTTACCACTATGGAGGTTCAGATGTCCAAGCACAATCCCACAGCCCCATTTAATGCAAAATCACTATAAGAAGCAATAACAACTGCACGGGATTTCACCAAGTGTGACATCTAGTCTACGTCCAAGTAGATGATGCAATAGTTAAACAGCCACTTGTGATTTATTATGTGTACAAAACTTATGGAGAACTCTCAGCAAATGCTCATTGGTAAGTCATGCTACCTCAATCTGTTTTGTTCATTATGTCTGCTCCTGCCTCAATGGGTTAAATTAACTTGCTATATAATCATGACCATACTGTTGTTTGGAATTAAGTTCGAGTGAGCTCTTTTCAACAGTTGAAATAATTTCACAGGCTCCATTATCAAAATTTTCCTCTGCAAGGGTAGTGTTTTATGTGTCTCCTGAGTGTCCTATAAACTCCCAGTATTAATAGTGTGTTAGTGGTGATATTGATGCGTGATAGCGTGGATACTGCATGCGCTGTTACAGTGCTTTAGGACTGTAAACCATTTTTAGCAGTGTTCTTTGCAAGGCTAAGTCTTGATAGTGTAATATAGCACTGCTAATTATATTGATCTAATTAATCTAATTAAATTGCAGCTAGATATGTTGTACATGTCATTTGTCTATATTAACATTATGTAAACCTATTCTGCTTGTCTGTGCATTTTATATACAATGCCTCTTTAGCATTTGACCAGGAAAGTGATTGTATGCCTCCTGCATCTCGTACTGGTGAGAGAGAGATGTGGTGATCAGGTGGTTTGTGAGATGAGGAAAGCCTGACTGTTTTTTAAATCTGGTTTTGTTTCAAGAGACAAAGGATTTTGTCTTCCTGGAACTAAGAAAATGTCTTCTCTGCTTCCTTGCTTGTTTATACCGCCTTTAACAAAAACACACCTTCATTTTTCAGAATTTCTATCCATCACTTTCAACATGTAAGTAACAGACCAAAGGGTCCAGAGTCACTTTTGTGGAGCAAGGGAAACATAACTGCACTGCTTTGGTATTTCTCTCTTACGTGGAAGAGAATGAGTATGGGGAAAATTCACTCCTAAGGGAGCAGGTAGCTTCCTCCTGCTGCTCCCCACCACTGTTAGTTCTGCCTTCCACCAGCGGCTCCAGAGGAGACACCTCAGCAGAGAGGCCAGCAGTTGATGAAACAGCACATCTTTGACTTTGTTGCCCATGGCCTCTTCTTGTGCAGCAAAGGCTCTTTTCATAGTTATGCTTATCCATTGTGGTTGTAGCAATGAAGGGTAATGTAAGCAGATGGTATCTCTACCCTCCTCCTAACACAGGACACACACTTGAATGTCATCCAAACTCACCCTTCTCCTGGGTTTTCTTTTATCATCAATTAAATCAAAGCAAATATTCCTTCGGCATGAGCTGGCTTTCCAGACTTCACATAGTTTTAGCTTCTTGTCTTTAATTCAGAGACACTCCATCATTTTCTGTGATCCCTATTTGGCAGCAGGAAGACTCACTTGATTTGGTTGCTATTCTGAGTTCGCTGTGTCACTCTGCAGAGTCATGGCAGACTATGCCACGTTGAAGGAAGAGTGTGACTATTTTCTTCCCCGTCAGCCTCCTGCAGCAATTAGTGCTGTCCCTGCTTAGTTAGCCAAATCAGCTGAATGCTAAAAATATACAACACTGGGCAGGTTAGGAGCCTGAAGGATGGTTGAATACCGTGTTCAGCTGTCTCGATATTAGATTTATTTGTATTTTTTTCAAAGATTAAAATGAGTGAGATAAAAATGCTTTATTTGCCTTTAATTACGGTGTAGGATTTTTTCAAAACTCTGCAGTGGCTATTTTAGGCCAGGTTTTGCTGCTGCTCATATGGGGAGGTGAATGATCCTCCTTTCTGCAGCTGACCACTGTCTTGTTGTTGATGAAATTGCCCTCACATTTCTAATGTCAGGAAAATGGAGTGACAGAGGGAATGGGAATAAGAAAGATATTTTTAAAATCTCATTTTCCTTTGTGCAGAGTAAGAAGAGCTGAAACACTGGTTTCTTCAGCTTATTCTTGCTAACGGCATTAGTTAAAGTAAAACATTTTAAACCAGTTTTCAATTCTGATTAATATAGCTAGCTAGCTACGGTTATAATTACGTTCCAGGTGAAACAGTTTTCAATTTCCAAAGAAATGAAGGCAGAAAATCCACCTGGGCTTTCAACAGTAATCTGACAAGATTCTAGAAAGATGCCTTGTTTACTGTGCTTGGACAAGACAGGAGGAATATGAATCCTCCTTTTCCGTTTGTGTTACCTCCTTTTCTCTAGATGGCATAGGGCAGGACTCCACAAGTCAGAAAATTTAATATTGGAAGTTTTCCATAGGTGGCTTTTTCCCCCTTTGCTCTAACGTCTTTTAGACAATGTAGAAGGTATATGCACAGCAAAGATGGCAAACATAATCCTACAGTTTATCTGTATGTGGGGCGTATGTATTGAATACTTGATGGGGGACTGGAGTTTGGTGTTTAAGGTTACATTCAGGCTGACATATGGCAGAGACATCCAAAATAGGGTAAAACGGGAAGATACGAAATATGAAGAGCTCCGTAGATGAGCTGTTGAAGTCAATAGAAATACCCTCAATGGTGTCAGTAGTCTGGGAGTCAGGCCCTCTTAGAGAGAGGGATGGCATTAATATTTCTGAGAAAGTGAAATCCTGGGGGTCTGCAGAAGAGAAAAACAACAACAAGCCTGAAGGGACTTTGGAGCAGAGCCAGTAGAAGCTGCTGTCATCTCTATCCTGCTGTCCTTTCTTGAACTTGGCACAATCAGCTGATCTGCATGAATGTGATGTTTTTATGGCACTGGTTATAATTGGTAGTGATAGCAGCACGACTGAACGAGACAGCACATTGTATGAAAACAGGTTGAAGGGAGGATGGGATTCAGTTATAAAATCTTAAAACTAATTTCATCAGAGTGGTCTTTTTGCTAATCAGAATATTTTCTGTGAATCTTGGAAATTGCAGACTCTGATCACAAACCAGAGAGTATGAGAGGGTCTCATTCATAAGTGCTTTATCTTCTCAGGAACAAGTCGATAAGCCTTTATTGTTTAATTTTTCTTTCTTGGGAACTGGGCAGCTGACATTTTTTCAAAGTCCCTTAATTTGTAGGGGACTTTGTGGGAGTCACAAAACCCCATTAACCGTATTTTTCATCTGGCTTTAGGAGGAATATATTTTAAAATGGTAAAAGAAAAAGACTTTGAACAGCTTCTGATAACTCACAGTTTAAGCATGGCTATAAAAAGAAAATGAAAAGGCAATTAAAAATGGAATATTTCTTTCTTCAGTCTCTCCCCCCCCCAGCTGTAATTTGTCACTATTTCTTGTAGGCAGGCAGAAGGATGAGGCTACAGAAGGCCATTTAGCACTGCAAAGCTTGCTGCTATAAAGCACCATAACTTGGCATTAGAGTGGGGGACTAATTTTTTAAAATCTGTGTCATCCCCCCCAAAAGTCCTGAACAACAGTTGTGCTTTTTTTTTTTTTTTTTCAAAATTGGGAAATAAATGGAGAGAAATTCATTAATGTCTCAGCAGCACTAGCTGGAGTCAGAGAGGGAAATAAGAAGCCATGTTTCTTCAGATTCGGTTCTTGACTATCAGTGCCCAGAAATGCCCTCACGACATGTGAGAAACCTACACAGATATAGATCCCAGAGAACCAACAGAAGTGGGCTTGAAACACTTGCGGTGTCTATATTTGTGTGTGCAAACCGATATTTACGCTTCTACAAATTCATTAGTGAATAGATACCAGGAGTTTCTCTGGTCCCTGGCCTGCAGAGGGCAAGGTTGCTCAGGTAGGTTTCGTTGCTGACTTCCCAAGCCTCCTGAGGTAGAGTCACGTCTGCTGACCATACCCATCCTCACAGAAAAGACATCTCTGCTAGGGGGGAAGGGGCTGAGTGGCGCCGCTGTGCCCAGCCAAAGGAGGACCTGCCCCTGTACCCCTTGCCTGGGCAGAATGGCAACAGGGGCTGGTTTCCACACCAGGGCATTACAGCCAGAAGGCCCCAGGTTTTCTTGACAGGCTTTTCCAGCAGTACTATGAGGTCTGCGTGGGTATTTTGGGTGAAATAAATATTTGTACGCTGCTAAGCAAACATGAAATAGTATAATTATTTAAAAGGGTGCTGAAAGCCATTGACACTGTCTCTTGTGTGTATACATGTAAAGTTGTACTTATTTATCACACGTGTTTATAAAACAGCCACCACTATATCATCCGAGCTCAAGTTTTGTGAAAAGATCACAAGTCCATATTTCACACAAGCCATATGCTGAGCTGAAGGCACATAATTTACAAACCTTTTAAGCGATTGTGTTACCAACAATTCACATTTTGGCTCTCAAGATAAAGTCCCAGCCCATTCCATCTGATCAGCATCTTATTCTTCAAGCAGGTGTCATGGTTTCTGAATTTTGTCCAGATGGCAGCTGATGTGGAAGGAGAGACTGAGTGAATAAAATCAAATGCGGTGAGAAGAGCCGGTGAGCCTTTGCTCCTCGTGTTACTGCTGGTGACAATAGATTTAGTGCAGCCATTGTTCATGATCTGTGAGTTTATTAGAGCTAAATGGTTAGGATTATCTCATCAAATTCTAACAAGCTGAGAAAGTGATTGAAAATACCCCCTTAAATATTTTGCATTTGGTTCGAGTTCATCAGCGTTTTGCAGTGCATGTCTTTCGGCGGTATGCGTGTATACATGGATCTGTTCATGTCCAGAGCTGGTTCAGCATTCGTTCTTCCCAATGTACCTTTGATCTGTTCAAAAGCAACAGCAAAGCTTGCAGACGTGATACCAAGTGCAATGAAAGTTTTGATATACGTGTGTGCAAAACCCGAGATTGGTCCTGTCTCAGGGAGCACGTAACTGATAATAGGACCTGCGAGGGTCAGCAATTACCTCTGAGCGATTCAGGCTCCCTGACGGAGCCACCTTTATCCGCAAGCCGGCTCCCGGAGCTGCACACCCGTAGCCGGGCAGGAGCCCTACGAGCACAGGGCCGAGGGGAGTGGTGCTGCGCCCTCCCTGGGGAGATCTGCAGCCCTTCCCCATCCACCCACGGGTGGGACAGGGCCCTGCCCACCCATGCCCAGCACCGCCTGTTAAATAGGTATGAAACCATGCCGTATGCACCCCGGCACTGCTAGTGCTAGGTTTGATCTGCCCATGGGTTGTAGGGGGATCCCGGGTACAAACGCTGTACGTGCTGCCTCACCCGGGGCTGAGCAGCCCAGAGAGAGAGGCGTCAGGAGCTGCTTCGCTCTCTCAAGCTCCATTTCTATCACCTGGGTGTTTGCCTCCAGAAAAATCCGTATCTGTGAGTGAGTTGCCTCTCAAAGAGGCTCTTATTATGACACTGGTGGGCAGAGCCCTTCACAATTTGTAAAATAACCTGCTGCCATGTCAGATTAGGTTATGTGCCATCAAATTATTTAAATCTTCACAGTTACATTTGTTCTACAGACGTGTGCACTCTCTCTCTTGAGACTAGCATTTCTGCACTTTTATGAATACTTTCCTGTCAGGTCATTCTTTTTTTTTTTTTTTTTAAATTTTTTTTAGTGGCAAAATCAGTTCTAAGAGCTCTTTTTAAGACCACAAAAAGAGAGGTGGTGCTTTGTGTACATTTTATGGTTTTTCTGTCCAATGACTCTAATGTCAAAATTGCTACAACCTTCCAAGAGAAATGCTAAATCATAATGTGGTAAGAAAGGCACCCTCGACAGGTCTGCGAATGACAGCTCTATAATTTCAGCATTATTTGAATACAATGTAGAAGTGCCTTATATGTTTAAGCAGCTTCATTTTACATCTGCTTTTTAGAATAATTGATTCATACTTGTCTGCACAGGCTTTCAATAGTTCTTCTTTTCTTTCTTACTGTCTTTGTCTATCCTTTTCTTTTTCTCTTTTTTTTTTCTTTTTATTCCCTTGAATTTTTTTTTCTATAATATTTATCTTACCAGTGAGAAGATGAGAGGGTCAGGCTGAGCGTGTGTTAGACTGAGCTGCAGTGGAACAAGCCGTCTTTACCTCTATGCTCATTACAGCCATAGAGCAGAATGACTTGAATTACATGTGGATTTTTTTTCCTGCCTACTTTCATACATATGCTAACATGCATTGCTTTATTTGTGGCTCAAAAATTGCCACTATTATTTCTGACTACTGAGGTGTATTTGGTCTGTTTTAATATTTCTAAATTATTTTTGCCATTGTTGCTCAAGTCTGTGTGGGTTGCTTGGTTTCCTTCAAAAACCTTCCAGTGGTTCCTGATGACAATTTTTCATCAGGAGACAGGAGCTTCAAATCCGACTAAACCAATAAAGTTTATAGTCCTACATTTTTTTTTTTTCCTGTGGTGTTTCTGCACTGTTGAGCTGACAGTTGAGATCCTACACTGTTTCCTCCGTGCCTGATGTCAGGCGCAGCCAGTGAAAGGGTAAAGGGAGTGGTACGGACTGGGAAAAATGATACATTTTGCAGAGTGACCACCCTGGCTAAAGCTGTGTGTCATACGTCAAAAATCTGCGAGACCTGGCAGATCTCCATGGAGGCAGCTTTGCTTCTTGTGGCATGCCCGAGGAACTCTGCTTTGCTACTCCGATGCCAAGCTACGGTTGTAGCCTCCACAGTCGGCGCCGCACCACCGGCAGCACTCAGGAAAATCAACTAAAGGCTGTGTTTTGTGTCTGGGCTGCCTGTGGACTGCCCCACACTGCTGCGTGCGAACACCAGGAGCTTGTCATGCCTGCACCTTAAGAAGACCCCTCACCCCTCACATCCTGCACTGGCTTCCCAAGGAGGACCACTGGGAGGAGGTGAGGCAGGTGTGCAAACCACTGCAAATCCAAAATGTCTTCGCAAAAGGTAGCGGCTTTAAAATGTATGAAGCCCTGAAAAGCGAGGTCAAAGCTAGTCTCTCTCCTTTGTTTTTTTTTTCACCGTGAAAGTGTGCCGCTTTCCTCAGTTGGTGGATACTGAGCCAGATGTGAAGAAATGCGATTGGAAGGGAGAAGGAATTAGAATTACAGAAAAGGAAAAATCTTTCTGAAAAGCTTTGGTAAATGTAGTTTAATAAGGTGTTAGCCTAAAAGCTCTATCTTCTTTATAAAAAATATTTTAGTTATTTAGGGATACCACTTCTTATTGGAGGTGCTGTTATAAACGACAAGAAAACTCTTCTCGGCCTCAGTCTTTCTAATCAGTAAAAATATTTATAATTAAATAAACTAAAGATAAATATGCTTTAAAAAGATTTCATAAATGCTGGGCTGACATGGCCCAGAATGATAGCTCTTCTATAAATAAAAGGTTTTCGGAGGATCCTAATAGATCTCAAAGCAACATTCTTTAACATTTAGCTTCCATTTCAAAACTTCCTTTTCTTGATATTTTTGTCCGTAACTGTACGGGTTGTATTATTTCTCCCTTTTGAGCTATTTTTCCTGTATTGATGCACAGTTTTAGTGTTCTTATCAGGAATTAATATGACGCTTGAAATGTTGGTTGTGTCTTTGTACCACCTTTCCTCTCCCAGTAGTGTTTGCTGTCATGGAGGGCACCATGAGAGTACTGCTATAGATTCCTGTGGAGTGGGCACATGTGCATGTAAATGTCTCATAAAGTGTGAAATTGTATATGAAATTCCTGATCATATTATCTTCAAGGAGAAGTGTGAGAAGATGAAGGCAGTTTGCATCCCAGGTAGGGCAGAATGGGTAGCGTCAAAGTTTTGAGATCAGCCTTAGCAGTGATTTCTGGTTTTGTGTGCAACAAAGAGCTCTTTAGATAATGTCATAGCATGTAAGGCATATAGATAGATAGAACTGAAGGGAATAGGTAATAACCATAAAACAGTATTATGAAAATATAAACCATAATTAGCAGTAATGGGTTACTCTCTTAATTAAATACATTAAAGTATGGATGCAGAGTTCTGATGCATGGATGCTTTTGTCCAAGAGCATATGCGTGTTTATATACTGATCTAACATTGATGTATAACTGATACATTAAATATACATCAAAGGATGAATACTCTGCCCTAATGTTAAATGGGTCTCTTTAGTGCTGTGTAGTTGTACAAATATATGGAAGAAGATAGTCCCTGCCCCCAGATTTCCCATCTAAAAAGAAAAGCATAGAAAACTTAACTGTACATGTGCTTAGGGTAGCTCAAGGTTGTACGTGGGGTAGGCCAGGTTAAGTCATACCTTTGGGTGCTCTGCTTATTCTGCTGAAGGACCTAAATGCCAGTGGGATGCCTCTGCTCCTCCCGTACTGTTCAATATCTTCATCAATGACATAGACATTTGGATTGAGTGTGCTCTCAGCAAGTTTGCAGATGACACCAAGCTGAGTGGTGCAGTTGACACACCTGAGGTATGGGATGCCATCCAGAGGACCTGGACAAGCTCGAGAAGTGGGTCTGTGTGAAGCTCATGATGTTCAACAAGGTCAACTGCAGGGTCCTGCACTTGAGTCGAGGCAACCCCTGGTATCAGGCTGCGGGATGAAGGGATTGAGAGCAGCCCTGACAAGAAGGACTTGGGGGTACTGGTGGATGAAAAGCTGGACATGACATGGAAATGTGTGCCCACATCCCAGAAAGCCAACCATATCCTGGGCTGCATCAAAAGGAGCATGGCCAGCAGGTGGAGTGAGGTGACACTGCCCCTCTACTCTGCTCTGGTGAGAACCCACCTGGAGTATTGCATCCAGCTCTGGAGCCCTCAGCACAGGAAAGACATGGATCTGTTGGATCGGGTCCAGAGGAAGGCCACAAAGATGATCAGAGGGCTGGAGCACCTCTCCTATGAGGACAGGCTGAGAGAGTTGGGCTTGTTGAACATGGAGAAGAGAAGGCTCCAGGGACACCTGATTGTGGCCTTTCAGTACTTAAAGGGGGCCTAGAGGAAATATGGGGAAATTTTTTTTATCAGGGCCTGTTGATATTGGACAAGGGGTAATGGTTTTAAACTAAAAGAGGAAAGATTTAGACTAGATACAAGGAAGAAATTTTTTACAATGAGGGTGGTGAAACACTTGCCTGGGGAGGTGGTACATACCCCACGCCTGGAAGGGGGGTCAGATTGGACTGGGCTCTGAGCAACCTGATCTAGTTGAAGATGTCCCTGCTCATTTCAGAGGAGGTTGGACCAGATGACCTTTAGAGGTCCCTTCCAACACAAACTATTCTATGATTCTATGATTCTTCTTTCCAATGACGGAAAAAAATGCATTTCCTGACCTCCAGCACTCCAAGTTTCAGATGCCTCATTAAAAAATCTGAGTCCTCTAAGTACTTAGACATTTATGAGGGGATTTGATTATGATTAGTACCAGGGAGAGGAAAGTACTGAAACACATCTCGAAGTTACACAGTTACCCTAGTAAGTGCCTATGCCATCAGCTTCGCCATTGGTGTTGGGGACCTTTTGTGGCCAATGTGTACTGCTACCGTATTGGTGCAGAGGCCCAGCTTTGGTGGCGTGCGTTGCTGACCTTCCCATCATGCACTGGGGAGAGGATGTCATCTCATCAATAGCCAAAAATAACTGGAGTTTATTGGCTTTCTCTCATGTGCTGCATTATTCCTATTGCTTTTGAGAAAATTCATGCCTGCCAACATGATTTTGCCTTTTTTGATTTAAAGGTTTGTCTAGTTCAGGAGCAAAACTAGTTTCACCTAGCTTTTGAATCCACCAGAACTTCTTGGGTCTTTTTTTTTCTGAGGTAAATTTTACCCTGACAGCATAAGCACTGATCCCCTTATTCCCCAAATTGTGCTTTCTGAATTTGGACTGAGGAGAGTCAAGGTCCCTGCAGTTGCTTTCGCTTAAAAAAGGGCCAGCCACAGTGGTTTCCCTTCATAATCTTCTTCCCTCCATGTCCTCCCCCCACTGCCAACCTCTCCTGCCTTAAAGATTTGGGTTGATATTTTCTCTGCCTGGTCTCAGGGCTATAGTGATATTAAAAAAGAAAAGTCTGGGTAAAATGAATTGTTCCTTATTGAGGTAGAGTATACGGGGAGAGAAAAAATTATGCCTCTTCCTTGGAATTTTAGCATAAGCATACAGTAAGTCAAAATGGCAGGGTCCATAAATGTCAGAGATAATTTTATTGGCACAAAGAGTTAAACATAAAGAAATTCAGGTACTATTGTGCTGCCGGTGTCTGAGCTCGCAACTGTTTTAGACACATGGGCAGTCTGTCCAAATCTGTAGAATCATGAATTAATCTCTTCAGGGCTTAATCTAAACTTTGAATAGATGGGATGCACTCGTAAAGAGGGCTTCTAGATGTATGTCTTTTTGAATACTTGGTATTTTAATCTGGTGCTTTTGAAATCAGAAGAAAGATTTCCATCAACATAAATGGGTTCAAAAGTGGGTCCTAACATGAGATTACTTTTTTCATTAAGGACATTATGTTGCATCGTTGAACTCAATGTTTTTTTCCATTGACTTCATTAGATGCAAAATTGGTCCCTTAAAGCATATGCCTTGATAAGGCACTTCGTCTTCTGTGACTGCAGTAAAAAAAGCAAAAAAAAAGAATCATAACATCCTTATCCTTGCTGTTCCTTATTTCTGTGACATGTTGCCTCTGATATTTCTGCATTTTGAATCATAAGGGCTCTATTCTCACTGGGCTCTTGTCCCATGTTAATCTGATATTCATATAATTTTGCTAGAAAAGAATCTGTGAATGATCTCTCCCTTCTAATTTATTCAAGACTAGCATTCTGCTACTGGCAAACTTGCCTCCATGGTTCCCCTGTCTGTACAGTATAACCAGATGTTTTGTAGTTTGGGTCCCTTTGCACATCATTGTACAGACACTGCAAGTACCTCTTTCCTGCAGATTTCTCCAAGAACCCTCACAATGGAATACATGAGGAATGTGTGAAAACAGGTCATAAAACAAGCTAAAATGAAGTTTGAAAATACAGAAAGTACTTCTTAAAAAGCAGAAGAAATATTATACAGTTTTTTGTAGAGCAGATCGAACTGTCATCCGGGCACTATGTGCACATAATGGTGCAGTTGCAAAGCCTTGTAAATAGCAAGATATTTATTTAAACCAACTTCTAAATGAAGACATAAAATTATGGGAATAATGTGGAGTTGACTTTGAATCAGTAGTACATGTATGGTGCCTATTACTAACACAGTCCTGTGCCTCCCCGCATTGAAGGCATATTCCCATCACCAGAGGGAAATGACTTCTAACAAAGAAAATTGACGTATAAAATCTATGAAGATTTAAGATGCTAAACTCTGCATTTAATTTCAGTGCTTAGGTAGGCCATGCTTAAATGTTTAAAGTCTTCTGAAGTTTTGGGCTTGTTCTGTTTTGTGTCTCAGATGCACTTGTAGTGGAGTCAGAGTTTTTCAAAGTCTATTTCCTAGTCTAGAGTGAAGTAAAAAGTGATATGTAGGAATGATTATCAGTGTTTTTGACAAAGGGACTTCAGGGGATGTAGGGGTCTTCTAATTTCTCCTAGATAAATGGGAACCATTGTGAGGGGAGAGACAACTTGCTTGAAGTCAGTCAAGGGCAATAGGAGACTAGTTCTCACTACTAATAAAATAAATAAATAAATAAATAAATAAATGCAAAAACCTTGGCCTTTGATGCTTGTGAATTCAGCTTGAATTTTCCTCAAAGTTTGAAAGAGTTTCAGTGGGAGGCTCTGAATTGCATCTGTCCCTGCTTAAAATGAAGAACAGGAACTGACCATCAATTTCTATACATCCTCTGAGCATAGAATTAATGGTTCTATTAAAATGAGACATGCCCAAGAAATTCTATAGTAATTGAACTACTTCATAAATTAAGACAAGCAAGCACAGTTGTATAAATACTGGAATGGCTGACCCAGTTATTTGTAATAAAGTTTTGTCCATTGTAACCTTTAGTCCCAACTGGGTGGTGAAAGAAATTTCGGAGTAGCCCAGAAAATAGTTTCTCAAGCATTGGGTGAATATTTTCAGGTGGTGGTGTGACATGAAGGGCTACTCTGTTCTCTGCTGCTCTAACCGGGTTTGAATGGCCTGCATCAATCCTTACATTTAATGACAGAAAACTCAGCTTAACCTTGCTGTAAAGTAAGTATTTATACATATCAATGAGAGAAATAAAACACTGTATTGATTTTACATCTGCTTTCACTGTGGTAATTAAAATGTACCTTTGCGGCTTGCAGAATAGTAGTCTGTTTGTATTAGATCAAAGAAAAGCTCTTCCACAGACCTTATTTTGTATTCCTGTTGTCCCTTGAAAATTCTTAAATAAATGCAGAGGGATGAGTCCAGTCTTCATAACCTGCCACTCTTTAACTCTAGTAAAAAGACACCTTCCGGTCAAAGGACTTAATTGTTTGTAATAGTATATTCTAATAATTTCTAGGTCAAATTCAGTGTTGACTACCCCAAAGTTCAATGCTCAGTATAGTTAATGGCTTTGCCTGGATATATGCTTTGTCAGGAGTCTTCTGAGCAAACTTTCTTACTGTAACTGTTCACAGGAGGGTCATCACTACAGCAAATCTCTTCAAAAAAATGAAGCCCTTGAGAAGGGTGCTGCAGACCTTCCAGTCCTACTGAATTTGGTGTCAGATCATCACTTTTAGCCGTATGCTACTACTTGGCTGCTTTGGGTAGGATCTACTGGCTTTCTGGATCTATGTAAACCACCTCATCTGGAGTTTTGCAATTGCATTTGCAATTGCATTTGCAATTGTTTGTGTTGGTGGATCTGGACTGTGGCCCCGGACCTGATATTAACGTGGGGGCACCCACTTAAAAACCTGGGTGGGTTTTTTTCTTTGGCAGAAAGTGAGTTTTAAGTCCATCCTTGACAAATTAGCATTGAAGAATCCTCTGGACTTGTCCTTTGCCAAAACTTCCACCTCCAGCTCTCCACCTTTCATCTTGATGGATGAGAGGTTTTCCTGGGCAAAATTCACTTTCAGAGAGTAGATTGCCTCACCTTGCACCCACAGCTGTTGAATATTTTGACTGAGTAATTTCAGCAATATTGGAATAGTCTTCATTTTGCATGTGTGTGTAAAGTCAAGATTTTGGCACAAAATAATTTTGAAAAACACATCTGTTTACTACGATTCTTTTTTAAACTTTTCTCAGGTTCTCTAGACCTGAATGGCCACATATTGCATGTAGTTTTCATACCTTGGGTTTCTATTATTCTCTCATCTGTAACTCCAATGGTATGCCATGATCAGATGAGTCTCCTCACATAGTTCATGTGCAGGCCAGACTGAGGTTTTTCCTACGTTACACCAACATTCTGGATGTGCTTCAGCAGCCTCACAGATTTAACACAGATTTAACTGGCTCCAGGGAAATAAAATAACAGACATACTTTGAATCAACCTTAACAGAAGAACTTCAGTTTGATTCTCAAGGTCCAAATATCTGGGGAAACCTGAGGTTTGTAGTAAGTAGGCATATACTGGTACCTTTCTGCTTCCTCTTCCCACTCCCAATACAGGTTGATGGAGAGCTATTAGCCAGTTTAACTGGTGATTAATTTAGCTCCCTCTGTGCCTTTTATCCTTCTTATGTCTGATTAGTCCAAGGGTTGGTACTTGAAATAAAGCCAAGATTTTAAATCTGGAGCCCTCTTAATTACTTCCTCTCACTTTTTTTTTTTTTATCATGTGGTAAAAATCTGATTATAGATATGTCTACATAGTAGCTCACTGTAGATATATTTAAGGTAGGTCTAAAAGAGTTAGTTTGGTAGCGGAAGCAGTCTAGCCATAGCAACATAAGATAATTTATATAAACATACACTTACTACACAAAAGCGTGAGCAATTCAGAACATGCCATATATACACACGTGTATGTATATATGCAAGGACTGTTTGATGTGTGTATTTATGCATATACATCTAAAAACCTGGCTAGTACAATTTAGAAAGTAACAGCTTTTCAAAAGCAGAAAGAGAAAGGAAAAACAGAAACACAATTGTGATTAATCATGCTCATTATCAACTCAGACTTATGACCTGTGTAAATTTTAGGGCGTTTTTTTGAAGTGTGTGTGTGGTGGTGCATGGGAGGAGGGGTGCATATGTGTGGAATGAGAGATGAAAAATACACTCCTTTCTCTGCCAATAAAATGACCCCTTCCACCCCCTCAGTTTTCAACCTTCCCTCCAAAAGTTAGGTAGATGTCTAAAGCTGGCTAAAGCCTTATTATTTAGTTAACTCTAGGTGGTTTCCATTAGCCTTACAGTACATGCCACTGAGCAGACATACAGTAACTGAATTGTTTCAACTTATCCAAATAACATTGAAATAGACTTAATTGTTGAACTGCAGGAAAGACCATGTGTCTCCAGGGACTATTAGTGTCATTTAAAAGGCTAAATGTATCATAAAACCTGTCTTTAACAGAATAAAATTGTACAGACCAACACAATTTTAGCTAATGTTTTCCACATTTCTTGTAAAAAAAGTCGTTGGCTCTAAAGCAAAGTTCATAACATTTCTAGGAGTTATTTCACTGCAGCACTTCCCAACAAGTTTGAACCTACTATCCTTTTTACTACTGAGTAGCAACTTACGTTGAGAGTAGTCATGTTGAAATATACTGGATTTTCTTTCAGAACATATTTCTATTTATTGTGAGTAAACAGAGGCTTTTACGCAGCAGAAGATTCAAGAAGACTCTGATTTCAATAGATAAGCATCTTCCTCTTAGACTGCCTCAATATTTAAATCCAGCTTTGATTAAAGAAGAATATGGTAGTATCTGAGAGGAAAAGTAAAACTGAAGGAGCTCTTGCTGATACAGGTTGTCAGTGAGATTCCCTCAGCAATCAGCATTTTGTTACTTTGCAAATTTTATTCTGGGATTTACCCCCTTGTTTTTAATTCCAGTGTTACATGTGTTCTTTTGTTGGCTGTGTTAAAAATTTTATTTGGATAGAGAAAAAAATACAGGTGGCTGAAAACAGATAAAACAGGAAAGCAGAAGAAGAAGATGGGGTAGGTAGAGTGAGAGGCAAGAGGAAGAGTGAATGAAAAAGAGAGGATTGCTTTTATGCTATCAAAGAGAAAAAGGGGTATTTCTTTGTTCCAAAGAAGTTCAAAATATTAAGGGGAAAAATATCAAGAAGAAAGACAAATAGTAGATCAACTCTCAATAGAAGGAGCAAATCTTTCTATTTATCTGTCTCATCTTTTCACTGGAGTTTTATATCAACTAACAAGGAAGCTATTTCAAATAACTTCTGCTAACATTATTGTTATTTTACAAGTTTAGTCACTTTGTTATTTTACAAGTTTTGTTGCTATGGAAATGAATGATGTAATCTACTCTTTCCATCACAATCACTTACTTTCGAAAAAATCTTTTTAACCTGAAGAGATTTTTTTATTTTCCAGTTAGTCCTCTCCAATCTAGGGGACAAAGCTATTGTCTCATTCTTTTTCTGGAATATCTCAGAATCAGGATGTAATTACCCGTGTAGGAACACTAGTGCCTTTCCTGAAAAAGTTAAGAATTTCTTGCAACGGCAGTTACTGTCAAGCTTTTCCCATTAGAGCTATGTGTGAATGGAAACAACTGTAATTTCTTCATTGCTCGCTAATAAAATGAACTTGAATCATGTAACTCTTTTGAAAAAGAGACATTATGATGACAAAAAATATTGGTTAAGTCTAGCCAGGGTTTGATTTATTTGGTTTTAGTCTTGCGATAAGGAGAGGGTATGTGCTAATGAAGCAGTTCCCGTTTAGAGGGAAATTCATCCAGTAACAAGTCATTGTGCCACTAATTCTTTTTTCATCCCCATTTTGGGAATTTACGTAGTGTCTGGTCCCCTGGCGTTGACCCTCAGAGTGGCCCTGAATTCACCTGTAATGAAGGAAAACCCTGGATGTACAAACCTAGAGCATCTTTACCTTGAACTAAAAGCACTCTTACTATTTCCAGATTATTGATGGGACATTACTGCACAGATCAGCCTACAGATGTTGTATTCATACACGGTGCAATTAAATGCAATGGAGAGATCTCCCCACACCTCTGATGCAGCGAAAGTAATAGAGTGACATCGCTAATTTCAATTTGTAAAGTAGGATAATTGCACTAGTATGGTGCTAGACGCAAACTAAAAGGTCTAATATGTGTCCATGCAGCATTTCCACTTCCGACCTGTAAACCCTGCTTTGTCAGTTTGCCTTTCAGGCCTGAACAGAATGTATTTAATTGCAATTAATAAGAAAGTTTAATGGTTTGGTATGACCAGAAACAAGAATCACAGAGTCCAAGTTACTGTCCTCTTATACATTGAGGTTACTGTGGGAAATCCTTGCAATCCCACTGTAGCATGTTGGAAAACTGAGTCTAAGTCCCCGGCAGCCTCTTCTTGATAGACCTGGTTTAGGAAGAAAGTAGGAAAAGGTAGGGTGGGTCTGTGCCTTTCCTAAAAATCAAATAACTGGTCCTGGATTGAAGTTGTATTGATTTGTTTTCAACCTATTTAGACTTTGAAAACACAGATTTCCAAAGCCTGAAATATCACTGTTTCTCGAGTTATGGCAGCACTACTGAGAAGATTCAAGGTATGTGGAAAGCTAAGAAATATGCTTTCTCTAATTTAACCTCTGTTTTGAAGGTTGCAAATCCTGCAAACATTGACCTTGGCTATCCAAATAGTGCGAGAGAAATAAATGGATTTTTCCCATATTTTACAGAGCATTTGCACAAAAAAGTCCACCCTCCCATAAAGAAGATCCTAGGCCTTTGTAAGCATGAAATTATTTTTCCTTTCAAGATTCCAGTAGTTTGATAAGGACTTTCTTGCTTGTTTCTTGCTCTTAAACATGAGGGAAAGAACCAAAATGACATAGATAATTCTTTTCCTGTCCCTTTTTATTGATAGTAAGAGTAAAAAGTTGACCAAACTAACAAAAAAAATCACCCAACCAACAACCAAAAAACAAAACCCCTTCCAAAAAATACTGTAGGACTATGATTTTCTAAAAATGTGTATTGATTTTAAGGCAGTCACCTATGAAGCAGAGATGTGAATCTCTTGTAAGTCAGTGGATACAGCCCTGAGGTAGTGGGATAGGGAAATATTTTGAAGTCGTGGTATAACAAATGACAAAATACTGTTAATAAATACATTTCTTTGGCATATATATAGGGGTCTATTGAGTATAGATAAGACTCTGAATGCATTTCATTTCTATGAGTGAAGTAAAACTCACAGAAGACATTACACATTATTTTTGTCATTTAGCAGCTTAATAAGACATTTACACGATTTGCCCAAGCTTGTGTGGGAGGGAACAGCAAAGCAAAGAATAGAAACCATCTACTTAGACTCTCATTCCCACATTCTTCATAGATGACCTGATTTAGGACTTATTTTAGTACCACCATGACAAATGTAATGTGCAAAACTAATGAAATTTAAATTAAAAAAGGACTGACTTAACTGTCCCCTGACCTTTCATGCTGAAATGGAGTCTCATTCTAATATAAAGTGATAATTGTCCAGTGTTGGTCTTGCCACTTCATTCCTGATAGGATTGAAAAGATGCAACTCATCCTACTAATTTCTGAATTCTGCAAAATTAAGGTGGATAAGGTACAGTCTTGGCTGGTAATAAGCAGCTAAAAAGATGCTGTTGACAGATTGTAAACCCAACTTCCCACCGTGCCCATTATGCAGTCTTCACTTATGTGAGCGGTTCTATTTGATGTGATCAGACCACTCAGAAGTCCCAAAAAGTTGCAGGATTGGGTCCTACCAAGGTTAAATATTTTTGCATTCTTCATTGGGCATACAAATTCTCCAAGAATTACTGCAAGAAAATCAAATAACGGATTTCTACATTTTCAGCACATGTCTTGAGCTGATTAGCGCAGAATCTAATTTGCTCTAATCAGCCCAAGGTGGATAGAATGTGAAACAGATGACCTTACTGTTTAAGAACAGGTAATTCTGTTTATTTGTGGTGAATAATGACATTTTCCTACTGATGGGTATTCACCTTGTCCCTTAAATTGCATCAGGTCAGTGCTGAGAGTAACTGGTACAGCAAGTTTGAATTCCCCCATACTACATAATAGGTAACTTTTCTGTCACTGCCAATTTGAACCAGACCCACAGATGAAAAACAAAACTTTGGTTCCTGGTAAATATAACAATTTTTAATATACCCAGCTGGAGAGAAAGTTTCCACTAGTATAGCAGAAGGAAGTATGTGTGAGTCTGTAAAACAGCCTCAGAAAGAAAAATTCTGCAAGGGGAAAGCCTTTCCTTTCCCTACGCTTAGAATTATTAAAAGTACATGCCCCAGAAACAGAATCTGTGAGTAAAGGTGCTAGTTGAACCTAGTAAGATAAAAATAAAATCTGACTGGAAATGTAAGTCTGAAAACAAATTATTATTAACTGAGATCTGACTTGGGCAAGGTCTACGTAGGTAACTCATTCTTTACTTCTGAAGTGCCTTAAAACCAGCAAAAGACAGTAATTTCAGTATAAGGGTCATTAACTAAGGTAAAACTTGAGTCAAGCACTTGAAATTTGGCCATTTGAGAATACTGGCTAGTGCTCAAAACCAGATTCCTGGGCCTCCTGTAACGATCTGCAAATATATAAAGTAACAGCACTCAAGTACTGAGAAGGAGTACCTCCTCTTTGCCTTTTCTCCTCTGAAGGTTAGAAGCCAAGCTGAAGGTAACATGCTATTGCGTTATCACACCACCACCACCCCACACACACATTTTAATGACCTCCAAGTCTTAACCTCTGTCCCAGCACTGTTTTGGACTTCTGGCTGTTCTCAGCCTGCTGGGCTCTTTTGTTGGGGAGGAGGTAGGGATGCTGGGCTAACAGACATCAAAGCCAGAATTAGAGAGGCAGCCCTGCTGAGGTCTTCAAAGAAAGAAAACTACCCAGCTGTAAAGGATAGACATGAATCTGTGAGCCTTGATCCCAGGACCAGACAGAGCTTAAGATCACTTGCTTAAAGGCACAGCCATACAGGCACAGCCTTGAACCAGTAGAAGTTAAGTAAGACTCAAGATTTTCTTCAGGGAAGAAAGCCGCATGTTCACTTTTGCTTAAGTAAAGCTGAACAGTTGCAAGTGCAGGGAGGATATTAACTTTCTCCCCAACATATTTGCAATCGGAAAAATGAAGCGCTTTTTCTCTTTTTCAGAGAAACAGAGCAATGAATTCTTGTTATCAAAGGTGATCTGTTCTTATAACTCAGGGAAAAATGCCACGTTATTTTTTTGTTAACAGGACTAACCACTTTCTGATACTTGAGGCTCAGCATTGCTAGCTGGTGCCTGCCCTCCTCAGAGGGTTTTCAGTAATGTTTTTGCAAAACTCTTTTCCCGAGACTGAGCTGCAATTAGCATGGGCTTCAGTCAATTCTGTGGAGATGTCACTCCACATAACGCTATG
The DNA here is from genome assembly GCA_008711295.1 of Anarhynchus alexandrinus. Classification (NCBI taxonomy): domain Eukaryota; kingdom Metazoa; phylum Chordata; class Aves; order Charadriiformes; family Charadriidae; genus Anarhynchus; species Anarhynchus alexandrinus. The sequence goes on along the minus strand of VUYV01000055.1, from coordinate 1,788,046 downwards.
GGCTTCATGCTGCAACATGAAGATGTCACTTCAGATAGCACTGTGGGCTTGAAGTGTCAATGCAGAGATGTCACTTCTCTATTATGAACTGCTGCAGGAGAATCTGTCCTTTTTGATGGAGCTGGCTCCATACTTTGCTAATACCCTCTTGATGTCCCTCTCAGTGGGCTTGACTTCACTGGAACAGCATGACAAGTTAAAACATGTCCTTGAGAAGTCATGTTAACTAATGCAATGATGACCGTGACTACACAGTGTGTCTAGGCAGGGACAAAGTGTTTTTTCAATCACGGAAAAAACCTTACTCTAGTGAGAACTGACTCACAATCTGCAAAGTTGTTGCTGGATACAACTTATCTCTGTCTACAGTGACCGCAAGCCCATGGTCATCATTGTGTCAGTTAACATGACTTCTCAAGGTCATGTTCCACACTGCTGTAAATTTTAAAAGAAGATAAAGGGGCATCAGGAATTTATTTTCTTTCTAGGTGCCTCTTTGGCTCAGTTAACCTTTAACAATGGTCTCTTCTTAAGTGGCTAAAACAATAAAGAACAATGCCACGAAGCTAAGAGCATGAATCATAAGTTTCAGGCCAGTCTAAACAGTTGAGCCTGTTTTTCACTTCAATATTCTAAACAAAATAAATGACTGTTGACAAAAATGCCCATACGTCTTGCCATATAAATTCTGAATTTCAGGTATTCCAGCATTTGCTGTGGGTAGGGTGAGATTTCTAATGAAAAAATTGCCCAACGTGCTTTCCCCAGTTAAACGCCATGTGTGATCCCACAAGTACAAATGACGTTTGGTAGTGCCCCCTTTTGTAATTGCTTTAAATTAAAAAGCAATTAGAAGCCCACTAATTTCAGACTAGACCCATTGGGTCAGGACTGAGATCACCGACAGAGCAGTCAGAAAGCATGCATTACACATCCCTCCTTCCACGAAGGCCAAGTTTATATTGGAGGTAGGTCAGTAATTCCTACCACTGTCAGTGGCAGCCTTTTAAGGGGGCCCAAAGACACACGCAGTGTTCACTCACCCTTTGGCAGGTGCCAGTAGCTGGAACAAATTTGCCTTCTGTCATTTTGCTACTTGTGAGTAATGGGAATCTCAGACCTTCATGAGGTGGTGTGCGCTGCAAGTGCCTGCAGCAGTGGGTTTTTGGGGAACGGAGGTCTCAGAGACTGGCTCCTGTACGTGAGGCAGATGGAAGGGCTACAGCTGCCACACTGCGCTTCTGCACGTGCCTTTACCAGCCCCCACCCAACATCCCCCTCACCCTACCTGGCTTCCTGCTACTGATACACGTCTTCTGTCTGTGTCGCTGATTGCAGAGAGTTTATTTAACCGGGGAAGAGAGAAATGATAATGAGATTACTGAGCATCACTGATTGCCTGCCCTAGCTGAAGGGCACCGTGGATGACCTGGCCCACTCAGTCCGTGGGTTGGGGTGGCCACAGCTCCCTGGCACAGCTCCTGCCAAGGCTCTCCTCAGCACACACCATCAGCAACCCCAGAGGTGAGCTTTCTTCACAGAAATGGGCTTTTCCCAAAGTCCAATTTTTCTTGGCATGGCTTCCATTTTTTTTTCACAGAAGCTGTGAAAACTTTTCCTGAAATGATCCTCCTCTGCCTTCTGGCTGAAGAGTATGACTGATGCCTTTTCTTCCCCAGTGCAGTAGTACATCTGTGGAGTAGAGAGACTAGGTAACCAGCTGTCATGCCAGGTTTCCTAAACATACTTGCATGTCATTTCTCACTTGTTGGTCTGTATCAAAGCAGAGAGCCTCTGCTGCTGGCTCCATTGCACATCAGGGCTAGAAAATCATTTCATTAAGGCTGAAAAAAGTGTTTTAGTTCAGTCAAAATCAGTCTATTCCTGCATCTGTTATTTCTGCTTCTCCCTTAGACAAGCTGATGATAGCACTTATCCTTCTCTTCTCTCTTGCCTTCATTTCTACATCAAAGATACTAACTACTGTGTTCTTTAATTTAACAGCTTCTGCAGCACAAGGGAGAATAACTTCATTTTATGAATAGTGAATCCCTGTATAATGTCATCTTCACATAATCTCTATTTTGCTGCTCTGAAATAGATTTTATTTCAGTAAATGTGCAGACCACCACTACAGTGACACTGTACTGACTAAAGAAAGTGGTGTTATGAGTGTAATCATTTTGTTTTAAAGCACACCACTGTAGTGTACTAATTATTCAGTTCTTTTAGCTGTCTATTGAACAGCTCTTTGGTTGCTTATTTCTGCCACAGAGAAATGGTTTTACCTGAGGTCACCACCACACCAACTGGCAATGGTAGGCATTGTAGCCAAACCAGAGGCTGCGACACCTATACATTACTGTGATACTTAGGGTTAGGATACACATTATAGGATAGTCATAGTTAAGACTGAATTAATATTTGCTTACCTTGAACAAGAAGCGTACTAAAATAACAGAGCCAACAACATATATATATATTTAACGCCATCATGGCATAGCCAAACACAACATGTAAATATTTCACTTACGTATGTGAACAATGCATCCACCAAAGAGTAAACAAAGACTTGTGTAGTTACAAGCAGGAAGTGTGGGAAAACATATAAAGAACAACCCAAGTAACAGAATTTGCAAGATAAAGAACAAAGAACGAGAAAGCACAAGGGACAGCAAACAGGCAGGATATTCTACTGAATATACAAGCAAAGCCAAAAACAAGGTAAGTTGCACTGGGAGTAGATAGGATCCCTTTTTGGGAGAGGAGCAAGCTGCAAAAAGAATCAGACATCTGGAGGAACTTTGCCCCTAAAAGGGCTCTCAAGCCTTATCAACTTGACCACCTCAACTGTCAGCTACTGGGTACTGCAGCCACCGGTGCATCAGCTCCATGGTATTGCATACTCACCGCTAATTCAGGATATAGTGGACTAATAGTTTTGTGTATGTAAAGCTATGTGGTGGCACTGTGTAAGAACTAACCATTGGCACAAACTGTCATTAGTGAATGTCAGTCCACAAAAGTTTTATTTTAAAGTAGGTTTATCCGTCTTCTAAATACTCCCATCACAGCAATTTCAAATTTCCTGACTAATACTGATAGGTGTAGAAATATACACACACACACATATATTCATTTGCAATAATTTTACAAAAAAACCCATAAATCACAGTAAACATATTGAACAATGTGGGAAATTTGTACTTCACATCAGAAGAGGGCAGAAAATGAGAATCCTTCTCCTTCCTTGTGATAGAGGTAGAGGCTGGTCACCGCCAGCATCCCTGATTGTGTCTGAAACAGGATGTTTAGATATACAGTCTACATAGCTGACCAATAAAATGCACTGCCTCATGGAGTTACCAAGAGATACTCCCTTGTTCCTAACAGCTTTGAAACACTCAAGGGAAATATGCCACTGCTGCAGAGATGAGTGATGAAGCAGTTGGGTTCTGTTTATGTGAAGTTTTGATATTTTTAATAACTTTTTCTTACTCTTTGAGAGCACGCAGAAATGTGTGCAAAATAACTACAGACCGCAACATATCTAGAAACCTCTGAAGTATTTGTTTAAATTTTAAATGCTGCATCTGCATCTGCACTGCAGTTTCAGATATTAAACCCTGATGTATATTTTGAATCCCTACAAATTATGCAATTTCTTTCCTTTCCTGCTGCTTCTCCTTTCATACTACTACTATCAGCAAGTTTCTTCATTGCATAGCAGGAGTAATACTGATTTCATCTGCAAAATTCAGGCTAGTCACAAGTTACCTCATCATTAAGAAAAGCATTCTCTACTATTCATTAACAGAAGCATAGTAGCAAGAGTTCATGCAACCTTAACTATCATTTTGCTTTCTTCTCTTTCTTATTTTATACCATCCTTTTAAACTGTTACTCAAGATTCTCACCTGGTACAAATTGATGTCACCCCATTGAAACCTTGACTGACACCAGGCTCAGAAACCTTCCTCTTCCAGATCTCCATGGCCAAGTCTAGATTTGTAGCTAAAATGATTATCAGTGATTAACGTGAAAACATATGAGATCCAAATGAAAACATTAAAACCCTCAGATAACATGAGTTTGTTCTGCATCCTTTGTTTGAAAAGTGTTGGTATATATGTTGAAATTTTAGTCACACTGTACTGGTGCCAGCCCTTTTTCGTGAAGATACATAAAATGTATTACACTTTTCATGTCAACCAATTTTTTAATTATTGTTATTATTTTTTTTAAATTATTTTAATAGATTACCTTGATGCAGAGTCCATGGCTTTGAAACTGCAAGACTCTGTGGGGTTGGAATACAGCCACAGGAGCTACAGCAACTCTGCAAGCAGGAACAAAACATGTAAATGTTGCGAACTGTTCCATTCTCTGAACTGCTTTGGTCCTGCTGTGTAATGGCACCTTTGGGCTGTCCTAAATAATAATATAACTGGAGGAAGAAAGTGTGAAAGAGGGACAATTGTCGTGGCACTTTTTCTTTCAACTCTCTGCAGAAAGGCATGTATGAGCTGCGTTCTGCTACACTGCCTTTCCTCATGGGCATGATTTGCCCACGGCTGTGTGCACAAGTTATGAGGAGTTGGGCTTTTGTCCATAACATGCAAAACTGCTAGGGTTCAGGTCAACACTGGAAATCTTACAGAAACAAAACTGCTTTCTGGTCTAGAGTGAATAGATTATGTCTAGTCTGGTAAATCGGACACACTTAGGAATGTTCTTTGCCATGGATGCCAGCTCCCACGGCCTCAGCAACTATTAGTGAACTGTCTACTAGTGAGCCTCCAAAACTGGGTTCCTGCATGTGAACTATGGCATAAGGTCTTTGGAGAGCAAATCATGCCTGGAAAAGGCTAAGAGAGATTCTGGCTTCTTGGGAGAGGCCAAAGTGATATCAAGAAATGTTCTAACAGCTCATCAGTGTAGACATTTGAACGCTTTAGTGCCTGAGAACATCACCACCCGTGCTTGAATCAGCAACTACAGTCCCAGCCTTAATGACGTCATTCCTTCAGGGGATGGAAATTTTAAAATGATTTTGATATTGCTTCTGTCTGCGACTTTAAACCCAGTGATGCTATTATATGCAACAACAGTTTCCAAGTGCTTGAAACAAACATTTCCCGGTGACTCAGTTATATTACCTGGCTACTGGATGTCCTGCTGTGTGTAGGTTTTCACATTGCCTACTTGCTGTAGTTTCTACATGTGTTATAATGGTTCCATTAAGTGATATCACAGACAATGTAGATTCTTTCTACCCTCTTGGACTCATGAGGGGAAGAAATATTATAAGATGGATGCTGTTTTTTGAAAGGACTTTTAAAATGTGTTTACTTTTATAAATGGTGCTGCACACTCATGCTAAAGAAAGTGAAAGAAGGTGGCAAACTTTAAAAAACGCAAATAGTAAAGTTTGTGATTAGGCTTACATCCTTAAAAAAAAGTGTGCCACAGTCTTGATTTGGCCAGGAAGGCAGACCTCTGAGTGTACAAAATGATTCCAGAACATCTATACTGCAAGGGCTTTTATGCTTTATGTTTGATTTATACAGTCAAGAAATAACTGAGATTGTGCAGAGACTGTACTTGTCCAAAGCATATCTCCGAATATTTTCCCCACCTCTAGAATGCAATTCAAATATTAAAATGATCAATTATTTGTGTTCATTTTCTTCATAACAGTATTGACTCCCAAGTAAAGCAGTGGAATTTTAGGGGGAAAAAAAAGTCTCAGATATGTTTTAGAGATTATCACTTACCTTTTTGTATCTGTGTGTTTCCTCTATACACACTATAAAATTGATTATTGATGGGCTAAATGGAATATAAAATTCACTTTGAATTCCAATGAATATGAATTAGGTAAATATTTTTCTGTATTTTCTGCATTTCCCAAGAACAGAAGAGAAAATATACATATATAAAAAAATGGTTTAAGTACTGCTGTAGCATCTTAAGGCCTGAATTATATTAAGGGAGGCAATTTATGAACATGTAACAGAGTGACAGCCTTTGTACTTAGGGGTTACAATCTAAGTATTAGACAAGATGCAACTGTTTGCTATAAGAAATAGCCAGAGCAAGTGTTTCATATCTATTGGTCTGTTGTTGCAATTCTTATTCAGAAAAACTTCCACTGAAATTAAAAAATCAGAGGAAGCATTTTCTGATGAATGTGTGTGAGATCAGGTGATTTTTCTATTTGAATATCACTAGGAAGCAAAGGCAACTGGCTTATCTTGCTAGGAAGTAAGATTCTGTTATCAGAAAATGTCTAGTTTTGACTTTTAACCAGCAGTATTTAGATGTCTTTTGATATGATGTGTTAAGTGCATCTGGAATTCTTGGCTTAATTGCCAAAGAATTAGGGCTTTTCCTATTCCTGTGACTGCTCTCCTTCCAGCCAAAAAAAANAAAAAAAAAAAAAAAGAGCTTTCATTTTTTCGTAATCAGTTTATGAAGTAAACATGTTTGGGATATAATTTCCTTTATAATCAATGAAACATGAGATTTTTCCTTCCAAGCTCTCCAAAGGTGAACTTTTCATCAGATATTTTTAGACTTTCAGAGGAAGGGACAATTTAGACTACTTGTAAAGAAAGTCACTGACATATTCCACACTGCAATAAACCGGACTCTCTTATAAAATTTGAAATGATGTTGCAATTTAGTCATTCTCATCTCTTTGGTTAATGTGATTTCATTTTCTGTACAAGGAGGTTGTACTGTGTTTGCAGTGAATTCTTGGATACTTGCAATTGTTTCTGGTAGAACTTCTGTGATCTTAAGCAGAATTCAAAATTCATTCCTTATGTCCAGCTTCTCTCTTTATAAAGCTTTTTTTTAAATTAAAAAAAAGTTAGAAAATGGCATGTACTTTTGTGAGTCACAATCTGTTGTAGACAGTAATGAATGATTGTAAATTTTTGGATGATGCTTTATTGCCCTGACCAAAGAGATTTTAAAAGTATAGGAATATAGTATAGCCTTATCTTGCCAATACAGAAATTGCTATAAACCCAGCTACCCTTTACTATGTTAAATGAACATTGAATTTCAGCTTGTATTAAAAAATTATTTTAATGTGGTTTCAGATTTTTCCATACCTGTGACATTATCGCTCATTTTGTCATAAATTATGCTTTTCTTAAAGGCTTAATTCTTTAACCAAATTACCTGAAAAACTTGGTTTTCATTGAGAAACATGATGCTTCTAAACCCTGTGATGGTGAAAAAGCTCGGTGACATGAAACGTAAAAGCTTCAATACCACACAAGAAAAGTAACACAATTGCTGTTGTTTTTTAAATCTTCTGATTTTAAGTCAGTGTCTTGGTTTATAAACATGTATGTTTGTCAATACTAGATCCTCAATCTGTCCTGGAACAGCTCTGCTAGTGTCTAGTTTTTAAAATCAAATTTTCCAATTTGACAAATATTTTGCTTCCTGTCTGTTATGTGAAATACCCACACCGACAAAAGAATTTTACTACATGGGCAAAACAGTGAAACTGAACACAATACTGTCAAAAATTGTGCAACATATTATATCAAAAATTATTTTTCTTTGATTTTTTAGTTATAGCATATATAAATGTGTTTTGTCTTTTAAAATAACAATAATAGGTAAACAAGCTGGACATGGATGTATCATTCTCTTAAGTTGGCTGTGCCTGCCAAAGATCTGAACATGAACATAGTAAATTTTATATAGTTGGCAGGAAAGCAACTCTAGACACTGGAGATGGAAGAATCCATTGCGTCCTGTCCTTTAATAACAGGAAATACTGCAGGGAATATTACTTGCAGGGAATATTACAGGGGAACCTTGCACATGCTGGGTTGCAGTTGAGAAACTTTATTAACACTTGCAAAAACTCGGCTTTTGACATTAAAATGTGCACTTGTGATTTACTTGCAAGGAGGGCTGATTTGTTGAGTAAGATCCGAATTTTTGCGTAATACATTTTGAAGGATTATTTTGGTATTTATTATTTTGAAGGACCTACCCATTGTATTCAGTAAGAGATCACATTTTCTCTTGTGTCATTTTAACCCACAAACGGATGATGAGATTTAGCCTGTTGGATTTACCTGCTGACTTCATGGATTAGCTGCCAGACGACTGTCGTCTTGTCTTGCAAAGCTGTTGTCTGTCTGTTTGGGTTTTGAGTTTTGTCAATACTGACAGCAGTTCCATGACAATAAGCCTTCATCAGCAATTTTCATGTTCAATTTTTGTCCTAACAGATTTGGCTTTGGAGTCCTTATTTGAAATCTGATGGGCTGGCTGCTGTCAGAAAATGCCTTTCAGTTTACCTGCCGGATTTAATCATTTTTTTTCTCAAGACTTTAAACTTTCTTCATTAAAGAGAAACCATCAGCCTGCCAAATGAAAACTTTGCCACTGCAGTTGCCTCCAGATAACGACTAGATTTCCCAGATTAGTGAAGGCTGAGTTGAAATATTAAACAACTGTGTTTTAGAGAATGTCATTCTTTTGTGTCTCCCTGGGCAAGAGAGTAGGTAGTGGCAATAGCAACAAGCTCCAGGTGGTAGTAGGAGCAAGAAAACTGAAAATGCAGCAAGCTGGGGCTGCATAGGCAGAAAAGACTTTAAGACAGATAAAGACCCTGAATGTAGTGTGGTCCAGAAAATGCCTTAAGCTCACTCATAACTTTTCTGTCTTGTGTGGTCCTATTTTAAAGTGTCTTCTGCTGTTACGCTTGGAAAAAACTACTCTGGCATCTCATGTAAGGGTCAATCATCCTTTTTTTTAATTAATTTGTGAAATCTTGCCATTTTGAAGATAACGAAAAAGAAAAAAATAGATTAATATTAGAACTGAAAAGTTGCTAGCTCTCAGCCTAGCTAGAAAGATTTTGTTAGGAATTCTCATTTCTCTCATATATTTTTCCTTTTGGCCAGTATTAAAATATCCTTCACAATGAACTGGTTGTCTTGTAGACCTTCATTCTTGTCTCTGACTTTGTGAGTGTCTTTCCCTGCTGATACAAATTTAATGATTATTTGAATTGGAGGGAGGGTGTTTAATTGCACAGTTTTGAGAGGACTCGGTGGGTAAGAAGACTCAGACCCTGGCAGGAGGAGTAAGGAGGTAGGGGAAGGGAGGTGGTGAACAAACACACGTTTGCTTTTGCAGTGGACCTCGTTTTATTTCTCTCACCAGGGAAATGCCACCCCCACCATATCACTGATTCAGCTCTCAGAAAGTTTTATTTTCTGCTGAATAAGATCCAGATACTTTGGACGGTATTGGTTAGATTTTTCATTTCTTTACTTGGACAAAGATATACAATGTTTAGGGATTACGTTTTTCCTTTTTCAATTGCAACCTATATACTTCATTGCCTAAGTGCTACTTTAGCATCAATTGCAAGAATATAAATAAAAAGCACCACTCTGTATTTGTTCATCTAAGACCTTGAAAAACAGTAAATCAAAATCCTTTCTTGGTCTACCTTCAGTTCTCATGACAGTACCAATACATTTGGACTGCTGCAACTTATTTAGATGATGTTTGTCAAGACGGTGGATTTAAAACACATAGCAGCTTTTTTTTGCAGCAAAGCTGATTACTATTTTATGTGTTTAGCCCCACGGCAAAGTGGACCTTAAACATTTCCCCTTTCCAAGCAAGTTTACTCTGCAGTCTGTGACGGGGACAGTCTCTGCGTTCCTGGGAACAGCTCAGGTGTGCTTTCTTTTATTGCCCTTTAGAAGAAGTGAGATCTTGTCTCTACTGGCCTTTCCCCAACAGAGTGAACTCCAGTTTCTACCTGGTCTTGAGGGGTCAGTGAGGGAGAGATACCAGGACATGGGAAAGAACAGTATTTCTCATCCTAGGAAATTAAGCATCATGTACTTTTTCCTTGCAGAGGAAAATAATCTAATCAGCTCTGTGGATTGACAGCTGCAATTGAGTTACCTTGCCTAAAAGCCCGATTCTAGCTCTCTGAGTAGACTGAATAGCATGGGACTGTTGCTGTCCCAGGCAGGGACCCCAAAGAGTTTAGGAAATGAGGCTTTTGGTACGCACACATCTTTGCAGGGGGAAGCCAAAGTGAAAAAAGTAGCATTTGGATTTTGTCAAAAGAGATCAAATGCAAAACACAGAGCTTCCTTAATGCACCGGGGAGAAAGCTCGGGCTACGTTCCTGCGTCTAAGAGGTAAATGGTGATTACCCTTTGATCCTTGAAAGTATTTTATTCCCATTCTGACTTTTCCAGCTAGTCCCCCTTTTTTTCAGGGCATGACTTAGAATGCAAGTTAAATCTTTGAAAATATGTCAATGAATTTCAGCACTCAGACATGTAATTAATCTTCATATATCTCTGGTAGTAATGCAAACACACCTGTAGGATGTTTTCCATTGAAAACACAAGGAGAGAACCTGTAATAAATCTCAGAGTGATAGCTTTATCGTGACTGACAGAGCTGCTGGAGGCCTCTTCTTTATGAGTATAATTTGGGAGTATATAAAGGAGAGATTGATTTCCACATACCATTCTCTTTTCCTTAGTATTTATTCCTAGTCTGTACAACCCGCCCTAGTTTTTATTTTACAAAAAGTCTTAATATGTGTGACTTGACTATAACAATGATTCCCATATCGCATTTCTATGAGTCAGCACAGGCCAATGTGAACACACGTTAATTTTGTACTTTGCAAGTCCTCTGATCGAGTGGTGTGCATGATTTATCAGGGAGTTGCAGCTCTCTTCCTTGTCAAGACTTGTTCTTCTGGATCCTTTGGAAACAACAGTTTAACCTTTTGAACTGAGTCAGTACCTACTAGCTGGAGAGGATGAAGTGCTTTGAGAAAGAGGCTATGGGAGTAATGAGATGTGACTGTGAGATGAGCCTTGCTTGACAACGTACAACAAACCTCACATCTCATGCTAAGAAGTGGCTGTCATTTTGATCTGCATGAAGTTTAGTGCTCCGTGGATTCGAGCCACTGTGTGTGTGTTGAGCCAAGTCTTTCCCTTTTAAAGGGAAAAAGTTCTGCTGATGACCACAGGGCCACTCAGCAAGTGCAAAGGCCAAAAAGTGGCTCCTTGACTAACCCTCCCAGCATTCACTTAGTACGTAACATTAACACATTTTACTGACAGGGAAATTGAAAGCTAACATTTTAAATATTTCGCTTAGGGTGTCCTTGCCCTAAGCTGAATCCCTTGCACCATGTTACCCCTACATACTTTTCCTTTTTTCCAAATCAGACATCCTTGGAAACTGACAATTACCTGTTTTCTTAAACACCCCTCCATTATGAACCATGATGATTCTTTCTTATTTCTTTATTCTGTGGGATAACTAGGCAGTAATTCTGCATGGGACAGAGGAAATGAGTGTTAATGGGGGTTTACCAAATATACCAAATGAAAAATTTATGGAAATGAGAGGCCCTATAGAACAAAGAACATCTTTCTACTTGCTTGTGCTGCTTTATTCTTGCCCAAATCCACAATAGGACCTTTTCTCTGCTGCTTCTTTTATTTAGAATCAAAACAAAATGAGGAGAACACAGCTTGACCACAAGAGAGATAGATGTCTTCATTTCAGTTCATCACATTTCAGTGCTGTGTCAAAAAATGTGTCAGAGACAGAAAGAGATTCAGTCTAGCTGAAGTAAAGCTACGGCACTGCCAATAATTGTTTTCTGTAATAGTTAGTCCCATTGAAAGTATTAATGAAATAAGGAGGTGTTTGTTTTTTTTTTTTTTTTTTAAAGTGTGATGTAATTCAATGCCAGCTGGCTGACCAAGAGCCTGGGCTAGGCTATATCTGTCACTCTGAATAGGAAGAACAGATCTTTTATTATTCTTTGTTAAAACCTTGTATGCTTGGCTGTACCAGACCAGGCAGATTGCTTGAAGCGACTGGCTGCCAATGTAATTTGTGTTGGTAAATAAATATAAAATGTTGGGATCTTTCAAAGATGGGATCGGGAGGCAATGACTGATGCCAAGCAGAGTGCAGTCATTTCCTGAGCAATAAAACTGCTCTATCAGCTCACCTTAAGCTTAATTTGCACAAAATCCATTTGTTGTGCCCCTTCATAAGCAAAGCTGTTAAACTGAAAAATCTCCTGTGGCTATTGTGTAATGTCGGGCTCACCTGGCTCCTTCTCACCCAGCCCAAATAAAGGGCTGTCCTTAGCCCTGTCCCCAAAGGCTTCGTTTTGTCTTCCTGTCAACCAGCTTACAGCCGCTGGTTAGTATAGTGGAAGGAAACAGAGCAAGGACATAGGAGATGTAGGCATGCTGGTGTGAAACAGTCAGACCCAGATAATAGATCTGGACTTGGGAAGAAACCAGCTGAGACTCTGGTGCAACATTTTCCGATTTGTACAGTTCTTCCAGAGGTGGGATGTTTATGGCGCAACATGAAGCAACATCTCTTGGGCCCAAGGAAGGCAACACTACTTCAGAAGTGGGTATCACCCGATGAAAAGAGGTATAGATAAACCTGCTGCAGCCTCAGCCCTGGCTAAAGGCCTAGGAAAGGATGTTATAGAGTCCTGCCTGTTGTCAGTTGGAATAAATTAGTCCCCTATTGCACTGTACTTCATTGACATAGGAAACTCAAATTGGCTTTTCCTACACCATGGGGATGATTGAAGGTAAATTGAGAGTCATTATTAAGATAGGCATGTACTAAATGTGGTCAGCAGAGAGAGAAAAAACACTTCTTTTGTGGAACAATTCAGAAAGGGGAAAATCCTTTGTAGAAAGGAATAAACTCAACTAAAAGCAAACCACTATGCAGTTCAATAAAAGGTTGCCCTCTCCAGTCAAACAGATACAATTTGCCACAGTGTGTATAAAGAGGATCTTTTTCAATTTAGCTATTTCCATTAATGTATGAACCACTGATCAATATTAGACATCGCTTAGCTTCTCAGGTCATGAGAAACAACTCATTGGCAAGCATTCTATTTCTAGGAGACAAAGTCTTGGTGTGGTAAATATATGACCGTGCAAACAAATTGAATACTTTCTATGGAAGTTGAGGGCCAAATTAATAATTCTCCCTCATTGTGTCAAAGGTATAAAGTTTCAGGACTATTCCAAAAGCTATGAATTTCTGGAAGGTCATGTGAGCACGGTTCTCAAATACATCCAGAGACCTCTGGAGAGGGAAACAGACCTTTGGTCAAGCCTCACCTGCCCTTGTAGCCTTGCAGGGTCTAGAAGATTTCACATGTAAGGAGGGTCTGGGTAAGAAAACTACAGAAACACAGTCAGAAAGCTACATGCTAAAACCACCATTTGTAATTTCTACTTGCTTTTTGTTAGAACAGCTTTCTGAGGCCTCAACTATCAACACATCTCCATCACATCCAGCACTGAACGTATTTGTAATTGGACACTGTTCTTGTTCTGCAGTCTATAGCAATAAAGGCAACTAATATATTAGCTGTTATATAAATGGAGGACTGGGAGATTAAATATCTTGTCCAGGGTCACAAAGGAAATGTGTGACAGGTCTGGGACTTGTGAACCTGGAAATGTCGAGTTGAAGGCCTCAGCTGTGGCTGTATGTTTACTCTTGAGCGTAAGCTGAGTGCACATTTAACAAAACACTCCAAAAGACACCAATATGTTGCTGTTCCTATTGGAAAATGACTGGACAACCATGCTTCTTTTGATAAGTAGCCAAATCTTGCCTGGGCAAATTATTCAGTTTTGATAAATCGTACAAAGTAATTTGAAGAATAGATTGTTTTGTCTTATCAGTATGCTTATATAGATTCTTTGGCGAAGAAACTGTGTCTCTTTCTTGTAAATATTAATAAATAATGTTCTTTACATTTCATTTAAGAGCAATCAAACAGGCAAGAAATGACCACAATTGTAAAAGCTGAGCTACTAACTCAGTTCAATGCCCTCAGAAGAGCTTTAGTCAACAGTGGGTTCAGACAGTTAAAAAAGATGGACTAAGTATAGCAGGGATTTTGCCTTGTTTGAACTACAGAGCTTCTCCTCTAGCTTAGTAAAAGAACAAATGTTTTGGGAATCAGTGACCCAGGTTATGGCTCCATTAGTAGTTTGGCCCAATTTTAATTAGCTGTTGATGTGTGCACTATCGTTTGCTAATAAAGGGTGTAATGATTTTAGATGCATGTTGTTATAAAGCCTCCAAATTTTACGTGTGCACAACATTAAGCCTTCTGGGCTCTTCTGGGTCATCTCCACTTCGAGTGGGAATCCTGCAAGGGTGTCCAGGTTTGAATGTAGCAGAGATGCTGAGTGAGGAGCCTTTCTGACTGGTGCTGTGCTACAGTGGCTTTTGACAGCTGGATACCCGAATTCTCCCTGTAATTAACTGCTTACTAAGGGTCCATTAGAAAGGCATGTGATGGCCCTAGGCCACAGATTTCTGGCTTCACCATGGCCCTGGAAATATCAGGTTAGCCATGAAATAATTTCAGTTTATACTGTGTGACTAAAATTGAGGCAAGCCTTTTAATACTATGAGTAGCGGGGTAGGAGGTCACAGAAGATAGCATCGGTGATGCTTTTTCAGAGAGTGATTTATTCTTTTTCATGTAGCAAAAAAGGAGTAAATACTGAAATGACTAACTTGTTCTCTGTTTCATAGGTATGCTCTCTGCAGTAGTGTGATCGTCTGTTCTTTCGAGCAACAAATGAGGGTGTTAATAATTTGATATCAAGGGGGATTCATAACATCCAGTTTAGGCTATTTTGCTGTTTAACAGAGGTACAATACAAAGCTCCCTATAGAAAAAAAAAAGGAAACACAAACCCCTCCAGAAAGGCAAATTGGGGCACATCTTAGATGCATAAGTTAAAAATAGGGGTCCCCCACTAAGTCTGTGTTTTGAAAATGGAGTGAGTGTGTGTGTGTGTATGTTTGTGAAATAAGAAGGTACTATCTCTTTGCTCAGCAAAATCAGAGTCATAGAACAGCCCAGGTTGAAAGGGATCTCGAAAGATCATCTGGTCCAACCTTTCATGGGAAAAGGAGCCTAGAGGAGATCACCTAGCACCCTGTCCAATCGCATCTTGAAAACCTTCAGTCAGAGGAACTCTACTACTTCCCTGGGTAAAAATGCTTTGTCAAGAATACAATCAAATGCATTTTAAAATCCCTGCTTACCAATATTGCATCTGAACAAAAAGGGAAGAAAAGTGAAATGCCCGGTGAGATATTCTGGATCTGATTAAGTACAATGACCCCCACACTAAGGAAGAGGAGAGATTTAGTGCAACATGTTATCAGTGCCAGAGGATCTTACCTTCCTGAATTCTGTATTAGTTCAAAAGAGCCTCAAAGTACCTCCTCATTTCCTCTCTCCACTCTTTAGTTTCTATTTTTGCTTATTTTACGGGATTTTCTGCCTCTGAGAAAGGCAAAGTGGCCTCCTTGTTCCCCTATAATAAGATTGCACATAGAACTTAACTAGGTGGTTTACAAAGTCCCAGGGGATTGCTCGTCATAGAGGAAAACCAAATTCAGAGTTAATGCTGTTGGGACTGGCAGCTCTACACAGCTCATTGTCGGGCTGATCTTCTAAAATCCCCGAATGGGTGTGGGAAGCCCCTTTGGGTGTCTAATGATAATGTAGTTTTCCTCTTTCATTAACTTTTGTATACAAGCAGCTATCATGCTGACTGGATACTAAGCACTTTACTGCCCATCTACATCCAAGTCAATGCTACTTAAGGCTAATCACATACTAACTACATATCCCAGTGACAAAGCTGCATCCCCACTCTGTCTGTATTGATCTCCCATCAGTCATTTGTAAGTGACCGTGCTAGACATGGCCCTTGGGCATTTTTCCAATACAAAAGCCACTTAACATTAAAATTGCAGGATCTCTTTTGGCTGTTTTACAAGTCTTTATCAAAAGCATTTAAAAACCTACCTTTAATCATAACTACTCTATGAATTTTTTTCACCTTTGACCATTGACCCCTTTAAGATAACGAGAACATTTGTGTACCAGACTGCCCTTCTTTTAGTTTTATTCATTGCCTGAGAGAACCACTAGAAGCAGTGGCGAAAATAATGGAGAGAAAACCCTTTTACAGCAGTGTTTGCTTCATTTTAAAAACAGCAACATTAAAAAGGGAGACGGGGTCATTATTTCAGACATTTCTATAGCCTTTGGGTCAGGTGCCCATCCCTTTACTTCATTCAGATGAGCAGGCAGTAGGGCTGCCTCTGTCTTTCTAGTCCTCTGCCGTATACCCTTTCACTTCTTGGCATGGAGACTGTGTTTGTTTTGCATGTCTATGTGAAAAGCCAAACTAGTACAAATTCTTTTACTCTATCACTGCCACATATGAACACTGAATATATAATTTCAGACACTCTGTGGTTGTTGGATCTTGTTCAGGAGGTTAGATGAGAATTTTAATTGCATAATTCTGCCATCCTTTCTTTTCTGCACTGTTTCAAGTTCTCCCTAATTTGAGGATACATCTACGGCTTCAGAACAAGCTTAACAACTGTCTTTTTTCAAGTTTAGTACTCATCCAGCTAAATCAGCTTGTAACATAGTTTGGCTGTGTTCAAGTAGTAACTATTTTAATAATCACTCTGTTCTTGTGCAAGGGTGTTCACACTGGTCCGTGGAAATTATTAGAGAATAGTTGTGGTGGAAAGCTGCACTGTTTGCATACAAGCCTGTAAGGTCTCCTCACTAGAGCTACAATTTGCTTTATTTGTTGGACTGCTTTGAAACTTTAAACACGTCACCGACAAGTCTTACTTTATTCCCATAAGAGGATTCATCAGTACATTTGAAGGGCCATATGTTGAGTTGACACTATCAACTATAGGCAATATGCCAACGAAGTACTCAGGCAGGCAGCTCTTCCTGAGTTCCATACTATCTATTTTTTGACTATCTATTTTGATTTGTGTCTCATAAAATGCATCAATTACATATATAAGGAGAATTTCGCCACAGGATGTTAATGGAGTAGTGTACAGTAAAAGGTCAAAAGCACTGTGGCTGATCCTCTTAGAATAACATCCAGGAAAAGCTTTCCCTAAAAAAGACAAAGTATTTATAGCAGTGACAACAAAATATAAATGTCACTTTGGAGTCTATTTGTCTAAATCAATGGTTCTCAACATTTTTCACCCTGTGTATTACTTCTTACGACTAAGACCAACCTATCTGCTCCAAACTTCACACATTTTCTACACACATAGCGTGCTTGGCTGTATAAAAACAGACCTGATAAGATGCTGGGATAGTATAAAGGAAGGAAGATTAAAATGAGTTCACTTAATATGATGCGTTCAGCTGATTCTTGCATCACTTTACGTCTGGCAGTATTGTTGCTATACAATGGTAATGTTGTGTTTGTAAATATAACCATGAGGGAACTCTCTGCCAGTGGGTGACCAAAGACACAGGAAAAATTAGATGCCCCCAGCACCCCTGCCAAATACCGACTGGTGGAAATATGTGCCTGACTGGTATCTTTAGTTTTTCCATTCCCTTAACATCCTCAGAGAAACCTGGGCTGAAAAATGATTAAGTTTGTAATCACTTCATAGATTGTTCACCTGGTGATGAAAGCAAGTCTGTGATGGAGCATTTACAGCCCCAGATCACACTCCCTGGGGTGTTGGAATGAAGTGTGCCAATCACACTGAATCCCATGCCAAACTTAGCAACTTTGGACAGTAACTTTGAAATTTCAAGATGGGCAATGAGAATATTTTTTAAGCCACTGTAGTTGCAATATGTATATTTTACTAACCCAGCTTATATATAAATATAATTATCCAGGCTTGAATTAAGCAGATAAATAATGAAATTAAAACTCTGCCTAGACTGTAATCACTTTTCTCTATATTATCCATGAATTCTTCCATGCAAGGTATTTTGGTTAACTGACAGGTTCAAAGTATGTGCAATTCTTTAATCCTAACCTGTTTAGTTTTCTTCATTTTTAATGCATGATAGGTATTTTCAAATAATAAAAAGTTTATTGTATTATATAAAATACTAATAGTACTGAAAACATAAAAGAGAGAAGGCAGTGCAGACAAGGAAAATGCCCTTGGTAACCGAAAACAAAAGAACAAAACCACTTATACAACATATATGTACATATGCATAGAATAGAATATTGCTCACAGCAAATTATCAAACTATAAGTGCTTAGTGTACCTTTCTCCAGTAAATTTTTCATAGTAAAATTAATTATGAAAGGGAGTCAGGCCAAAAGCACCAAAGACTGAAGTCCTCTAAAGTCCCCTAATCCAACCAATAGCTTTAGCAAGGCTGGTTACCCCCTCAGCTTTTCCATGCCATGGCCTTATTTTTCTAACCTGGAAGGATAACTTTGCAGGCTAGTTCAATCTCCATGTCTGTTCAAAGTTTAATCTGATTAAACACCCATTAGTGTTATATTTAGTAGCTTTTTGTAATGTGGGCATTTGTCTCCTAAAGCTTAGACTGACACCACAAACTAACTTAACTGATACCGTCAAACTGCTGGCAACTTTTGAGCACTATTGCTATGAGCATGAGTTGATCCTGAGACTGAGGGTAGCCAGTTCCATTTCCCATTAAAACATCTTTTAAAACAACTAACTGTGTTTCTTAAGTTATTGTTTGGGTTTGGGTTTTTTTTGTTTCGGTGTGGTTTTTTTTGGTTTTTTTTATAAACCAGAGAAAGCAAGTATCTCAAATGGGTTATAACCCATTTGTGAGTTTTATGACAAGACCAGCCATCATCTCGGTGATCTGTCTGTGGGAATTCTAAAAAATTCAGGATAAAGGATAGTTAAAAACCCATCTTGCAGTGACTGGCTCTAAACTGAATTCATCAGATTGTACTGATTTTGAGGGTCCCCTCAGAGCTTTTATTTGTTCCAGATAGAGGAAAAACAGGCTTCTGAGTGATGTATTGGAATCAGAACTCACAAACTTTTAAAAAGAAACACAGAAAGACTTAAGCTTTCTTATGAGAAACAGCACAGAAAAAGCAACTGATATCAAAGTTGTCATGGAGAATTTCCAGGAGAGACAAACGGCAAGAGGTTATGAATGGGGAGATATAAACAACATTCATGTCGGTAACTTACGTGGAGAGGCATCAGAATGCAAAACGTTGCAAAGAAAGATGGAAAACATTTGATACAAGACAAAATGGGAGAAACTGAAACAAGAATGCAGAAGAGAAAAATTGAGGTACATGTTTTTTAACTTTCCTTATTGCTGCACACTCAGAGGGGTACATGTTCTAACTGATGCCAAACCAGAGCAAATTCTTCTGCTCCTCTTCCTTTAAGATGCTGAGAGAGATCTGCCAGCATCCACTGCAGCAGAGAAAGCTTTTCTTAATGAAGAAAATGACCGTCAAGGAGGGTGATTATGGGAATAGAGCCTACCTAGGTATGGTTAAGAGTCTGGACTGCTGGGTCTTCATCCAGCTTGAAAACTTGAACCATATCAGTTAAGTTTGTTTGACCTGATGAGATACATCCACAGGTCCTGAGGGAACTGGCAGATGAAGTCGCTAAGCCACTAGCCATCATATTTGAGAAGTTGTGGCAGTCTGGCGAGGTTCCTGCCGACTGGAAAGGGGAAACATAACCCCTATTTTCAAAAAGGGAAATAAGGAAGACCTCGGGAACTGTAGGCCAGTCAGTCTCACCTCTGTGCCTGCAAGATCATGGAGCAGATCCTCCTGGAAACTCTGCTGAGGCACACAGAAAACAAGGAGGTGATTGGTGACAGCCAGCATGGCTTCACCAAGGGCAGATCATGCCTGACTAATTTGGTGGCCTTCTATGAAGGGGTCACAGCAGCAGTGGACAAGGGAAGATCAACTGATGTCATCTACTTGGACTTGTGCAAAGCATTTGACACTGTCCCACACGATATCCTGGTCTCTAAATTGAAGGGACATGGATTCGACAAATGGACCACTCGATGGATAA
>VUYV01000055.1:1710265-1767403 GCA_008711295.1 Anarhynchus alexandrinus | reverse complement strand
CCTGAAGGTGTTCAAGGCCAGGCTGGACATGGCCTTGGGCAGCCTGGTCTAGTGGGAGGTGTCCCTGCCTATGGCAGGGGGGTTGGAACTAGATGATCTTCAAGGTCCTTTCCAACCTAAAGCATTCTATGATTCTATGATTCTAAGTTAGCCCAACATTCACTGAAATGAACAGATACATAGCCGAGAGTGTACTCTGCCTCAAAGCTTCAAAGCTTCACTCATCTGAAGAATCAAAAAGTGCCATTTATGACAAGTAAACTTCCGAAGTCATTGTTCAATCAATATATTCCATTGGAGTCTTATCAGGCAGCTTGCAACCTTTATGAAATAATTAGATGGTGTTCTAATTTTCCTGTTTTAGATGCCTCCTCTGACACATGAATCATTTCTTGCCTTCTTTCTTCCATGGACTTGTTTTGAACAGATAAAGTTTGGATTGCAGTTGTTGCATCCATAGAATCTTAATGCTTAACCTCAAAAATCTGAATGCTAAATAAAGTCTTTCCCTCCAGAGCTCTAACCATATCCATTTCTCTGTTTTATTTCTGTTTTTTTTTTCATTCCTCAACAAAAGAATAAGTAAATCCTCATTACCCAGAATCAGTTGAAGCTTGTCTATATAAAGAATATATTGGGTTTTTTGTGAGTCTCTGTGTGTGTGCAGAACTGCATTGCATTAGCATTCCTGAATACAGGCTTTTTAATGTGCTAATCTTAGGAAGGTAAAATCAACATTCAAATGGTAATTATTTAGGAAGTAAATTGATCAATTTGTCCTAAGCTCCATGAAGATGAACTGAGGTCAATCCACTTTGCCTATTAAGATTTTGAAGATATCTGGTTGGATTACTTTCACAGTAAAAGCCTGTTTTCCACTGGGGTTTAAGGAAAGGGGGAAAAAAAAAGAAAAAAAAAAAGAAAAAAAGAACTGAGCTTTAATGTTAGACTTCAGGAAAAACAAACTTTTCATGTAAGTGCAATTTTCCTGGTCCCAGCAAGCTGTCCATGTAAATAACCTCCCTGTTATTAGCTTTTAGTACCATAGCTCTCCCTGTGGTGAAGGTAAAATGGTTGCTAACTAAACAGAGTTGAGCTGTCTTGGTTCTATGACCCTATATATATTTTCTGAAGTATTTTTAAGGCTTGGAAATGTGTGGATGAGCAAGTACAACACATACAGAAGAGAGACCAAAAGAACCTGGAAGCAAGCTATTCAAACGACTCTGCCATTTCAAAACTCAGCACAGTGATTTTTTTTTAGCTAAAGTGAAACACTACAAAATTGTTATTGCTAAAATAATAGTCTATGAGTCTTAAAATTAACACATTAAATGTTAGGGTAGAAGTACTTATTTCCTGATAGTAAATCACTAGACCACATGAATTCAAATACCATAAAGCCAAAGCTTTTCTTTTCTTTTAAAAAAGAAAGAAAAATTACATTTTGTAAAAAGAGAGACAGGTGGGCACTATGTGTCTAACTACTGACTCTTTCTAGCTCTTGAGCTTGAAATACCCTCAGTACAGAAACATTTTTGCCACTGTCTCACCCCTTTTCTTGAGGCATTTTCCAGGTGGCTAAAGAATCCCTTTGTCTTCAGCATTTATTCTGAGTATCAGTAGTGTGTTAACTTAATATGGATTTTCCTAATGGTTTTACGATGTAAAATACTTCACAAATAAGAAAACGAGTAAGACCAGTGTCTCATTTCATACAGTGTTTTTCAGCTCATCATTGTTTGCATGGTTTGAACTGATGGCTTGAAGATTAATTTCTTGGGGTTCCCAAATTATCTGCCTTGAAGTGGATTTCAATATCAAGGTTATGGAAGCCAAAGATGGCTGGTGGTCACTGCAGAATTTTTTCAAGACTGGGTAAATTTTACCATTTAGGTGATCAGTTATCTATGCAGTCACTGAGACATTTGTATCCTACCAATTTCTGGTGTCATATTATTTATGGCAAGAATGTAAAACAATGATGTTAAAGGCTCTCATTTTATGGCAGTGACGTTCTCTTTTCTCATCAAAGGGGTTGTCTTGCATAGCTGCACCTTGAACTCTGTGCAAGCCTAAAGAGGTGAGAAGCTATACAAACAAGTAGCTTCAGACACTGTCTGGGTCTTCAAAAATCAACATTTTTATGGCTTTCCCTGTAAGACTTATTGGCTGTATGTAACCTGCAGGACAACACATTCAACACTGGACCAGAGTCCTGGTACCAGGTATGGATTTCCCAGCTACTTTGGGAAAGACGCACAGGTGCATGACCATGGTAAGAGCTGGTGTGCTGTGTAATCTCTGGGCACTGAGGGGGCTTGGACTTCAGTGCATTTACAGTCCTTGTGCTTTATGAAAATTCAGAAATTTTTTGAGATATGCAGTGTATAATCATAAAGCCAGATGTGCTTATAACTTCCTTTCAGGGATCAATAAGGGGAGTTAATTAGAATATTTTGAAACACACATTTTTCATTAAGAGTGCGTTTTTTTCCTGTGAGACATATTTAACAAATACTTAGAAAAGATGACAGTTCTTCCACAACAAAACAGGGAGCAGAGATTCTGAATTTTAGTGGAAGAGGGCTTTGTTTGAGCCTACCTTTGCAGTCTAATCCTAGTATTTGTCTGGCTTCCATTTCTTTACTTTCTATGAGCTGAAGAGGTATGCTTAAGTTTTAAAGCAACTGTCCACCTGAAGAAAGTAGAAGAGAAAATTTCGTGCTATCATAGGGATCCATCATAATGGCAACATTCCCGTGGCAATTTATAGCTGTGACTTCTGGCCTTTTTCCAATGTTTTATAACATATTAAGATATGTGGAGTATAGAGACAGGAGGAATAGATCTTGGGACCCTTCTGAACTACACACATACTGGATGCTTGTGACTGGGGGGGATTAATTTAGAAGACTGATGCAATCTTCCCTAAATCTATGTCCCAAACCTACTCTTCAGTATTTTTTTGAATCAAAACACTCCATAATCTTTGCATAGACTCACTGCTCTCCAGGTGGTATTTTGCTTAATAATTGTGAGCTCCTGCTTGGTGGGGATGGATAAATTCCAAATAACCTTTGACTATACAATAAAAGACTTTGGTGAGTAGAGCAGTACATCAAATATTTCTGTGTGAATGTACAGCTGATTAATCATTGGAGTAGTGTTTGGAGATTGTCTTTAGACAGTTCAGTCATAGAGCTGAATGTCAGCATTATCATATATGAATCCCTCCACACATTTCCAGTCCTGTACAGTGATTGTCTCAAGGAAAGCAACAGAACTAATGGCAAAATGTGTTTTGTAGCTTTCGTTTGCAAAACAGAGGGGTTCATACAGAGGCCAGTCAAAGCTTCTCAGCGAAGCAAAAGTTTTGCTGCTCCAGAGATGAGGAACCATGGTCTAGAGTGGAGCGAAAAAAGAGCATAGACAGAGACCCAAGAAGAAGTGCATGTGTGTGTGCATGTGGGAGGCCCTGGAGTTTGGAGACTCATTACCCTCACTGATGGCACTGACGTGTGCAGCAGAGGTGGCATCTGCGCCTAAAAGGGGAGCATTCTCTGCCCCACCAGCAGCTGTTGACTCCCTCTACTCTCCTTGATGGTTAGAGCTGCAGCAGTAGCACGGTTGTCTTTAAGAGCTTTGGTGTAGGAAAAGTGCTGTGAGTTTCACAGGTGCTCCAGTAACGTGCACACAGTACGTGTGCATTGTGCTGATGCTCAGAGCTGGCCTTATCTCAGCCTTTCTGCTTCCTGGAGTGAGCAGGTGAAGCAGTGCAACACGTCAGTGGTGTGGCTGAGGTCATGGTAGCACCAACAAGACATTTCAAGCGCAGCTATCAATGTAAGCCACTTGTTAAATAAAGAAAGAAGGTTGCAGTGGCAACGTCTGGGCATCTTAAAAATATTAAGATAGATGAAATATATGTACATTAAGAATAAATTGTATATGTATGAACTAAAACAAGATATGAATTGGAAAAGGTTACTGAATCTCTGAATCATCTTCGTGCCAGGACAGTATATTCCCTAATATAATTCCATGCAGGGGGACAGCCAGAACAGAGAGCAGAAGGACAAGAATAACCATGTCATTCCTAGTTACCATCCATAAAATAACACTAACTTAACATTAAAATTTAAGAAATATGACTTAAGGGAATAGAATACTTAAAGTTTGAATGAGCTGAGTTCTCTTTCCTGTGACCTGACCATGTGGCTGTTGAATGGCAAGGGTGTACTGGGACATGAGAAGACCCCCAATGAGAAAATTCTCACTCTTATGAATAGCAGGGATCTTCCAGGTTGTGAGGATAGATCTGAACCACCTTGTGCATATTTTTCCTATGAGTATGTTCTTTAAAAAAGATTACTTTTAATGGGAAAGGTGACTATCAACTACAGAGAGGATTAGGGCAATTTTTAAAAACAAGCAATATTTGGAATGTCTCTTTGGTGAGAGGACTATCCATTATGAGAAGGCAGCATGTAAAATGGTATTGACCAGAAAACTGTGCTCAGGAATAGACAGTATCCTCTTTTCAGTTCATGAGATCTTGTCTTTTGTAAAAGACTATTTATAGAA
The DNA here is from genome assembly GCA_008711295.1 of Anarhynchus alexandrinus. Taxonomy (NCBI): domain Eukaryota; kingdom Metazoa; phylum Chordata; class Aves; order Charadriiformes; family Charadriidae; genus Anarhynchus; species Anarhynchus alexandrinus. The sequence goes on along the minus strand of VUYV01000055.1, from coordinate 1,762,816 downwards.
GCTATAGGAGTCTCTTTGTATTCTGCCTTTCTCTATTTGTTTTCTAACTTATAAACTATTGAGTTTGGGAAAGGATACTTTGTAGTCTCTAGGAATGATGTGGGTCATCAAGTGATATATGGCTAAATGTAGAAAACAGTGGGTGTGGGAGGGGGAGGATGGAGTCCAGGTTCTTTTTGAAACATCTTCTCTATCTTCTAATTGAGAGACTTCAATATCTATGAGCTGAACTAAGTCCTTTCTTACGTATGTAGTCTTTTCAGGATATGAATACATCTGGTAAAGATTTTATTTCTATAATGGCATTCTAAATATCAGCAAGAAAAGCAATTTTCCTGAATTTTTGAATGTATCATAAAGGATCATTTCTGTTATATGTGTGGGCTAACTATCAAGAACAGGCTGCAAGGTTTTGTCTTGTTGCTGAACCTCTGGCAACTTATTGTACACCTTGAAAAGCTCCCTGTTCAGTTCACAGGAACACTGAAAGGTACTACAATGTATGGTTTCCAAATTTTCCCAGACAAGCAAAGGAGAAATAAAATGCCCATTTGTCCACATCATTAAGCTACCTTGCAGTCTGGTACAATTGGCAGACTCTGCTCCAAAGAGATTCAGGACAAAAACTGCAGGGGTTTTTCCAGGTCAGGTTTGAAGTACACTGGCAGAACTGTGTTAGGCAACCATTTCTGTGTCTTCCTGAGCTCCAGGGGCCAATCCTGAGATGTTCTCAGCAGTCTGAGTCCCACAAAACCCAAAGCTATTAGTATCCTCCTTTCATGAATATTATATTCCCTTGCGAATCTGTACATTTAAAAAATGTGAAATTTGCACTGCTAGTTTGGCACCCTATGTTAGTTTCTTTACTATCTTCTATTCTTATTGACATTGCATGACTTTGTTAATAACATAGTTTCACTGCTGTGTCTTTGTTTAATTTTTTTAAAAAGTGAAGGAAAGATATTTTATATTGCTGCAGCACTAGAGCTCAGCAGAATTCTATGAAGGAATCGTTTTAATGGGAAACATATAATACGAGGCAAGTCCTTCCTTTAATAATATTGATACTCCTCTTGTGCCCATTTATATAATGGCAGTTTTGTATTAACTCCCTTGCTGTTTTTATTATCCACAGAATACAGATTAACCTCTTGTGTTGTGGTAAGACTTGGAAACCATAGCCAAGACTGGGACAATGGGGTGGAGAAAGTCTCCCTACCTTAAAGAACTTTGCCTAAACAGACGAAGAGTAAAATAGGGAAGGAGCTCAGAGAGTAAAAAAAATATTTATTCAAAAGCACACAGCAGAAGCAGGTCTAGATTTCATGGCTCCCAATGCTAAGGATTCTGTTTGATCACAAACACCATATTGAAAGAATAGATTTAGCTTCAGCATTATTTGTAAAATAAAGCCACGCAAGAGTGGAGAGTGCTTTTAAAACAGAATTTGAAACTGAAGAGCATGATTTCTGCCATGAATACCTTACATACTTGAGATTTCAATTAGTTTTATTGTTATGAGAAAGGGCAAGAAGCAAGAGAAAGACACAAATTAAAACCCTCCAATGCAAAACAATCCTCCTTAAACTAGTTTATCCTGGTTTGGTTCCAGTGCAAAGAGGTCACTTCTTGTTTTAAACTGAAAACTTTTGAAGACCAACAATGAAAACATATGCCCGTCTCTGAAACCACTTTTCAAAGCAGAAGTGATGCTGACGGGTTCATGTTACATTGGCTGCCACTGGCAACAGGATGCCAAGAGAAGTCTGTGCTGTGTAGCAGATCCAGGGCGCGGGGGCTTGCCCAGGTCCTGTTGGGCACATGTGGCCCCATGGTGCCCTGCAGCACGTGAAAGTGTAGTGCCTGCCGGAGCTACCCAAGCCTTTCTCTCAGGTACAAGCTCAGTCCAATGTCACTTTTCTCCTCCCAGCTGCTGATGCAGGTGAGCCCTTCCTAGAACAACAGGCCGGCTCTGGTCTCTTTTGTGTGGATAGGCATGTCTTGAATCACTTTCCTGATGAGGGCTTTGGCTTCTAAGTGACTCGGGTGGGTTGAAAGTCCATCTCAGTGGAGAGCACCTGGTGTATGGCCACCTTGCCTTGTTTTCAGAAGCTTTCTTACGCTGTATTTTCTATGTTAAGCAGTTTTGGCTGCACTAAACTACTGGTTCCACTCAAGTTTGGATAGGAGTCTGAACAGCTCTCGCTTTGGCTTCTTGCAGAGACACAGTATTGCATGCACCAACCTCTTTGCAGCAATAAAGCCTATGAGAAAGGCTGAAAAAAGTGCTGAACTCCCAGACACAACATAATGAGGTACATATGCAAGCAGACATTAGGTATGCATACAATGAATCACTTCCTTACATGTCTTCCTTGACTGAGGGTACTATGGGCTTACCTGATTCTTTTTCAAGCATGAAAAATGTCTATGTGTTAATTCTGAGTACCTGCTCTTTGTTAATACTGATGCACAGAATAGAAAAGGAAAGGACAAATTAAATATATCTGCTCCTTTTCAAACCACCCTTCTGCAGTAATTTGAAATGCTTTTATAAGTATTGTTGCACTCTCATTTATTTGTTTATGTGTATGCTCATGTGTCTTTAGCAATTCTGTAAAAAGATAGGCTTTTTCTTTAAAAAACTCACTTGCAGGCTTTTACTTATTTTCTCATGTTCCTATATTACTGTGACTTTTTTCTTACAAAACCTCATAGCTTATAAATTACAATAAGATTAAACCAGATATTGCTAATGTATTTTAAACAGTTGTTAAATTACCAAAGTTGGTTGATCCCTTCCTTGAAATTTGCTGATCCTAACTTTAAATGACTCCTAGGTTATTATTTATATCTTTTAAATCTTTTATAGCTGTACGCGGGTGCTTTTATGAAACCTGGTGTAACGTATTCTAAGAACAAAAGCATATTTATGTAAGTAGCGCTGGGAGCTGACTTGGCAGGTGTTTGCCACAAAGTCTTAACCCCTAAGCATTAGTAGTAGGCATCAAGCACATCCTCGAAAGGTTGTGAGTCTCTTTTTTCTACAGAGAAATCGTTCAGGCTGAGAATGTATTAAACTGGAAAGAATGGCAGCATTAGTGCTATCATCAAGTTTGCGGAGTGCAGAAATAAATGAGGGTTTAGGAATAACATTTGCAAAATGTGCCATAAACAGAAAATAAAGACTGTAGTGGTGGCCAGGGCTTCTCAGGGCAACTGCAACCTTATGTAGCTTATGCGAGAGCCAGACAGAATTGTTCTTGGGAAGAAAGGAGCCTCAAATAGGGAAAGGACCAGGCAAGGCCATAGTCTCTCCTCTTGCATAAGCCAGACAGGAAAACAGGCCAGCTGGAGGAGATCCAGGGCTGTCCCACATGAAGAAGGGTAGCAGAGGGAGCCCAGCCTTTCAAAACAACAGGACTTTGTCTAGAGCAAGGGTCTGTCAGCTTGAGTTAGAGTAGTGAAACCTGGCACTGAGAACTGTGAGAGTTCCCCTGGCTTCTGCTAAAGCCAGTGATTTTCGTGGATCTGTTGGAGAAGACCAGCAAGGAATGAAAGAATTCCTGAGAGTAGATTAAAATGTGGCTGGAAACTTCCTTTCAGTTTGTAGGCATGAAATGTGTTGGTCCTTTATCTTCTTCTATACAAGAGGCACCTGACATGGTTCAACATGGTAATCAAAGCTACCCAGGAATTATTTCAACAAAAATACTTTAATTGAAAAATACCATTTCACTGAAAATACACTTTGGAGACAGAAAGTAAAGACATTGCAAGAAGATGGTGTTAGGAAAAGTTTCCTGGCTTCAGAACTTCATTTTAGAGCAAGCGACATCCCCAGCAGCCCCGTGGTCTGGTGTGCATAGGCTACACCTGTGAAGTGAGAGATCTTAATTAAGTCACTGCTCTGGCTGAATGCAATCAGGGTTTGTTTATGTCCTCTGACTCAGAGGATAGCCTCAGCCTATAATGCTTAGCTCTGGAGGGATGTGGTTGCTGAGAAGGTGCTGTGTGGCTTCCCTGGAGAAGAGAGGCAGCAGTTCCTTGTTTCTGCAGTGTGCTAAGAGAGAATATGGGTTAGAACCAGCTTGCCACATCTAGGATGAATGCTCCAGCTGGGAGGTGGGTGGAGGGGGTGAGATGGGTTTTGTTTTGTTGTAGGTGTTTTGTTATATTATTTTTTTAAATTCAGGACTTCAGGTGTTCTTGGTTTTGTTCTTATAGTGAAGCTGAAGCATTCTGCAGGTACAATTTTTTGTAAGAGAAAAGTTTCCTATGCAGTTCTTATGGTTACATATTAGTAAGTGGTAAGGGGCTGAACAAAGCATTCACATGAGTATGAGTTGTGTTAGTGTTTTTCTCTGAAAATGGGACTTATCTTTAGGTGTGTTTGCATAGGCTCCTCAAAAGGGCTTTATTAGGCTTCCATCACATAGAACTGGCATGCTATTGTTCTCTGCAAGCCATTTATCTTGTAGCTTTCCTGGGATTCTCTTCTCTGATGACTTACAAAATTCCCAAGAATCCTGCTCTGTTCTGTGACTAACACTTTCTCAGTGGAAAGTTCTATTTTAAGCTTATTCAAAACATATTTTTTTTTCTATAAGGAAGTATAACTGTTAGCTAATATCCACTGCAATTATACCAACCAAAATACTTATTAAAAATTTTCCTTGTAGTTCCAGGTTTCAGTCACCTACATTTTTTCATATTCCTGCTGTTGTTCACATAGAAAAAAAATCAAGCTTACTAAGAAGAGATGTGGAAGAACTGCTTTTTATTGTGATGATTTTACTGGTAAAAATTCCTGCATGCATAATTCTGTTAGCCTTCATAGGAGTATGTAGGCAGATAACTTCATCTGCAGTCTTACATGCAGTTGAGGTCTCCCATGTTTAAGGAATGTGAATAGAAAATTCAGGGGATGGCTACTGGGATGACCAAGAGCATGCAATGCACATGAAATGAGAGAGACAGAAGAGCTTGGCTTGTTTGGCCTTCAAATAGAAATCAGGAAACGAAATTATCTCTTGTGTGAGGGAGGAGAAACACCCATGTGGTAGAAAAGCTGTTTGAGTTGAAGGACGATTTTGGGGTGCAAAAAAATGAAAAGGAATGGGAAAAAATTCAGCCTGGAAACTGAAGAAGAGGTCACGGGGTTCTGGAAGAACACCCTAATCTGAATATTGAGGACAATATTGTATGGTGTCTGCTAGAGAGACGGGTTTGGTACCCACCACAAGGGGCTCCTTTAGTAGCATTCTGGTCAACCCAGTGAAATGTGTTAGACTTAGTAGAGTTGTGGGGTAACCCCAGTGGGTAGCTCAGCCCTATGCTGCTGCTTGCTCACGACCCTCCATGGGATGGGGGAGAGGATCGGATGGTTAAAAGTGTGAAAACTCATGGGCTGAAATAAAGACAATTTAAATAAATAAATAAATAACCCCCCGACAAAACTAAAAACAACCAAGAAAAGCAAGTGATGCAAAAGCAGACACAGTTGCTCTCCACCAGCTGACTGATGTGCTCAGGCAGTCCCTGAGTGATAGCAGCCTTGGTGAACTCTGACTTCCCCCCCATCCCAGCTTTCAGTACTGAGCACAATGATGTATGGGATGGGATGTCCTTTTGGTCAGCTGGGATCAACTTTCCACGCTGTGTGCCCTCCCAACTTCTTGTGCATCCTCAGTAGCCTACTTGCTGGTGGGGCAGTCTGAGAAGCAGAAAAGGCCTTGATGCTGTGTAAGCGTTGCTCAGTAATACCTAAAACATCTCTGATGTCAACACTGTTTTAGTCACAAATCCGAACCACCACCACACAGGCTGCTGTGAAGAAAATTAACTTTATCCCAGTCAAAACCAGTACATCTCGGATGGATCGTTTGAAAAGATAGACCTCTCTCTTGTTAATTGAATTCTGGGAAGGTAACCACTTGGATGGGCAGTGTGGCAACAGCAGTTACCAGCACCTACAGCTGGTATGTTATGGAGTTTGCTGTTGTGTCATGGTTTCCACGATGGCAGTTTGGCGTCCAACTCGCAATGCCTATTGGTATCTACCTTAATACTTCCAACTGCACTACATGAGGGCAATAGGGTGACACTGATTTTAAAGCAAAACTCCCCATCAGGATCAATGGCAAATTGTGATTAAAACTCATGGCATAATACGGCCGTACTTGCCCTGTAGAACAGCCCCCAACAGGGCTCTAATGAACTTCCCATCCCTCTCATCATAGCAGTGGTTAACACCCACTGTATATTAGTAGGTATTAAAATATATAGGGATTTCCCTCTAAGAGAGGTCCTCTTACTGCTTGGGTTGGTTGTACTATAAACAGTAATTGAACTTTGTTGTATTGTGGGACTCAAAATTTTAGCCTCATTTGGAAAACTTGCTTCAAAAAAACAAAGGAAATCCAAAGGGATTAACTCTTTTGCAACACTGAATTAGCAGCTTACCCTGAAGAGTCAGCTGAAATGCCAAGAGCAGGATCACTTTGGGTTGTTTGTCCCAATCTCTTTTTCTACCTGTGGTGCTACTATGCAAGAGAGGGCTTGTGATCAGATAGCAAAGTGCCTCTTGTTAAAAACCAGAAAATTGTTTGTTCACAAGCTAGAGTTCAAAAAGCGGTGGATCTCCTGTTTGAACTCACAAGCCTGTGGGCTTGCCTTCTGTCTGAGCTTTGCTTTGTCTCCTTTACCAAAAAACTATCAGATTTGATATTTGTTTGTCACTTCCTCCTCTTGAGCATCCTTCTTGCAGGCAATTCATTCTAGAGCTGGCTGAGGAGAACTAGTTTTTGTATCCCTGAGGTCTGACCCCAGAGAGAATCAAGTGGAAAGTTTCTTCCGAGTATTACAGCAGTTTTATTATGCCAGGGAAGAAAGAAAAGCGCAAAGTGTGCACCACTGCCAGGTTGGGAATGGCTGCTGGTGAAGCCGGCGTAACGATGCCAACCAGGCCTTTTGTCTCCAGGAGCACTCTACCTTCCGTTTATGCCTCTAGCTGTTCTTCTCTTCAAACCCCAGCCTTCTCCCACCTTCCACCCCCAGAAATTAAGCAAAGAGCATTTATCCTCCCAGGAATATTTTAGATATTTAACAGATAATTTAATTCTCTCAGAAAGGCACTGACTGCTGCAGAGCGGAGGCCAGACCCTCATTGCAGGCAGACAGGCTCCACTTATTTTCCTGGCTCTTCAGATTTACTACTAACACACTGGCAGGCAGCAGTAGTGGATATGATGATGTAGTGTTGGAAATAATCCTGGGTTTTAGTAATACCTACACACTGCCAGACAATTATGTCCAAAGAGCCCAGATTTTCTAGAAGTACTGTCCCACCCCCCCTTCTGTTGGAAGCCCTAATTTCCTCCTTGCCCCTCTTCCCTCGCTGTCAGCCCTATCGTGTCTCTTGTGGCCAGATCAAGGATGTTTAAATATAGATTCAGAAATTTCTGGGGGAGGAGCAACTCTGGCAAGGCTTTGTGGCCTGACTGATCTCACTAAACTAGTACTGACTATTCAGGATCTCTTCCAATACTATCTGGCCCTTCTTTAAATCTGCCAATGTTTTAGAAATTCAGGAATAAAGCAGTAAACAGATGTAATGAAGCTTCTGAGGTTTTTCCATACTGGAAAAAAAAAAACCCAACTCATACTCCCCCTTCTCTTTCTACCTTTTGTAACTTAATACTGCCAGGACTGACTTACAGAGCAAAAAAGTACTTTTCTAAACTATAGCAGGCTTGGTCCTAACCAGGCGCAGCACATGTTGGGATTTTTGGGAGATCTGGTTTCAAGCAAAGACAAAAAAAGCAGAGTAGCCTTTAAAGCTTTAGTAGAAGTGGATTAGATGAATCTACCCCTTCTTTCCTTTCTCTAAAATTGCCTTGAGGGTTTGTTTCCTTTTGAACAATCATGACCCTAAAATTATTAGGAGGTATTTTTGATGACTTGAGCTTCGACTATAACCTAGAATATTTTTTTACTCCTCTGTGATTACTTAGACAAAGCGAAACAGTTCTGAGCTGTAGTGTGACTGTGAGAGCCTGGTAGAATTATTAGCTTAGTTGCTGAAAGTTGGGGGAAAATCAGAATCTGGTGTGATTTCCTGAAGTGGTCACACATGGTCAGCTTCTCTCCTGTGTGGAATACTAGCACCAGTCCTGTGCAACCACTTCAATCGCACTTATATCCTCAAAATGAGCTTAAGCACTTCTTAGGCCTTGAGTTCAAAAGTGGATTTTGCCCCCTAGCAATTTCAAGTAACTGAAGTACTTTTTAGCAAACCAATAAATTATCACTTCTGGGTATTTTTTTCAGAGAATGGACTGCAGCAGATCTTGCAGATGGACACCATTGGGTAAGAGTAGGCTTTGACTATGCCATACAATGGCTAAAATCAAATTAATTTTGGTAACATTATTTGGTAATAAAAAAACAACAGCCAGACTGCTATAAATAACAGAATGTGTCTATAAAGATACAAAGATATAAAGAACTTAAGAAGGAGAACTAACAGCTGACTCAGAAGGCATTTAACTTCTGAAAAAGGGAAGGCTAACACTGTGGTTGTCACTACCACAGGGCACTTCTGCCCATGAAAGCAGAAGGTAGCATGCATATGTAATTGTGCAACATTCTACGATGCATATAGCTCTGCAATATGGAGAAATACAGAAATAAAGACTTAATGCCTTTGAAGTGTATGAAAATAATGTTAAGAACGGCTTAAAACCCTTTATGGGGCTGGTTATCTTTGCAAATAACTAAAAGTCCATTAGTGACTACATGCTATACATTGTGTTAAATCAGTTCTCTTCTTTCTAATCTGCCTCATTGTTTTTTTTAGGTTGAAATTTATCCCTAGGCAAAGTATACATGCACGATGTTGAGCCTGCCATTTATTATAACATCCATAACTCAGTACATAAAACTACGCATATGGCCTTGATGGCTGTCTGCAGTGGGGTGAATTTTCCTTTTGCATACTGATCCAAGGTGAATGACTGTGTCTCATCAACACTTTCTTCTTCAGTGCTTTATTAATAACAAATGAGGGGCTCATGAATCCACTCAATTAATTAATTTCTTCTTGGTCTCCTTTTCTTGCTTAACAGTTTGATCTGTCTCCAAAATGTACATTTTCTACATTCCCATTGGACTAATGACATTTAGGTTCNTTTTTTTTTTTTTTTTTTTTTTATACTTTGGAATACAGCCATCCAACTTAAAAGTAAAAAGAGATATTGTACATTTGAAGACAGTGTTAGTGCCATTCCCTGCCAGTAAATCCCAATGCTATGAAAATGAGCGAGGATGGGATCCGCCTTCCTTCGAGGTTATTAGACCAAGCATATAACTGATACACAGGGAGGCATTTCCCTTCAGCTACCTTGGCTTGCATAGAGCTTTATTTAAGTTTTTATTCAGATAACCATTTTTTCCCAACCAATTTAGGGGTTATAATATCTGCTGTTGACCTTCTATTACAACCTGTGAACCATCCTGTTTAATGTGAAATTACATCATGTAAGAAATTCCCTTTTGTCCATTATCTTGGTCACTGCCTTGACAGGGCTCTCAAAGAGTCATGGGAGTGTAAATCAGAGATGGGACTAAGAACTGAGGAACACAAGAGTAATAGGTGTGAGTCTAACATGGTGATTCCTTCTGTTCTTAAGGCCACAGCAAGAGCGCAATGAAGAATGGACGTTAGGTGTTTCTTCCTGGCACTGTGTCAAGTGCAGAATATTTTATGCAAATGAAATATCCTGTTCCGAGAAATAATAGATCTGTAGTGATTTCATTCCCATGTTAGAGCAAGAAGGTTTACATTGAAAAGATGGGTTGGCCACAACTATGACCACTTGTTGAACACAAAAGGAATATCGAGAAGAAATTAATTGTATGGCATTAGCTAATAGGAAGCAACACATACACGAAAGGGAGGTCACAGACAAAAAATTTCATAGACCATAATTGATTATTGTGATTTGCTTAACTGGACTTGGAAATTATAGGAGAAAGTGAATGTCATAGGGAGGGAGGTGGAAGTCAAGGCTGAAGGATGTAGCATATCTTGTGTATGTTATGCCTTCTCCTGGGTAACCTCTCAGGCCAGTGTCAGTTTTCCTGCCTTGTATAAGAAAGCCAGGCATGTCATTACGAATGTGAGATGAATGTAGAACAGGTAGCACTAAATAGGATTCTGCATGCCAGAGGAAGGTGAGGAACATAGTAGCACAATGACACCTTTGGAAAGTTAGGAGGCTTTACAGAGTGAGATGGAGTTCAGTCACTGGATATCTCTGTGAGAGACTGGACGTGCTTTCATCCTGTTTCAGGTGTTTCAATGTACGTTGTCTCAGATATTTCTTTTGGGATAGAATCCTATGCTTTTTTCCTCTCTTGATTTGCTACAGACCAGATCATATGGGACTTTTTCCTAAAGTTAGAGAAGACAACCAAATCGCAGTTGCTTGGAAAGCCAGTGTCCTTCAATGGTTTTTTCCCTTTGCCTTTTCTGCAGCTTTGATTAGTGCTTTTCTCACATGCATACATGTTCCATGTGAGGTACTGTGCTCAAAGCACGATGTATACTATGTGTTTTCATCAACATAGCTAACTGGCTCAGAAGTGTCAAGGGGTCACCACTTTATCAAGTGGTGTAGCAATGACAACAAAATTTCTAGTGTCAACACCTATGGCAGCACAGGGTGTTTTCAGTAGAATAAAGAGCACTGGAGAAAGACTGAGTGAAACTGGACTACAGACCTTCTGCCAGCCTATGTTCTGTCCCCTCTTGGGATCATATATAAATTAGCACATAAGTACCAACAGACAGCTCTATTGTAGACTAACCCAGTCTTGAATAGAAGAACTCCACTTCTATTCTATCAACTTCTCCACAGAGGAAACACCTCTGTCCTTTTACTTCAAAGGAGATTGGGGCTGAGAGGGTTGTTTGCTTGCATTTTTCCTCACCCTCAGGACCCTGCTGTGAACTGTCCTTGTATTTCTTCCCTTGGTAGGGGAAGGAATTTGATTGAATTTGTCAAAGATGGCTTCTGTTCCTCTTCTCTCCCACGTTGCCAACATGGTTGATTACTGTTGCTCTTACAGGACTGCCCCGTCTGCTCACGGCTGCATCCCCATCGTGGCAGAGGGTGATTCGTCTGCCTGAGTGAATCAAATTCCTTTGGTCTTCCTTGTTAGTTTAGCATACAGTCTTAGGAATCAGGTGCATAAATCACATTTTGGATACAAATCAAAACATGTGATTAATACCTAGACATTTATGGCCATATAATGTCGCACCACGGTTAACAAGTAACATTTGGCTATGGACTCTGTGCACCTGCTAAGCAGTAATGTGCTACTAATGTTTTAATGAAGGATCCCAGGGAAAAAAATGCCTCTCTAAGCTAGTGGTAAAGCTTGCGTTCCTGGAATGCACATATGTGGATAGGAGAGTTGACTGACTGGGAATATAGCCATTTGTTTTCCCAAATTACAAATAATAATTAATAAATAAAATGTTTTCTCATGGCTGTGAGCAGGGAGTCGGGAGAATCACTTGGCAAACAAACTGATATTTAAGCTACGATTTGCTGAGAATATTTGCACATTGCTCTAGAACAGTTGTCCCAGGAGGAAGAATACTGAGCAACTTGCACTTTGTGGACAGGTTTGCTCTCTCTGTTGGCCTTGGTTTTAAGTTTTTAATTCACTGTATCCACAAGCAATATCAGAAAGTCTTGTGAGCAACGTGTTGCACAAGAAACAAAGATTAGGAACTATGGCTTTCTGGTAATGTACCAAGTTTGTTGATATTATGGCATACAGCATAGCTTTTGCAGACTGAAAGTGGGGAAAAAGCAGAGATTATGTACACAGGCGCTTTCACAGGGAAACTAAAAAACAATCTGCCATCTTGATTTGGTGCAATCTGGATTAAAATATGTTCTTTAGCATTACGATGATAAACTCCAGGGATGCTACCTGGCATGGATGGTTTAGCACTGCTTCAGAAGCAATCGTTCTCAATGAGAAGTAGAGAGGGGACAGTGTCTTCCCTCATTTTTGCAGAGAAACTTCAAAAAGAAACTCTTCAAGGTCTTTCACAAGAACATCTCCAGGAAACGCTTCTCTCAAACATTTGTTTTAGTGTCTCTGCTTAATGGAGGCATTCATCTAACCTATGATTTTGTTGTGGTAGATCTCTGAGCAGAAGGTACCTGGAACCTTGTGCTGCCATCACCTCCTTTGGTACCATCTTTGTGGATGCAAGTGTTCTCCATCAGTCAATTAACATAGATGTTTGATATTAGGAGGGTGCTTTACTCCTCGCAATGAAACAGAGAAGTGTAGTGAAAGAGATGTAAAAGTTGCTTTCAGAGAAACTTGTATGTTTATGTTGTTATTTTTGCTGTGTGTTTCTTGGGGCCATAAAGCCCTCAACTGGCAGTGGCAAATAAGAGTTTTGAGAATTTTCTCCTGACCTGATCCCAGCTAAAATGAAAAAAAAAAAAAAAAAAAAGGAAATTTGAAAAGAATTTAAAGTGATAATTACTGAGACTTGTCAAAATTAACTTCTTCCCTTCTCCAGGCTGTTTTTGTTTTGATTAATCATCACTGTACAAAGGGAAAATGTTTTTGATAGAAGATTCTCTGATTTTTTTTTTTCCACTTATTTTTTTCCTTGAAAAAATCCTCTCCCTTTACCTTTCTCTTCCCATGGCTGAGGATAGTTCAGTGTATATTCTCTGAAAACTCTCCAGATTGGTTCCAAATTAATCAGATGGTGTGTTGTGAGGCTGCCTTTAGGCACTCGACTGGTGCTAGTATGGAACTGGATTGGGTTTCCTAACTCAGTTTCTTGAAACCCAAATTTTCCACTCAGCTAAAAAGTTCGAACAGTAGAAGATGAATCCAAAAGACTTTTTATGAAAAGCCATTTTCAAATTAAAATAAAGACACTTTGACTGAGAAAATGCTGATTGGATCACTATGCAAGTCTGATTAAGAGAGTGGTGAAAGTGAGTGAAAAAATTTGGGAGCGCATCTGTATGGCAACCTTGATTGCAAGCTCTAACTTGAGTGTTGTCTCCAGTCATCTCCCTGACCACATATGAAGCATCTAGCTTGGAAGTGTTGCAGGGCTTCTGACTGAGCAAGCTGCCCCAATTTCTGTTATAGGCTAGGGCTCAGATGTTCCCTTCGTGCGGTGTTATAGCCGGCCCGTTTTGCAAGAAAGAATGAGGCCAATGTGTGAAATTATGCAAATCCTCTAATACTTTCTCACAGTTCTCCCATGTACTGAGGAGGACACAAAGATCCTCCTGCAATTTACTGGGGAAAGTCCTTGAAGCTTTGGTTCTGCAGCACTGAGAGCAGTAGAGATGCCAGACGTCTCAGAGAACTGGAGGGCTTGAGGGGGGATTAGATCATTGGTCTGGCCTCCTAAAAACACCTTTAAATTTTACCCAGTCTCAGCCACATTAGAAAAGGCAGCACAAGCAAGACTTACCAGTGGTCTGTTGAGCCACAGCTGCCGCTTCTGCTCTGTGGGTCATTTGGACCCCTGCAATTGGCACCCGCTATAATTGGGTTGCTCAAAAATGTGCCTCAGGGCTATCTCAGCAGTTACACTCTTTAGCTGTGCTCTGAATTCCTTGACTGTGGGCAACGGCTGGAGCCATTTCATGAGGATCTAAATAACTGGATGGAATAGGAGACATCGGAGAGTTTGGTCTCCTGTTTTAGCAGAGGACTACAAAAGAAACATTTCTTGCAGCTGGAGGGGTGGGAGGGGAGTAAAAATCATCCTGATCTTTTATTGCAGGGATCATGCTCATTCAGCGACTCAGCTACGGACTTTCTTAAAGGCAGCAAACAGCGGGCCAAAGGCAGAAATAACATATGTGAGAGAGAAAGAGATATGAAGCACTGTTGTACAAAGATTCATGGATAATAATTTAGGATTATCTGGAGAGTACTAATTTAATTTTACTATGGCTAATGAGTTTTGTAGCATTTCTGCTTTAGGCAGCTGTTCCATATCCTTCTCACTTAAAAGAAAAAAAAACCCAAACTAAAAAAAAATATCTTTACCCAGATAAAACAGTTTCCTAGATTGGGTAGTTCCTTGCAGTATCTGTTCCATCCCTGAAGCCTAAATTCTCCTAAATTAGTAAGCAAATTAAGCACAGTGGTACTAGAAGTGGAGTGCACTTTCTTGCGCTAATATGTCAATATATGTATTGTCTTCATGCAGTATGTTCAAAAGCTGAGGACTAAGTTGTGTGATTTCATATGGCTCATGGTGTCACTTCAGAACTTTGATTTCTTAATACTTGTGCCCTACATGCTGGCCACAATGAAGAAATATTTCCAATTCATCAATCCCATTACAGTATTTCAGCAAACTAAAGCTCTTGATATGTAGTAGGTCCTGCTCTTAATTTGTTTATTGGGTAAATACAGTTTCATTCCACATAAGTAAATTATTTTCTCCAGTTTTATGTGGATGTAGCAGACAGAAAATGTAATTTGACCTGCCGTTCTCATTCTGAAAAGTATGAGAGCACCCATCTCCCAGTGAAACAGGAGCTGGGAAATCTGGGGTAGAAGAGGAAGCACTATATAGAAGAGGTGAGGATCATTCTCTTCTGAGAGCTGAGATGGGGGAAGAAGATGGCTTGAAGCACTGGCTAAGAAAATGTGAGATTTTGTACACTTTCCTTCACATACTTCCATAGAAGCGTATTTTTCTGAAGAAGTGGTAGAAACCTCTGTAATGTTGGTGACATCAGCAACATCCTGGCAACTCCAAGTTATCTTTGAGTTAGGTGGAGCTTCCTTTATGTTCAGTGAAATATAACTGTTGTTTAAGTAGGAATACTGTGAACTATCAAACTCATGGCATCTGATTATTTTTTTTTTGTAGGGGGGAGAAAAAGGTTAAGGACCATTATGTCTTTGCTTTTAGATTATAACAAGTGGTAAGATCTACCTGAGTAGTCAGAAACAATAGCTAAATGCTAAAAACACAATGACCCTGTCATGGAATGTTGTTGCATTTACCTGAATCTAGCAAATATTTCTTGTTTCCCAAAGACTAGTTTTCACATTTAAAAATATGTATTATGGGTCTAGTTTAGTAGAGCTCCCTTACACAGTGGGGAACCCAGACTTACATTGGTGATACCGGTATGGAGAACCATCTCACGCCATGATCAAGCTGAGCAGTAGTTGGGGAGCTGCATTCACGTGTTGCTCCTCAGTGCAGCAGCCAGCACAGGACACCTTGGAAAGGAACTGAGCAGGCCCATGGTGGATGGCAATGAGCTGGATGGGCACAGTGCAGAGAGCATGGCAGTAAAGAAATCCTTTTTTCCTCAATTTTCATACAGTCTCTTCCCAACCGCTATTTTTCAAAAGAATTTTTAACGAGTGCTAATGCTTAGCTCAGGGGAGCGCTAGATTAAATGGTGTTGGGAGCTCTTCTGAGATCTTCTGCGGATTCATTCTGCCTTTAGAATAAATTGTGTGACTTTTCAGGGCATTATAACAAGGCATTAATAAAGTTAGATAAGCCATTGCTGTCAGCCTCAACAGTTGGATTTTTTTTTTTTAAAAAAAAACACCACCAAAAAAACAAACCAAAAAACTAATGATCTTGTCTGCAAAACTCAATTAAGTTAGAAATCACGTGATCTTTAAAAAAACAAGAAAAAAAAAAAAAGCAATAACCTATTTTCAGATTTCTGAGCTTTGTATTTATGCCTTGTAATTTCTCCCTACAAATGTTTACACACCTTTGAAGTAGGCACAGAGTTTCTTCTATTTCAATTCAGAAATTTGAAGAAAGATGTCAAATGAACTGCAGCGTTCATGATAAAACTCCAAGAACTGACAAGACTGTAACCCGGTCTTTTTAAACACAGGGTCTTTTAAATGTCTCTGAACATTTTACAAGGTCATAATATTAAAGTAGATGGGTGTAGTGTGGATTGTATTTGTAATGCATTAATAAGTGGTAATAGAACTGCTTTAGAAAAATTTCTGAGAGAGGAAATTTTACAGCTAGACTTTATTACTATTTCACTGGTATATAGCTACTTCTAAAGAATGGCTAGATTTCACTTGTGAACAAGAAAAAAGACAGAAGATTAGAAAAACTTATTTGCGTCAAGATTGCTGTTTCCAAAGTAATTGTAAGCAGTTTTTGTACAAAGTTTCATGGACTACCAGACATCGAAATTAGTGACTTCCAAACAAACAGAAATTGATTATGAATTTTACCGTGCTTAAAGAAGGGCAAAGGAGGGAATCACCGATCTTTACATGAAACCCTATTGTAATTTTGTTCTTTTATCCAAAGTGACCGTAATCATATTTTACTGTCCGTACAACCTAAGCTGCTTTTAGGCCATATGACCACCATTTGTAAGTACAGCTTTTAGCTGCAAAAGCTGCAAAGACTGCCTGCATAGGAGGTGCCAGCCATCTAATGTTGCATCCATGAAGCTGGAACTGAGCAGGCCAAATAGCTATTTAGTCCATCTGTGTAAGGAGTAAGAGAGAAGTTGTAATACAAAAACTGAAACAAATATAAGGAGGTGATGGCAGAGTGTTTTTCAGTGGAATGGTGTTTATGTGGAAGAGAACTACAGCAGAGAGGATGCAGGAGAAAGCAATGTGAATAAAATAGAACAATATGGTCAGCCGAAAAGCTAGAGGTAGGGTGATTTTAAAGGATTTTAAAAAGAAGAAAATATGGTAAAGGAGCAAATGGTAGGATTTTTATAGTAGACATTTGGAGCCTGATGGAGCACCTATTTCAGGAGATTGCAGAGCACAAGAGTGGCAGCTTCCCTGACTTTGAAGTTGGGAGAGATTCAAAGAAGCTGCTCTCGGCATGCTGTCACATCTATGCTGTGGAAGTCGCAATAAGGATACTTCAGGTACCTCTAAACAGTCCAGCTCAAGCATTCAAAGTGGTCTAGCTGTGGCAGCAGACATCTCCACACCATTACCTCTTCATGATGTGTTACTATTCATTGACAATTGTGACTATTTGTAATTGTTGTGAAATTTAAATTATTGTTGCTGTTTATATTACTGACAAATGTCTTGTGAAAAAGAGGAGATGCTAAAAGCATAGGCATGGGTAATTTTGAATCAGAAATAGTCATGGGCAAAGTGTCCTCTGAAGGTAATCAAAATCACCATGAAAGAGGCCAAAGGTCTACGCAATATTGTCACAATTTTACAAGACTGTACAAATTATACCACTTACAAGTCAGGCTTTTGATTAAACATCAGGGAGGATGTGTGTTCAAATCATGTTTTTGCAATATTCAGCCAACACAAACCTTCCAAAAATCTCTTTGTCTTGGTGAAGACAAGAGATACCTTTGGCTCCTTGAAGAACTACAGTCTTTGAGCCATCAGTGTTGGATTATTGCCTCCTATTCCACAATTTGTAGAAATTATATTCACTGATTTATATTGAGTCTTACCCAAGCTAAGGCATTCCCATTTAAATCCATTGATTAACTCCTTTCTGAGCAGAGCTAAAGAAGGCAGAACAGCTTTTATAAAAGGAGTAGGACACAGCAGAAGGGAGTGAAAGTGGTAAAGGAGATTCAGGAGGATCTTTTTAGGGAGACCCTTTAGAGTAAAAGATAAGCGATGGAGGGCCTAAGGAACAGAGACAAAACACCTTCAGTGTCCAGGGCCAGTGAGAAGGGGAGGGAAGACATTAAGCACCTGGAAAGAAAACCGGCATCATTAGAATGAGGCATTTACTCTCTCTTGATCTGAATGACAGAAGCAAGGCAATCTGCCGTTTGTGTTGTAAAAGTGTTTGCAGTGGGAAGTATGGTATATACACACAGAAAGAACATCTGTTCTAAGAAGGCTCTCGCAAATATAAAGTTGCAATAATGTGGTCGAAACATCTGCACAGCTTATAG
Organism: Anarhynchus alexandrinus; assembly: GCA_008711295.1. Taxonomy (NCBI): domain Eukaryota; kingdom Metazoa; phylum Chordata; class Aves; order Charadriiformes; family Charadriidae; genus Anarhynchus; species Anarhynchus alexandrinus. The sequence goes on along the minus strand of VUYV01000055.1, from coordinate 1,744,823 downwards.
CAGGGCCACCACTAGTGCTCTTAGGTGGGGGAGGGTACGAGACATGCCGCATACTGGAGAAGGTCACAGGGAAACATCTTTAAGAATGAGTTAACTTTTTGTATATATCCACGCGAGGGTAAGATACCTGTAGACAAACTGCAGTGTTCAGTGTCGCAGACTACTGCTGTGGAAATGCTATAAACCCCACAAAACACGTTACCGTCCTTTCTCTTAATGATTAAAATGACAACTTGCCCATGTTCTTATGTAGTCACAGGATGACTCAAGGATTTTAAATAAAGTCAAAGCAGAAAGGTTTTTCTCTGCCCAGTTAAAAGAGCTGTAAGAATTTATGGCGTAGTCCTATTAGCAGAAGACTGGGAAACTCAGAGCTGGTAAGGAGCAAGTGGGACAAAATCCAGTGTTGGTATCACTGCTGTCCAGTCACAGGAAAACATGCCCAGATGCAGTTCTCTGCTATGATTACACAGCAGCTGGTACCTGAAAGACTAATTTCTGGTTATTTGGGGTATCGCTTCACTACAGACATTGCAGGGTAAATATGATTACATGATTTGGTGCCCTTTGCCTCAGTTCCTTTTTATTGCAAATATAGCTTAACAACATGTGCCTGAATAGGGCAACTTTGCTTGTGTGTGGAATTTTTAATGAGAAAAAAAGAGGAAATCTACAGCTCATTCACAGCCTACAGTCCTCAAAGGATGGCATTTGGCAGCATGAGGGCTGGTTTTTATCAAGGCACTCATACACGCTTCTCAAAGCGGCCCATTCCTTTTCTCCATTTCAACTCTCCTCCTTCAGACTTCATGGCTTCAGAGCTGGTCCAGAAAGTTTTACAGCAATGTTACCAATTTTTATTCCTTCAGCATGTTGATGAATTAATACTAATTTAGAGCTCAGATGGACACAAACGCACAGCTTTACCTCCAGACAGTGACCACTTTAACAGTGTCTAGGGCTCAAAGTGCAAGTCTTGGAAATATCAACTTGAATTTAGATAAATGAGAAGAACTAAGCGGAGGAAATATTTCCGAACGTAGGATCTTAAATGGCTACTTCTGCTTTTCTTGGCATTTCTCTACACCAGGTGGACTTCTTTTGTATGTGAAATATCAGGGGTGGGAGAGTGCATCTGATGACTGGGCTATGTTGAGGAGCCACCTGTATAACAAAAGCCTGTTGCTGGCAATGGGAATGTATTTGCTGAGTTCAGCAGGTGTTGATTGAAGCCTCTGGCCTGTGTTATGCTTGAAAGAGGATTTTTAGAACGTGTAAACTGCTGAACATGATGCTGGACGTTCTGGTGCTTGCAGACAGACAAGGATTTTAGTCATTTTGTCTGTTCTTTAATGTTTTGCAACACCAGTTAACAAGTATTATTCCCAGAAATGTGAGCAAAATTACCTAATTATGTACAAAAGGTAAGTGTGTTCTGGTTTACTGTAATTAGCAGAAGAGACAAGTTGTATTCATAAAACAAGACCAAGAAGATTATGTGTAACAACACCCTAGATGAGTAATCCAGGTACCAAAACTAGGAAGTACTTTCCCATGGCTCCCAGTGCAATTCATGGGCAGAGATAGATCCCTCCAGTACAAGAAGATGAAGTTGGGAGCTCTGAGAGAGCCTGTCTCTCTCCCCTGGCTGTATACTGCACCTGGCAACTTCACCACTGGACTGGTGGGAATCTTCTCCCTTTCCCAAACTGGTAAAATCCTATTTCAGGAAAGTGCTTTGGCACTTTTATCTTTTGGTGTATTCCTTTTTAAGCACCTGAATAACCCAGGGCAGTTTGAAAGACACTATATGTATTTAAAAACAATGGCATACTTCAGTGTGTGGCAAAAACAAATGGGGAAAGGTCTTCCATCTTATATGCTTAAACGTGATGACTGGGTTTTTTTGGTAGACATCAAGCAGTTAAAATAAAGGTGTTATTTGCATTTAGGAATATTCCTCATTGTTACTTCAGTTAAAACTTGCCCTTTCCCTTCTGAAACATGTGCTTAGCTCCATTGGTTCTGGAGAGTGTGTAAATTATACCTACCTTGGGAGAAAATAACTTGGCCTTGAAATCAGATACCTTTTCCAGAGCAACCATGTGCTTTCTGGCTCTGGAGTGCTGCATTGCATCATACTTCACAGAAGAATTCTTATAAAAGTGATGGTTAGTCAAATCTAAAATGCTCTGTGAAAAATGCCTTTTGGTGGTTGGGGGGAGGGAGGTTGCCTCATTTTTAACATCAGGATGACCACACATGTGGTCAAAATCCAGATGGAAAACTGAGTGAAAGACTTTGTCATGTGGAGAAGATGTCTTTAACAGGGGTTGGGAGAGGAATAGGTTCGGTCCCTGCTGTCCACGTTACGGTATGTTAGAAGGATGCCAAGTCTCCACATCATTGGCTCTTCTGGAGCAAAAATCACCCTGCTTTTTCTCATGAGGAGTGCAGAAATGTTTTGGGTTTGTTGCACTGCGGAACAGAGAAAAAATTTAAAATCTCACAATGTGTCAGCAGACAGGAAAACAATTTCCTTCCGAATTCTAATGACTTGCCATTTCTCATGGAAAATAATGCCAATAGCATGTTAGTGTTTTCAAATAAGATGGAAAAGAGTAGTTTCATCATTGATGTTACGGCGTAGGTAGAAGAGAACATTAAAGCTGAAAAATATCAGCCCTCAGGTCAGAAGGGGCTTTTTCCCTGATCTTCCTTTTCATTCATTTTTACATCACATTTATCTCCAGCCATAGAAAAGGTTATTACTGGGCTCCTAGATGCTGGTCATATAAAAATGACAATATTAAGCAGTGTCAGGTGAGCCAGGGAGGAGCAATGGCTGTGGTATTTTTCTAGCTGATTTTGGCCACAGTGATGTCACGTTATTGTGTGCAGGCAGAAGTGGAGGAATAGCGTACTGAAAGGAACAGTATGGGCACACTTGGTGTAGCCAGGCCAATTAACACTAATCATCACAGATGCCATTAACTTCTGGTAAAGAACCATTAATCCCACAGATCTATTATTGCCCACAGTGTCCTGAGGAGGGAGGGTGAGGGGGAACATGTAGCTACTGGGGATCTCATGGCAAATATAAAGAGCTGCCAGTGGCCAAATAATGTGCTCCTAGAAAAAGGCATGGTCCATTATCCCTGCTGAAAACAGAGTGACAAATTACTGTAAAAGTACTGTACTGCAGCTGAAAGAAGCCAATAATTTCATGAATTTTACAGGTACAGCGAACCATAACAGTATGTTCTAGTACTACCCTCTGCATGCTACAGTGCTTTACACTATAGTTCTTTTTACAGCACTCACAATATAACCCATGTCCTTTCTTAGAAACATCCCTCAAGTCAGGATACTCTGAAAGTACATCTGCTCTACCCTGGGAGACAAATAACACTAGGTTTAAGAAACTGTGCTATAACTTGCATGTTTATTACGACAATCCAATTCTGACCTCGTCTCTGTTGATCTTATTTCGGTGTGCATCTGTTGACTAAGAAAAATATTACTGCTGATTTGTATTAGAATTGAGTCTCAAATATCTTCTGTGATGATTAATCTCTTCAGACTGTTTCTTGCATCTCATCCATGGTCTGACCAACTCATGCTGCTTCTTGAGTATTAGTGTGACATTCAGTACACTGGATATGAACATATGCCTTACCTGCAATATAATAATAACCTTGAAAATGCAATAATATTTGGAGTTGAATGCCAAATGCATTTGGTAGTGCACAGATGCACTGGAAAAGGGAAGTGAAAAGAAGGGAGATACCTGGAGGACTTGATGAAACAACATAGGCAGGAGGTGAAGTAGTTGATGTGCTTCAGATCTGGATGTGGAAAACATTGCATGCTCAATGATGGTCAAAGGAGAGCAAAAACAGCAGGTGAAAGCCAGTTCAATCAAAAAGCTTGGGGTTGCCTTGATTTAATTAGAGCGTACGCTGTTTCATCACAGATTACTGGTAGAAAGTCTTTTACTAGTGAGAAGAAATTTAACAATAAGAGACAGTTTACAATCAGTGACTCCTTTTTTGGCCAGCAGATATGCTGAACTAAAGATGAAGATCTCCTTTGCTAGAGGAGACCCAGTTACGAAAGGACAACTTTTGCTCTGAACTTACCTGACGTGCTAGCAATTCTTTTGAAAGAAACTGGCTTTGTTAGCACTTGTTCTGTGATTTATAGATGGAAAAACTCAAGAACTGAGCAGTCAGTATATAAATATTTTGAAATGTGATAGATTAATTGATTCATTGTTATCGACAATATCTACACAGCAGTGTAAAAACAGTTTGTAATTTTTCTGTGTAGCATCTTTTGATTTTGAGATCTCAGTCTTTCACAAATACTGATTCTGATTTCTGTCTGCACTAAAGGTTCTACTGGTGGTATGAAAGGAAAAGCGTACACTAAAAAAAGTATATACATGTAAATCAGGCTTGTCATGTTTACCTGTGTTAAATAGGTAAGTGTTATCACTCCCTTGTTTACAAAGAAAACTCTTGAACAAAGGCAATGCAGAAGGTGTTGGTAGCACAACAGAGAGCAGAAACTATTTTCTTCCAGTCATACAAATTATTTTTTTTTCTACCACAAATTATGGCCTGTTGCCAGTGACTGTTCTGAGGCCATAGAAATGGGTCTGTGTTGAAGCAAGCATTGACCATTTTGAGACTGGTTATTAAAGGATGTCTCTCTGCCCCAATTCATCCCAGGGTTTGGTTAATTCTTATCTTAACTTTGTGTTTTGTTTACTAGTTACATTTTTGATGACAGTGGTTTTTATGTTTCTTTGATTTATCAACAGAGGCGAAGAAAGCAGCCTGTAGCACTAACTGCTGGTGTCAACACAGAGAGATGGGACAGGGCTATAATTGTTGGAATTGTTATTCAGATGCGTGTGACTTGATCCAATAAACGTAGGTTTCCGGCACCTTCGTGAGTGACACTTTTATGACAGACTGCTGGTTGAATATGTCTTGCAAGGATTCCCAGCACCAAGTAGTGTTACTGCTTTCAGATTCTTTCCCTAGAGTGTGCCTTTCAAAGGGAAAGTCTGCATTGCCCCTCATATAATCAGGTGGCTTTGCTGGCTTCTGAACCTGTATTTCCCACAGGGTCTGCTTTGATACGGGAAGGAAGGATAGGCTTCCTGGTAAGCTGTGGCGAGGTCCTTGCCTTCCCACCCATACACTCCGATACTTTTCAGACCTGTCTTCACACCACCAGAACCACACCAGAAAATGGCCCCGGATCCCTCTGGTGCAGGGGTTGAGTCTAGTCACCTTGGGTATGAAATATGGCAGAGCCTTTTGCTCCATGCCCAAACTAGAAGAGTCATTTAAAGACTCAGATATCAGTAACAAGAAAACCACTGGCAACCACTGGGATCTAGGAAGAATCTTTAACTGTCATGAAATCTTTAATGTCCTGAGATGTTAAGGGAGATCAGATATGGAAACATCCAGGCAGGGCAGGGGCAGTGGTCAGGGAGTGGGGAGGAGAGCCAAGAAAAGGTAACGCTACCTGTGTTATCATGAAAAAGAAGACAATGAAGGGACTACCTTTAAGAACGCTTTTTTTCTGCCATGTCTTTAATCACTACTAATATAACAGATGGCTAGGACATAAAAAACTTAAGTAAAAATGCCCAAACTAGGCATCCATGTTGCTCCTTTGCCTTTGCTAAATTTTTCACCACTGGCGAGTTTTCCAGTATCAGACAAAGGGTACACAAATAAAAGAAAAATGCAGACAGACTAAAGTGTGAACTTTCAGAAGTTGGCTAAAGAACAATACTCTTTCTGTCCTGAGAAATGGAGTAATCCAGTAAAATCTTACCACCAGTTCAAAGCATGAAATGGAGTCAAAGATGTAAAAAGACTCTCAGTGGATTAAACCAAATCCACAATGGCAGCCAAGCATACCAGCTATAAATGTTCTCACTGAGCCTGCAGACACGGATGCTCTCCCAGCCTCAAGTGATAAAGCACTTATCCATTTGGCTTTGGGCCAAAAGATTTGGAGATCTGAGGCAAAACCGATCATTTTAGGAGAGAGTCTGCTATGGGTAATTAAAGGCAGATTATTGGATTAAGATTTGATGCAAATTTGAAGTCCTTCCTTTTCTTTCCAGATTTATTTTATTTTTCTTGTCTTCTTTGTCTCTGGGTAACTATAATTGAATGCGTCTTTAAACTGTAAATTGTAATTTTGCTGTCAGCAATGGAGCTTTAATTTCAGATATTTATTAGAAAATTTCTCTGTGAGACTGCGAGTTTTGTTAGCTGGAGGGACTTGAATCAATTGTATAGCCTCCCCCACAAAGCCGTGGACCGTGTATCATGTTTTGGTGCTCGGAGTGTTTATTTGCTGGTGCAAGAAGAGATAATCTCTGTCCTTACCCATATTCCCCTCTGCTTCACCGTGGTCGTGTTCTTCTGCACATGCTTGTTTTTAGACACAAGGATGGAGTCCCATCAAGGTTCACTGTCCTTGCATGTGGCCCTGGCCCGCATTTATGGCCATGGCAAATCTGCTGTGCTATCCTATTCAGAACTGCAGTGAGAAGGGAAGTTTTCCTCTTATGTAGATGAACAAATACATCCCTAGTCAGCAGTGCTGTTCTCATGAGTTGCTACTGAAAGATATGACAAGACTAAATGAATGCAGAAAAATGGAGGAGAAACAGTTGCAGGGAGAAGTCAGTCTAATTTATGAGTCCCCATTGCTTCTTCAAAGGAAATATATACCCTCTTGCAGAAAAGGGGAGGGAGGGTAAAAGCAGCAGCTGAGGATTCTCCTGCACTCCAAGAATCCTCAGCTGCCATGGAAATAATGAGGATGGCACCAGCTGTTCCCAGTCTGTCCCACACACTTTGGGGGCACTGTTGAAGGCCAGCTGGTACATGTTGCTCAGGTGATGCTACCGGCGAGGTGTCAATGCTGTGTGCTTATACCACTAAGGAAAGCCTCAATATATGTTTAAAGATCACCACAGCGATGTAGAACAGCTTCTTTTCTGCTTCACCCAGGCACATTTTGTAAAAGATGTTCTGACATCATGAGCGTGTGCCTGTGATGAGTAACTGAATGATCTCACTGTTGCATTTGTGTCTTTTCCTCCTGTTCTCTACCCACTGCTCTGTGACTTCATTGCTCTATGTCCAGGATGTTTGTAGGCTCTTTGGCATCTGGGCTTTGTGTCTGTAATGTTGGGTGAATCACACATTTTTAGATCAATAGCATGAATAAAAATAACTATCCAGACAGTAAGTCAATGGAGAGGCTGGATGGGACTATGTCAACATTAGACCCCCTTTTTGGGGAGAACTTTCTGAATCTGTTTGAGAAAAACATGGTGTGATGTGCTTTATGCCTGTTCGAGCTGGATAGATAAGAGAGTTTTTATTTTTCTACTCCTCTCTCGGAGCGCACCACAGGCACGCTTTTATTGCGCAGCGTCACTCTACCTTGTGGAGTCTTGTTGCTTAAATAGCGGTAGTTACTCAAGCAACAATAAAGCTGTGCGTCTGCAGAGCGTATGTCTGCCTCTTTACCCATTGTGCTACCTGCAAGAGACAGCAGAACCAAGCAGACCTTTCAGATCTGCCTGAAGAATGGGGTCTACTTAAACGCTGTGCTGCAACACGTTAGTTGCTTGATGGCATTATGTCACTGTCAGTCATTCGGTGTAGAGCTCTAATATTGCTCGCTCTCACTCTCTCAGTCCCTCTCTCTTCACTCTAATTGAACCCCTTATAATTAAGATAAATTCTGAGCAATCAAACCTGGAATGTGGATGAACAGTCCCTTGTGCAATCCCAAAAGTTCAGCTTTAGGAGGTTATTTCATACGCTGTAAATCATTATCCCAGTTTAACTACAGCATGTGGGACCACGAGTTCTTGGAAAAGCTTGCTACAGCAACTTCATTTATGAAGATAACTCAGTGGGAAAGGTTCTCTATTTACAACTGTGTGATTTTATAGGGCATACCGGATTCTTTAACGTTAGCAACTTAGCAGTCAGTGAGATGCAGTCCAGTGCATAGACCCTACAGCTCATTACCAGAAAATGAGGTGTGACTCCTGAAGATGGATTTCTAGTATCCATAAGTCACACTAGCCTTTCAAGATAGAGGGGAACACGTAGCCTATTTTACTTAGTTTGAGGTACAACCCTCTACTGGTGAGTAACGGGGCTGTGATACGGAGCTGCTATGAGTCAGAGAAATACTCAGAATATGATGGGGGGAGGGGGAATGAAACAAAGGAGCTTTATGTAGAAGGAAGAGGAAAAAATGGGAATACTCCAATTCTCATAATAAAGACCAGAAACGTTCATCTGGTTTGAATGACCAAGAAACCAGAGGTGCTTGGACCTGCGCATTGATCCCAGCTTCAGACAGTTCTCCATGCCTGCCCTGGGCAGAAGCTAGCATAAAGAATGTCTTTTCCTGCAGGATTCTGGATTTATTAGTTCTTTCCAATCAAGCTCATCAAGATTAATTTATGCAGCTTTTCTATTGTTGGGCTTGTACATATTGTTTTGTGACCTTAGACCCTAGACCCCTCTGGCTGCCCAGATTATTCTTCAGACTTGGTTTAGATTTATGTTTTGGGAAAGGAGAGAATGGAGATGGCACAGAGCGTGTGCCCAGCTCTTGCCCTGCTGTGGTGTTGCAACATAGCTTATAACTTCTCAGATATTCCCTGGTTTACACATAGCTTCGTTGGGCCACGTTTTGAGCGAGTCTAGACTATTTCCAGGTTTGTGTGAAAACCCTATCACATCATTTGCTGGCATACTCAGGAAATTGTAATGAGTATCAGCTTTCTCTAATTGTGACGGTTGCCTAAGGGGGACTCATGAGAGTCCCAGAGACCTGGAATATCTCAATGCTTATGGCTGCTTCTAATACTGCTCTTCAAAAACAATTTACACATACCCACTGACTCTGAGTCTGCAACTGGAATAGCAACAGGACAGAAATGGTGATTTTTTTTTTTTTTCCTTTTCAAATCCTTTTGTTTGAATTTGGTTATTAGGATGCCTTGCAATTGTGGCTTCTTGAAACAGTACAGCACAGCAATTGTAATATGAAATGTTCATAGACATCTTGAATAATATGGCAGTTTGAGGGGAAGATCCAAGTATGCTCTTCCTCCAAGTTTGTTGCCTTGATCTTTCATTCATGGATCCTGCCTCGATTTTCATGATACAGCAGCTAAGTCATGAACAGATGTGATTGACTCAGTTGTATAAAGACCAGCTAGAAAATCAAGTTACAAATCTGAAGGCAGCACAGAGATTGCTTTTTCTGACATTCCAAAGAGAATAAGGAAAGAGATAAGCTTTGCTCAGTCTGGACTTCCTGGAGCATCCTGCTTCACTGTCTATGAGGAGATTGAAAAGGAATTTGATATCCTTGGGACCATTTCCTCCGTATGCTACCTCCTTCTCAACCACAGGTTACTCTTTCAGGTGTGATCTTTGTCTTAGACTGGTTTTGATCTTTAGAAAAGTTTAAAAAAAGTCCCAATAAAATAACATGATTTTCTTGTAGAAAAGTCTTACCATGAAATAATGAGGCAGAGGTTGAAACCATGCCCAAGAAATAGTCTTTATCATGTACAACCTTTTTTTACATGCTCTGATGCTATTTACCTTTAACTTGCCTGAGCTGTGGCCCTTCACAAGTATGAAGTTGTGAAGGTTTTGATTCACCCCTGTGCAGAAGGCTAGTACAAGCTAGAGCCAGTTAAATTCCTCTTAAACTCTCAAAATGGCTCTTATATTGGATTCCACTCTGGAGGTGAAAATGAATGGATTGTTTTAAATATATCACCCTGTCTGGGATCTCTTTCTTCTGTATGCCAATGCTTAAATAAAACCTGATTTATCTTATTAGGTAGGAATTTATACCTTGCCACGTGTAGTTCTGAAAACAATTTTTCCTCCTGCTTTGGGACCCGATCCTCTGAAGTGCTGAGCCTCTGCCGAAGAGGTGCTGAGCACCGCACGTCCTGCTGAAGTTCAAGGGGGGGTGAAGTCACTCAGCACTTCCACGATTAGGCACTTTGTGACTGTGTTAAAGCTTTTCTACCAGAAAGAATTGCTCTTTTCATGGCATTTATTACATGTCTCCTTGAGTCTCCTTTACAGACTCTTTCTGCCATCTTTCTGTAATATGAGGAAATTTGATCCTGGAGTTATGGTGACAAACCCTTTCGAGCCGTGCCACTGCAGCTTTTCTTATCACCAGAAACCATCAGTGGAATTACAGCTCTCTATTATTTGGTTGCTTTTTTCTTATATTCTATGACACATGGGCTTAACACAGAGACATAGAAGATGGCTTTCACATTAAAATCTCTTTGAAGAAAGGAGTAAGGTGGCGGGGGGTGAGGGGGGGAAGGCATCACCTAATTAAGTAATTACCTGGTTGTCTCAGTTTATTGAGATATAAGTAATAACTTAACAACAATGCAGCTCTGAGTGGCTGATAAATAACCACCTAGAAAGCTCTCTGCGGCAGCAGTGTCAAAACTGCTGAGAATCTCCTGCTGCCTGCGCTGCTCTCCTCTGCTCTGCAGCCCTGCTCTCCTCTTCCACCCGGTTGCTTCTTCCTTCTCCACTTCTGCAACACACTTCTGTTTTTACACCGGGCTTGTGTTTCTGGAAAACTGTCATGTTGTTGTCCAGCAGGTTTGCCTGGGGCCAGCTCCACATTTAGGGTGAACTGCCACAGCTCAGGTTTATGACAGCTGAGGATCTGACCCTTTATCTATCCTCTAACCCCCTACGCCATCCTGATTTTGGCAAGAACATAGGCTGGATTATAGATGTATACCCTGCCTATGTTTTCACATGTAGCAGGCCAGAGTAAGTCTTGTTTGTGAGCATTTTTATTATTATACGCCCTGCAGCTCATCAGTCTCACCTCACCCATCCAACTTTTCGGTCTGCTCAGAATACACAGGTGTGAGTCTCTTAACTTCTGTGCATTAGCATCTTCAGAAACCATCTCATTTGGAAAAGTAGCCGTGGCCTCTCTGAGTGGAAAGTGCTTCTAGGCCTCAGTCTGATGTAGAAAGGACAGATTAGCTAAGCTAGGACAGGTTAAGAGGGTTTTTTTAAGAGCTTTTTGCCTTAGCTGCACCAGGTACAAAGTTTCATTGAAACCTGAAATACAGTGTATTGGCTAATGCACAATATTCTTGTTGGAAAACCCTCCGTAGATTCTTTCTTCTCAAGCGTCACCAGCAAGACTTAATTTCTTAAGTCCCAGATGGTATCTGGGCAGGGACCTTAGCAAGCAGCCAGGCTGCAGAGTTGTGCCTGATGTCACCACTTGTCCTTTATTGCTGCTGAGAGGATGGGTGTGAAGGAAAACAACTCCCCTTGGAATTCTGGGTTCAACAGACCAGCCGAGTTTGTTGTGATGAGTATCTCAGAATGGGATGAGTCAGTACTCTAGACAGTTTGCCTGGATATTTGTAACGGAACAAACAAAACCCATCGCCCTGATCCTCTCCTGTGGCCCGCCATAGAAATTGTACGTTTTTTCTCACACAGCTTTAGGATGGAGGTGTATCAGCTACGTCCTGACCCATGTGGTAGAGCTGTTTGCTGGCTGCTGCTTGGTGCCAGCAGCCTCCAGGGACAGTTCTGGGCACTATGAAGGGACAATTTAACTTTGGAAACGTGCCTCCTTCTGGTATGCCTCACTTCCTCTGTGTCAGCTTTGGGTTTTCAGTCCAGGAACTGTCTCAGCTTGCTCCAGGTCCTCTGTTGTATCCCCTTGCTGTTCATGGCTGTGCTTGTTTTGGGGGGTGAGGAGGAGGGACTGAATGGCATCATGACAGAAAAACAGATCAGGGCTTCAGGTAAATGATAAACAATTTGATTCTAAACTTTGCATTTTTGTCTCCTATCTGCAGGGTAAGCTGCTCTTCTGTTGATGCTTCATTGCTCATTAAATCTCTTGTCCTTTACTCCACTGTTCCGACGCATCCTGTCTATAAAATTGCTATGGTGACTTCATATAGAAATTAAAGAGAAAACATTCTTTTAATTGCAAGCAAACCTGGCCTGGCTGCTTTTCATAGAGGCTGGGTACATGGTGTATTTGACAACAAGAGGGAAGAATGACAGCCTGGGTGAAAATAAGTTGGCCTTTTTAAATTTTTTTTTTTTTTTTAAGATGTTAGTTGTATTCTTGTAGCTATTGTAATCGCATACATCAGTATGCAGAGCAGAAGTCTGAGAGTCCTTAGGTCAGTTCGGCCCGAGTTTTATTGGCCTTGGGCTCTGTATTTGATGTACTGTTGTGTAGTGTTGCATAACCGTCCCTTTGCAAACATTAACAGTAATCTAAGGTTCAGGCTGAGCGACAGCTATGCATTGCGAATAGGTCTGTTTAGGTGGCAGGGTGATGTAAATAAGGATGACTAAGCCATGCCACATAAACAGAACTCGCCATATGATATTGTTCCTTTTGCATTTTTCTAAGTCTTTTGAAGTTAAGGAGGGGGAAATGACAGGGCTCATGAAAGCAGCACAGCTCACAGCTCAGCAGTCAGTCGTAGTTTGAGGTTTGAATTACAATATCTCTGCCAGATGGACACAGATACCTATGAGGACGCTAGGACAAGACGGCTTCTTAGAGAGGTCAAGTGACTCAGTGTACTTCATCACATCTGTAAACTGAAAATTAAAAACCTGGAGGCATAATTGTTGTAATTTCTAAAATTTAAAGAGACAGAATTAATTTTTTCCTCTTGCATTTTTTTTCTTTGTCTGGAATATAGATTAGAACCATATTCAGAAGGCTCATTTTTTCTTGTCAATCAGTAAGGGCAGCCAGTCAGACCTCATCAGTGTAATAATGGATGTTCAGAGTGAATTAGTTAGCCCGATCACATCAGAGGTGACACTAAAGAAGGGAGGGAATACTTTATGGTCTGTGGTGTATTCACTTCTCTGGTAATTTGTCCACATCTGGAAAAGAGAGGAAGCTACCCCCGCCCCAGTTATGGCCAAACAACTTCAGCAGGAACTGAGGTAGAAGATCACCCTCTGTATGACGCTGGTCTGGCCAAAGCATCACACTAAAAGCTCTCCAGTGCCAAAGGCTGGAACAATCAAAGTACTTCTTGCTTACCACTTCCCTCCTCAACTTATATTTCTTTAAATTCTGAAATGTCAGAAATCTGAGATTTTGACATCCAAAAATTGGGCTACAATAACATTTTAAGTACTGTTTTTATTCATTATTTGTTGTTAATCCCTCAGAGTCTGCTGGTAAATCCAGGCTTTGGTGAAAGCAGACATTGGAAGAAGATGCAATAAGAAAGCCAGAGAGCATTTTAGCTTGGTCTGGATGCATCTGAATGACAGGGACATAGGCTGTCTTTGTACTCAACAGATTTCTGTGAAGTAATAAGAGTCATCAATACGAAATGGTGAACTCTACCCAAACTCTTGGGTGGGCTGGAATAGAGAATGGGGAGACACCGGCTGGCCTCTGAGTGAGTGGGTTGCTCCAGCTGCAGGGCAACTGGAAGGACATTTGTCAGGGCACAGGAAAGGAATGCTCTTAAGTATATGATCCTGCAGTCTGGCAAGCCACTAAGGAGATTCAGTGCAAAATACTATTAGAACAGACTAAAGTGGCTAAGACAGGGGGAAGAAGCGAGAGCTTTGAGGAACCTGTCAGAGGATCAACGTGCTGCAGAAATGAGGGCCAGCTGGATTGGAGCAAGGATGGAGGTTTCATCTCTCTTGCTTGCCTCAGGGAGGTTCACATAACCTTATGGAACAAATGAGGTGGGCAACCAGACCTTATTGTTTGCTGGCATCACCTCCATACAAAGGGAGTTTGTAGGGGACAGAAAAGGGACTATTTGCTCTCAAGCAGGGCAAATTAGTTTTAGCAAATCACCAGGTTGGTCCATTAGTGGTTATATCCTTTTTATTAATTTAGATATTTCTGCATTGCCCATGTGTGGCAGGATACTGTTGCATTGCATTGCTCAGAGTTTCCTTGCAACTTTCTGTAGGTAAAAATAGGTAAGAAAACATGGAACAAATCACAGATGAGATGAGTTGTGAGCTTCTTGCAGTTGCACTTTTGTAACCTTTGAGGTCTTATCAAAATAAAAAATACCCCAGGCCCCCCTCCACCAAAATGCATTTGCTGTGGATGCTTGGAAGAGGATCAAGATACATATGTTAAAGCTGTTGAGATAAGAACAAATGAATGTAAATCTAGACATAAATAAATGCAGCCCAGATATTTTCAGAAGATTTCTAGTCATCAGAGAGATGAGGGTCTGAACAGACACTAATCAAAAATGTAACTGGTTTTAAGAAGGTCAATACATTTACAAACAGAACTCTAAGATACGTTGGTCAAGAATAGCGAGGACCTGGATGAAATCACTTAGGAAGCTTTTATGGTGTTTATATGTGTTGTATCTATATTTAGTGTTCTCTTGTATTCAGAAGGTCTTGTAGGAAAATCTCACCCCATGAAACTTCTCTGCGACTAGTTGAGCATCTTTTCTGATAACCAAATTCTGTCAATCACAAAACTCATTTTATGTATACTCCCAACACACGAATATGCATATGTATACACGCTCACACATACATATACTTTTACATATACACTTATATAAACAAATGGAAAACACAGGCTGCTACTAATGAACAACAGAAGATTGAATGGTAGTATTTACAGAATTAAATAGCATCTTTCTATGTCCTTACACATTGACACCTAACTTGGAGCTTTCACAAAGGATCTGATTTTTAGAGAGTAATGATTTTTGAAAATCAGGTCTATTAAAAGGCTTACGCTGAGCATCCAAAAACCTAATTTCCAATTAGCATTTGCAAAGTTATATTGTTGTACTATTTAAGTGGGAAGAAGCCTTAATTTGCTTTGGGTCACATAGTTTTGTGACTTAGAAATCCATTTTCACAACATAAACTACTGTTACTACTGTGATGATGGCCTATATATGTCTAAATAGAGGAAAATATATTTCAAAAAGTCTCTGTAAAAATTCTTAAGATTCATGAATCTGTGGTTATTTTTTCTTGCAAACATTCAAGCTCGTGATTTTTTTTCTGCCTACAAGCGTTTTTAGGAAACGATTTCTAATTTATGTTGTTCCATGGAGGTCTTGCATAAAGCCACTAATATAATACCATATGACTAGGGGGGATCAAATAATCTGTGTAAATATTGACTCACAAATATCCAGCACATTCAGCAAACAGTTCATAAGTAATTCATTGGCTAAAACGAATACAGAGGTTCAGAGCATTGTTCTGAAAAGCAAATTTTTCAAGACCGGAGCCTCTTCATTGGAAATTTACCTAAAGAAGAAGAAAAGTAAATCACAAAATCATTAAGACTTTTTTTTTTTTTTACTTTTTTTTTTTCCACCTGGTTCCTAGTGCAATATAATATATCTTCTCTTACCTCCCTACCCCTCCACTATATTAACATTTTTGTTTTGGACACTACGTTAACAGGAGTATTTATTTGATCAGCATAAGTTTCAGTAGCTTCTAGGATTTCATTGTTGTTGTTAAGCATATAGTGTTTTCTTCACTTTTGGGGTGCCATGCATCAAGGTTGGAATGTTCTTGATGCACAGAAGTGAGTAGAGAGATGTTTCAAAGTTAGTCTTTTTCTTCTCCAGTACTGAGAATACTAAATATTGTTTTGCAGAAACCTCTGAATAACTGTCAGAATGTCTGCCTCAGAGGAGCCATGTATTATGCACGCATCTTCTTGTTTCAGTTTTTTCTTTTTTTCTTAGGGGTAAGAAAGGCTTGTTGCAGTGAAATCTGCCTTCTGGAGTGAGGGTATATCAATAAAATAACATACAGTATGGAAACTGAGAATATTTACAAAATCAGTTAAAGAGACAAGTTTTCTGTTCCCCAGCTGTTTCTCAGAAGGCTCACCAACAAGATGTCTCATACAAAAAGCTTAAGTATTTTTTATTAGTATGTTCCCAAAACATTTGAAAATACGTTGTCATAGACTATCTGAAGTTGCGTTTGTTCTCATGGATAGGCTAGGCAACCTGTCATCAGATGGACAGTTCGTCATGAATTTCTTTCTTTTGACAAGAGTCACTTGTTTTACATGCAAATTTGTCATCTTAAATTCATCTGGTATATGACCGTTCTTATCCCACAGCCACACTGCTGATCGTGTACAGTATCAATATACTGCTTAATTCCCACTTGAATGCTATCGGTGAGCCTTGTAAGAGAAGAAGCAACTTTTCACTATGGAAAGTTGCACTTGTAGTGTCTCTGCAGCCTGACACCGACTCTTTTGAAAAATTCCTAGACACAACCTCCCCACTGAATCAGCCTAAGCTGGTTTGAAATGCTACTATGTATGACAGGATATCTTCTTGGGAATGGTACCATGTATTATTGCAAAAGCACAAATGAACATCTGCAATGATCATTGAAAACTTTAGAGAAGGCAGCTACCCTCAAGATGACCAACTACAAGATAACTTGCCAAGGGAATGGCAACAGGACATCGACTGCAGCTGGAATTATCATAGAAAGGTGTAATTTCTGGCAGCAGAATTAAAATGTCCAGCCATGCTTGCTGGAACATTTGCCATGCTGAGTGACAACACTTAAAGGAACAATTGAACAGCCTCCTAACAATCTGAACAGTAGCAGTCCAAAACTATGTTGAAGTGAACTACTTAGATAAGTATTAATCAAAACATGGAATATAGCCACTTTTGCTGTCTTTGTACAACGTGGAGGATACACTCTGCTTGAAAGAGTTCAGAAAAGACCTTAGAGGAGGTTTCCAAAGAAAAGCATATTACATTTTTATAACCTTATTACAACAATAGATGTCTAGCAGCACTCAGAACAGTTCAGACTGTTTGGTTTACTCCTGAATAATGTGCTACCAGTGTTTGACCTGGAGAAGAGGCTCTGAGAAGCCCACCTTTTCTTTTGACACCACTGAGCTGAACAATCTGGGATATAACCTCAGCTGGTGTCAAAGATGTTATCACTGAAGTCAGTGGAAGTGCACTGATTTACATTAGCAGAAGTTCTGGCTCTGTGCCTTCTTTTGTCCTCCATCCCAGTTCCAGGGTTATAACAGACCACTCTTGAGTAGACTGAAAGGATTAAGCTGATGATTTGGTATTTCAGGGATTAAAAGGCAGCATATGATAGAGCGTATGGTCTTCTTTAGTATTCTTATATCATGCATCTAATGCAATCTGCTGCCACAGAAATAGGAAGCCTGATAACCTGTTAGAAATAGAATAAGTATGAGATTTGTAAACAATTGCACACTGTATAAATTACAAAAACATCACACAATAAGTTTATTACCGCAAGAAAATGAATTGATTAAGGTGTGTGAACATTTCTGAGCTTTTAAAAAACAAACGATCAAAGCTACAAATTATATAGGTCTTTAACTGTACAAATAAACATAATTAATAACCAGTCTAGCCAGTATTAAAGATTGTGTAGCTAGAGAATTCATCACTCTATTGACCCAAACTTTGGACTGGTTACATAGCCCAGATGTAATTAAAACACACACACACAGTTTACCTTCCTCAAAACTGCATCAGGTTACACTGGGTTAAACTAAATGCCACAAGCATGGATGAATCCCGAAAGGCTTTTGCCTCCTGAGCTAAAATATGAGATCACTGCCCTTTATGTTTCAAGTTGTATCACAACAAACATTCTGTGTAAGAGGATACAGCAGTTTATATTGCAAATGCACCATAGTTTCTGCCAGCACAGAGTTGGCTTTTATTTTTTTCTCCCTTTTTTCAAGTGTTCCAAGGCACAGCCTTAGTCCTTCGTTAAACAAAATTATCTCTAGGCTCATTAGGACTCTGGAGTTCATCGTAACTGGCACTGAGCAGCAAACAGGCAAAGGGAAGTTACTGGGGATCAGCACTGATAACAGGCACCGTGCGTGATTCTTCGTTGCTGAAATACCCTTCTGCCATGGCTGGCTGTAAGCGAATTGGCTGGACAGATTTTCCAGATCCCCTGAACGTTCCTAAATTACTATACTCACCCAATTACAGTCCTCAGGGGTCACATTTCATTTTCTGAAAACTGGTAACAGGCCACCACAGCTGATGAAATGATGTGGGTATCCAGGCAACTATTGTGCTGTTTGATTAATATAGCAAACACTTGTGTGGCATGATCTCACATGCCTCCAAATGTTCCACACGATCTGCCTCGAACTGGAGACCATAAAAGTTTGCTTCATAGTTACATTCCCAGTCTTGCACGGCTCGGATTTTCCAGATGAAAATATTTATTAGCACTTCTTATTACACCCCTCTTTCCGTACGGTTTAACCCCTGATTTATGCAGGAAGGTGTTTAGAAACAGGAGGTTGATTTCTGCTATTTCTTCTTGCCTCCTTTTTCTTCAGGGAAGTTTATTCCCTTCACTCTAAGCCAGTTATCTAGGGGAGGGTTTCAGCTTGCTTTCAGGTGTTAAAATAGGTAGATTTGCCGCAGACTTGTAGTTCAGGATGTAATCTCACTCCAGTGGATATTTTCAACAGCTGTAGCATGGACATTTGGCTAAGGGGGAAAGGGGTACAGACAAAAAGTGTCTTCTTGTCGCCAGAGAAATAACCGAGATCTCTCTAAAATACCTTACGTCTCTCACTTTAGTGGAGAGCATCTGAGCACTGCTTCCCCTTCAGATACCCTGAATGCGTGTTTTTAAAAAGGTAGACCTAGCAGTGGCACCAGGACCGTAAACAAGTATCTCCCCTACTTTCTGGTTTTGAACAGCACCATTTTCTGCGGGCAGCCAACGCACTCTGCTCTGCAAATGCTGGAGAGACAGCGAAGAGGGAAAGCAATAGTGTACGGCCGTCACGTTCCCCCAAGGAGACTCATCGGCTGCGAGGCAGCGGTGAGCATCGCAGGCAGCACTGGCTGCCCGTCCCGTCCCGCAGTTTCCGTGGGGTACTCAAGGGGTTAAGGGAGCCTATAGTGGAGTGTTTGCTTTCTTCTGTTTGAAATCAAACATCTGATCTTTATCTGAGGTGACAGGTTTAATGCCTTTCTTCTCTGACAAATTTTTACCGACGAGGAATGCAAATACATATATCGGTGTGGTTTTACAAGTGCTCATCTGAGCAAGGCAATATTGGCAGCTTTGTCTTCTAATAAACAGCAAAGCCATGAGCTAGTGCCACTTGCGTAAAAAAAAAAAAATTATATCCCTTACATCATTTAAATGACTTTACTTTAGATCTGCCAGGGGTCAGGTACTTTGACAGAGCTTTAGGCAAGGCGAAGTATCACTGTTCAGCAATGCTGACTTCCCTTCTCTCTCTCTTTCTCTCTTTTTCTTTCTCTTTCTACTACTTCTTATTTAAGTTAATTTAATGTTTGCAAAATACCCTATTGCCAGCCCCAGAGAGGGAAAAGCCTCTTCTCATGTGTATGGCAAGATGTGTTCTGGTCAGCAGAAATTTGCTTTAAATGAGGTCTCTCCCGGTCGCAGGCTCTACTCCCTTCCTGAGGAATCAGACAAGGGGCAAAGGAGTGAATTAGTGCTGCTTGTGTCTGTGGACTTGATGTGGACAGATGTCTGCTCTGGAAACAAGACTGTGAAGTACAGTCTGTTTTAAATAGGCCAATGAAGATTCATGAAGCCGTGGTAGACTGCAGACATTTTCATGCTAATTTTTATATACCCAAACACAGCAAATACTGCCTGATTCAAAATGGCTTTCTATCACCTCTAACTTATTGGGAAAAAGCTAGGTCCTGCTTTGACTGAAACTTCTGCTAGAGATCTGAAGCACAAAACACTGTTTGCTAACAAAACCTGTAAAAGCTTAGTAGCTCTGGTAGGTTAAAAAATATCCTTACTTAAGCAGCCCTACAGTAAATCTGTGGTTGGATAGTATGATATCGTTGAAAGTACCTGCAGGAAACATTGAAAAGCCATTGTGTTATACAATGAAGTTTTCATTTTGGCTTACAGCGTTGCTCAACTAAAAATGGTGGAAGAATCTTTTTGGCTGTTTATGGCTGTCTGGAAGTCCAAAGTGTTTGGTTAGATCACAAATTAAACTAAGATTAAAGACACTGAGTTTGTCTCCTAATAGAGTTGGGAGTATAGAGAGAAATTGTAACTTCAAGATGCTTGCAGTCAATCAAGTAAAAATTATGATCAGTGTGGTCAGGCAGAGTTTTGATCAGCTGATTCTCTGTCTACAGCAGAATTGGGGTCAGATTTGTTTGGGTCGTGATTTAAAATGTTTTTTACCCGCTAAAGTTTCTAGTTTACTTCTTACCCCCTAGACCTCCTAGGACAGAAAGAAGATGCAGGCTGTGGTCTTTGGACACAGGACTACTGGGCTTTTAATTCAGGTGTCCCTTCAAGGAAGGGCTCCATATTCCACCAAACATTGGCTAACTGATGATGCCTTGGGGTGTGTGGAATACAGGATAATGCCTTTCTGGGAACTCCTTGGATCCACCCTCATGGGAAGCCCATACTGACTCCCTAAGGTTACTTACAGCTACCCTGAACAGGACTTGTGAATTTAGATTTGATCGTGAGTTTGGACCTATGCTCAAACTGCTGTGCCAACACACCCGAGCTCGTGGACAGGTCGAGCAAAATGGGGACAATCGGTCTTCTGTTTCCGGCTGTCTCAGTGGTGGAGAGTGCTTGTGTAGGGTGGTAGCTGGGAGCCCTGCTCCAGAGCATGGCAAATTGCAGCGCTGGCACCAAGGCTGCTGTTACCGCTTCCAGCTCCAAACTGCTCTCGTCTTTGCGATTCATTACTGAGAGTGCGGGTTTTCTGCATGTCAGGTTTTGGTATCGCAAGAAGTGTGATCACAGCTGGATTCATGCCAGGGACATACTTGCTATGGAGCTTCTAACAGACTTCAGTTCCTTGGTAGCGTTGCAGGTAGACAGACATACTGGGATGGGAAGCTGCTGCTCCTAAAGCTACCCAAGGGTACCCGAATAAGCTCTGTTTCCACGCTGTGCTTTGTGACCAGCCTGCTGGATCACAGCAGAAGACCACCTGAGAGAGGATTCCCAGACCGGCGCCAGGTTCGTTTGTGCTGTGATGAGAATCTAGCCCCATTGACCTTTGCTTATTTGCTGATTCAGAGTTCCCGTTGTTTTTTCCTGCGTGGTCCCTGGCTGTGCCCGTTCCCCTGTTACTTCTCCTGCCAGCAGGCTGAAATGCCAGTCAGCTAGCGCTTTTTTTAATCCGCCAGTGCTCACTGATTTAGAGCCAAACAGGAGCATAAGCATAGGCAGCATACCGATAAGGTGATGTTAAGCTACCACTCCTGTACAATGTTACTCCTTTATTTATTTATTTATTTATTTAAATAAGATGTCAAGTGGGAAGCAAAAAAGGTGAAAAAAATATCCAGTTTGTCCAGAGCGCAGCTGGGACCCTCCCCAGTCACCCCGCACACCTCCCACCACCTCGGTATTATCTGGGTGCAAACATTCACCCTCCTGCTATGTGGCTAAAGATGCCCAGGACACGACCCAAAAGAAGGTGGCCCTATAGGTACCCGGGGTGGGGAGCGAGGCAGAGCACAGCCTGCCCCAGCAGCAAGGGTGGCCGGGGCGCTGGCCGGCGGGTCCCAAGCCACCAGCCCGCTCCTCTCAGCCGCTGGCTTTTCCAACATGATCTATAGAGCGATGCTGACAGTAGATTTTCTGGCAGCAATAAAGGTGGCCTGATTCAGAGAATAATTACTGTATGCAAATGAGTGTGATTTTCCTCTGCCCTTTTATGGATGACTCTGCTCTGCCATTCATCAGGGCCACAAATTTCACTTGGTAGGAGACGGATTTAAAGAGACAGCCGCCTCTAGAGCTTTGTCTCGGACTTACTAAATCCATGCTTAAGTGTCTTCATAAATAGACGTGCATATGTTATAAAGGGGATGGCAGATTCCAGCCTCTTTATCTATGTATTATTGCTTAGGAAACTGTTGAGAAAACATCCGACTCTCTGGCCATACAGTATATGAAAGCTTTCACTGCTTTGAATAACAGTCTCTTCTCAAATCAGGGTTATATGTGGTTTAGTATGGCCTCTAGTGTGTTTTTTCTCTCTCGCTATGTCCTTTATGATGTTTATATGGTATGTGCCTTGGTGTGCAGTGGAGGAGGGAGAGAGCACTATATTTTTTCTGACGACGATTAGTTAATGGCTATCACGTTCACCGTCGTAATGGCAGAGGCTGTACTCACAGCCAGAAGACTCGGCGTGTTTGTGCTGTTGAGGTTCAGTCCACCTCATCGCTAGGAGAAAACGTCCCATAGTCTTGGTTCCCCTGTCATGGTCTTGATCTGATAATGCAATCAATATATCATGATAAAGGGGGGGGGAAACCCCACAGCAGAAAAGAACCAAATCAAGATTTTAATTTCTGAGCATGGCGTGTGCCCGGCGGGTAGGAGGAAAAGAAAATCATGATGAAGTCAGTCTGCTGTCATTCCCTGATGCTGGACACAGGAACACGGTGGTGCATTCACAGGAAATCTGTAGTACATGATGTGTCATTGCTAAATATCAATTTCTGCACTAGCTCCCAGCGTGCACTGTGCACCCTCCTCCTCCTCGGAGCATGGAGGAGAGGGGAAGGAGAGTGCTATAAATGGAGCAGGCCGGTCTGTCACTGGGCTGTCTTGTTACTCATATGGTAACAATATACCGGTGTCAGTACATCCAGAACACTTTTCTTCCAGTGCCACTCAAAAAAACCAGAGAAAAGAAGCTGCGATGTTGCTGTGTTTACCAACAGTGTGTACCACTAGAGGCCATCACACACTTCCCTAAATAAATATCAATTAATGCACTCGGTTACAGGGAAATCTGGGCGATGGGACCTGGTCCCCTTACTCTCCTCTCTCAGCACCAGTACTTCAGTTCAGGGGTCGGGTCCTTCTGCTCACAGAACTGTGCAAGATATGCTTTGAGGGTGGAGCCGTTTTAAGGAAGTCTTTGGCCCATACGCAGGATGTATCAGATGTTCCTTTTCCTTTAAATGTGACAAGTAGGTATCAAAGGAAAGTGGAAAAAAGCAGGCCAAGAGTGCATTTCTCTCAGGCTACTGAGAACAGAGGACAACATATGCAGCAAAATGGGGTGATAAGGAGAGTTTACCCACTCTAAGTTCTGCCACAAACACAAAGTCTCTGTCTTGTTCACTTCTACTTTTGGTAAGTTCTTTCAGTCTCACAGGAGCAGGTTTGGAAGAGAGACCTACGTCCAAAGTTCCCCACTCTTTGCGACACACTAAATTTGCTCCACAGACCTGGGCAGCTAAGGAGTTGCTTGACATGAGTAAAGTTTTTCTGACATTTGGAGGCATGGGTGATTTTCTGATAAGCAAAACTTATATTAAGTAGCCCTGGGCATCCAAACTTTTCTGTGGAAATCCAGAAAATTCCTGGTTGTGATTTAAAGATAGTAAATAGTCAATTGTATCGAAAGGGTTTTATTCCAAAACTCAAAGCTGAAGATGGAATGTGTAAAATCTCATGAAGAAAACTAGCACCACTGATCCTGCAAAGCCTTTGGAGATGCTGCCAGTGCTTCCACGTAGGTCTGTGATGAAGCTGAACACCATGCTGGAGAGCCTGGCACTCACGCTCACCCAAGGAGAAGAGCAGCAGGGCAAAATCAAGTGTTTGGGGACTACAGTTAATTATCAGCAACAAAAAAAGTGGCTTTCCTATATTATTAAGAGGTATTTATCCTATGTCTGTTGAGCTTCTGTTCTAATGTAGGTTCACCTCTGATAAAAATTACAATAATTTGACATTCTTATATTGCATTAATAGCCAGAGTGACTCATTCAGGAGGCAGATTCTGACTTACAACTTCGGAGCCGATCTGCTCTGTGTCCCATTATTATTTTTGTGTTAAGGCAAGCCTTAAGGCTTCAACCCCGATGGGTTTCCGTGTAGCTTTGGTGTGTAGCAGGAGATTAAAGGAGTTACAAAATTGTTTCCCTGATCCCCTGTTTCCCAGCCACCACTGGCATCAAGCGGATATCCTGCACTGCCGGTGGGGAGCACTTGGCACAGAGGTCGGCCAGCCTCATGCACCATTGGGCAGTCCAGTCCTTTTGACTCTTTTTCTTCAGGCCTGGACATAGCACTGAGATTTAGGGAGGCTGTCCCATGCACAGCAAATTTGGTGTAATGAAATTGCATGTTGTCCGGGCGAGCCGTGGGCCCCCAAGGAAGGAGCTGATGGGATTGGGAAGCCCTGCAGGGCCCAGCTGAATTCCTACCAGCCGCAAGGTGCTGCTGCTGCCGTGGAGTCCGTTTAATAAGTGTTTAACCATTGTGCTGTTTACACAGATTTTACTGATGCTGAACTAACTAACCCTGGAAGGACACCACGGGAACTTCCAGTAGTCTGCGAGAAAATCTGATCTGGAATTTACAAAATAGCCAGGGCAGGGCTAAGGAATAGAGCAAACACCTCCCAGGAGAAGTTTTAAATAAGTATATTTATTTTTCTTTAGATTCACAAGACATTTAGGACTGAGGCCTTATCAGACTGGTTAACCCAGTGCTGCTGGTGGTTCGTGTCAGTGGGAATAAAAAGCTGCTTTTCTCTGCTGCAAAATCTCCAGACCGCAAACAGAGGAAAGGAAAAGAGAGGGGGAGGAAAACTCATTAAAAGGGAAATAGTCACAAAAGTTTTAATTGAATGCAAATCTTCATTGGACTGTGTCCCCTCCCACCTGCAACTTGCTTTCTTCCCCTCCAAGGTCTCCCTCTTCTGACCCTCTGTGAATGCAATTGAGAGATGGCTTCTGCAACCCAGCTCTGGATATTGCACCCCATATGGTTTGAATATGTACACAATGTAAGGTCTAGAGTTACTCTTACACATTTATAGTAGTCCCCACTGCACACCAGGCACTTGCCAAGCATTCGAGAAGGAAAATTTGTGCTCCAAGGAGTTTGCCATCTAAAAGCAGTGACAAATGTAGACAGAGGGTAGGGGGGAAATGATAGGAAGTTTACATACAGTCAGCTGGACATGACAGGAGCAATTTAAAGTACAGATGGGTAGAGGTCCTGCAGGTGAACTCCAGCAGGTCTTGCTGGGCATCCAGAGTCGCATAGATGGAGTCACAGAGGCAGCTGTGGACAACCTGACAAGGAGACAAACAGGCATGGGAGTCCACCAAACTGAGCAAACCAGATTTTTATTTTCTTATTTTTTAATAAGGCATTGTTCAAATTAGATGTCTAAATAAAGCAAAGTTCCCTCTTCAATCTGACATTTTTTTGTGTGGAGACGTTTGTACGAAATTTGAACCATGACATTTTTTCAGCTAAATTTTCACCAGCTGAAGTCTACTTGTAACTAGCTCTTCTTCTGCCGAACATTTTCCTCCTCTTCTCACAAATCCGTTGTGCTCCCTTGCGTTCACGGACAAATGCTTTGCCAGGAGAGGAGCAGCTACACTACCTCAAGCCAGAGACTTTTGTGTCCGTTACCCATAATGCCTTAAAGTGGACAAAAGATTTCTGAAACACACACTGAGACACACCACAGGAGAATAGTTAAAAGAAAATAGAGCATCTTTTCAGTCAAAACATCCTGCGGTATCTCCACATAATGCTTCATGGCATATGACAGGAAGAAGATGACATCTCTCATCACTAGTCAAAAGTAAAAACCATGTCAAGTATGAATTGCCTTTGAAACAAAACTGTACATGATTTCCATGGTCAGACATCCTGGAAAACCTCCAAAAAGGGGGAAGAAGGAGGGGAAAAAGATAAAAAAAAAAGAAGAAAAAAAAAAGAAGGTTATTGATTTCCTCATTGGGAATGTTATATAACCTTCATATTTTATTAAAAAACTTTACTCTCACTTTGTGAAAGGTCCTTTAACACATTATGTCATTTTGTAATACAATAGTTCTCCAGCTCCTTCCAGCCCCATCTCCCCGATGTGTTCTCTCAAATGTAGTTATTTTCTTTCCTTTTAAAAAAATATTTCTGATAAAATGTTTGCAAGTCTTAAACAAAGGGGTGCACTTTAGTGCAGCATAAGTTAATACAGGCATCAGGCGACACTCAGAACATGCTGACATATTTCAAGCAAAACATGGAAACGCTTCAGTTAAAAAACTTATTTTTTTGTCCTGAAACAGACGCTCATAGTCTTTGTTTTAAGAACACAAAACATTTTTTTTTTTTCCATCGTAATAGCAGATTCCAGCTGCAGGACTCCTCAACTTTTCCTTTCCCCCTTCCTCTTTCTCCACTTCTCCCCCTCCTCCCCTCCATCTCTCCCCCTCCTTCCCATCCGGCGTCTACTCACGCACACATACTCTCTAACTTTTTGTTTTTAGTAGCGGCTGCCCCATAAGAAATGCTATCCAACAGACCTGGTGCCTGTCACCGCTTCCCATCACATGCCTGGTAATTAAACTCTGACTGATTTATTGACTGACAGCCAACAAATCCCAACCCAGTTTTTATGATATACATGCTTCCCCAGGCTAAATTCACTCAAACAACAGCCCAGCTGAAAAGGAGGAGGAAAGGGGAAAAAAAAAAAAAGAGTGATAGAGAAAAAGCGCTACACACACTCGCGCGCACACACACTCACATACAAAAAAAAATCTGGTATTGGTAGATGAAGGGGAGACATTTTGCAAAGAAAAAAAAAACTCAGCACAACATCTCTTTCAAATCCAGACTTGGAAAGGGAAGAGGGGGGAGGAAAGAAGTAGTAAACATCATTACTTCAGCTTTAAGATTCATTTGAAACGTCTCACGTACAAAAGAGCTCTGAAGGGGAAAACAAGACGTGCTTGCAGCTAATATTACAGTCAAGTTCCAATTTTACCTAAGGGAAAGCAGCTTTATTAAAAGTCATGACTGAAATTGCGTGACAGGTGCCAATATTCTCCACCCTGACAGATGTGTCAGTTTGCGAATGCCATTTTCTTGTCAGCGGTCCCTAGATGGAGTTGCTCCCATCACCATTTGTCTCTCTTCCAGCTAGATCACACATGCCCGTCGCTTGCCTCCAAGCTGCGCTGCGTTGTTTGATATGTGGAATCTTCACAATGAGACTTATTAAAAGACAGTCCATTATTTTTATTTAGAGCATTTCCAAAACAAGCAGAGCGCGCACAGAGATAATTTAAAAATCGTGCGGCGGGTCATCTCCAGGCCAGAGCGGCTCAATTGGAAATGCATAAGAAAGCAGTGTCTCCCCCGAGCCCCTCCTCATCCCTCAGTTCATAATGAGGTTGATTTGAGTGACATTTAACCCTTGAATAATGGCCCTTCGAGTCGGCAGGACTGTATAGCTGTGCTCCGCAGAGGCAGTTCAGCCTGAAGGATTAATTCTACTCCTATTTTTTCCTAAATCTCATGCCCCCCCTACCCCCCTTCTGCTCTCCTATTTTGTTACAGGTGGGCTTCACAGTGTAACGCTGGATGTAAAATACTCTTGATCGTCTGTATTTATAGACCCTTTTCCTCCTCCTGTTGGTTTCAAACACAAAGAAAAATGGTATCTCTCAATCGTGCCTGGTATGAACAGCAGGTAAAGCTGCAGCAGACTCCTCTCCAGCCTCTGATGGAAAATTATTACAGATGAAATGATTCTGTAATGGAAATGGTAATAGGAAAGTTTCATTCTAAAGGATGTTTGTGCTAACATGAGAGGCTATAATATGTGATGGATTTGGATGCGGGAATAAGTGTGATCTCAAACTGAATTTTACTTCATCATTTCTAGAGGTGGCACTGGGGGGCTGGAGGAGGGCTAATGGACAGTGCTTGCAAACATTGCTAGGTGAAAGGACTTAAAATACGAGATTATTGATGTCTCATTGTCCCAGGCCAAGTGGCATAGCAGGTTGTTGCTTCAGCATTCCTTTCTTAAGTACATGGATGCTAATTCTTCTCAGGCTGGAATTAGCTCATCAGTCCTGGTGGGTATTTGTCACTCGGGGAAAGATGGGTGGTTAAATTGTAGATAACCCTTTGTAGATGACAGGGAGCTGCTTTTACCTCTTGTGAGGAAACAGCATTTACCTCCTCGGCCCTACTGAAGGTAGGTCTGGACCCTTTTGCCGCCTGACTGCTGGAGAAGAGTTTGCCTCTGTTGCAGTCACAGGGAACTCTGAGCGGGCTGCAGCAAGGCAAGGCTGCAGACTGGCCCTGGTGGCAGGAACTTCTGGTTGCCCAACAGCGTCGGGGTCCCTGCATGCCCCTTTAAGGCCCTGCCTTTCTCGATACCCCCCGGCTCTGCGGCAGTCTGGGATGATCTTCCTTCTTCAGAATACGAGCAAACCCCAAAGCTTTGGCAGACAAGAGCTGGACTGAAAAGCATCATAACAATGCTTGACAGGACCTGGATGGAAAATGAAAGGTTCCCTCTGGAGCAGAGAAAACAAGGAAGAGAGAAATACTGGAAAAGAACCAAATAAACTAGAGTTGGGTTGTATCACTTAGTGTTCATGGAAGGCACTCTGATACCATTTAGGTTGATGAAGTTTTACAAGAATTTGAAGGAAAAAGCATGTTTCATAAGAATTCGAAAGGAAAGCTCTCACACTCTGCAAGCTTTTCTTAGGGGAGCATTTCCATTGCACAACCACCTGGAAGGCCCAAGCGTAGATCTTTCACTCACTAGTCTGTCACCCTTTCCCACGAGCAATCCTTTAGAAACTTATTTAAGAATTATAAAACCATGACCAAAAACTATTTGCGAATTTCCTCCCTAAGCCGGGAAAAGAAGACGGGCTGCCACAGGAATATTTTCTCCCCGTTCTCCCACATCAATGTCTGCAATGCTGAAGCCACCGTGCTGAGAGCAGCTCCAGAAGCAATTATACCATAGTCCCAAACAACCATCAGCTCCGGGGCAGGCGAGGAACATACCAAACTGTTCCTACATTATGCAGCATATTAACATTTCTCACATGGGAGGAAGGGAGGAAGGGTTGAGAAGGGAAGAGAGAAGAGGACAGGGAAAGAGATAAATATGCGGCTTATTTGTTTGATTTGTCTTATTGCTAGACATACTAATCTACTCTTCCAGATTCCAGGAATCCATTCTTCCTTTTAAGCTAAAGCAAGAAATGGATGGCTTGCATCAAAAGCTGGAGGTAAGGGGATGTTTCGGCACTGTGCTCTAACAGTCAGAAGCTGTGGACTGAGTCGACAGAAGAAAGAAAGAAAATCTGCAGGTGAAAACCTTCTGCGGGGCAGGGCAGCAGACTTCACATGACTGTGGTCACTAACATAGCCTGCTCAGATGACTGTAACTGCTGCAGCAGATCTGCTCTGGAGTCCATCTTTCAGGCAGGATCAAGGCTTATAGGTCTTAATAAAGTCAAATCAACACATAGCAATGAAATAATAAGTCTGGGCAGCTGACAGATGCTAATGAGCATGCTTATTTAAACCACCAGCAAAATCCAGTTGAAAACTAAGCAGATATATAAAACTCTGGACTCAATCCTTTTTATTTGGAGAGAGATAATTAGGGCCCATAGGACATTTTCTAGGAAGATATTTGGGATGCTGCATTAAGAGCCCATTTCTGAGCATGATTAACTTTACTTACTGCGAGAGAAAGTATTCCTGTTTTTAATCACAGAATGTAGTTAGTTCCGTGTATTTACAGGATCAGATGATATGGGCAGACAATGGAAAAAACAAATAGGCAGAAGAGGATGGGGTGATGAAGAGCTGTGCCAAAAGCATTACAGTTGATGAGTCCAGGGAGACTTACATATGTTCTCAGCTTTTTCAGTGGAAAGACCGAGGCGGTAGACACACATATGCGGACATTTTGGGGCTTGGAGCTTTGGGTAGATGCAAATCTAATGGCTATTTTAAACATCACCTTGACAGTAAATGAAGCTATTTGCTCTAGCGCCTTCGTTGTGTTGAATATAAGAAAGCATTTACATTATTGACTCCAAAATCATATTCATGTCATGAAACAGTGGGGCCTTCACTGAATCCAAGTCCATCAGGGTGACTGCAGCTAGCAGAAAACAAGATTTACACACTGGCAAAAATGGAAATGATCAGTCTCCCCCTCTTCCTCCCCCCAAGTATTTGCACTTGCACACTACTGGCCTTCAGCTGCAACATGGAAATGAGTCAGATGGTAATAATTCAAAGGAAAACATTTGCTTTTTGTAAAAAAGCTTCATCACTGGGAGAGCTCTGACTTGGCTTTTGCATGGCTTTCCTTTCCCACGTGACATGTGGACAGAGAAAGTTGAAAAGTGCGTCTCCTTTCCCAGGCAAGCAAAGCAGAGATCAGCTGTTAGGGCTTGGTGGCCCTCGTGCATGTGACTCATACCCTGCGGTTGTTGGTAAAGGAAAGAGGAAGATTCTGGGGACATAGACACATTTTGATCTTTCTTGTCCTGTGTTTCACTGTTTTTACTTCTGTTCTGTTCAAAGTGACTATGTCAGGAAAAATTGCTGACACTTCTGTTAGCAAGCAAACAACCTGCTTTGGGGCAACTTTTTTTTCTTTTTTTTTGCACCACCTTTTTATTTCTTTGTTCTGCTACAGTGCCAGGGAAATCTAGAATGCTATATACATTAATACCACTGGCTTTTCTTTCTCTTTTTGTCAATCACTGAGAAGAATAACACTTCATGTGGGAGACAGCTGTTCAGATATGCTTCAAGTGAAGTTAAGTTGATATGTATATATTATTTCCCACTTTTTTTTTTTGTCTGCATTTGTCTTCAGACTCTTGAAAAAGAAAAAAAACATGGGGCAAAAATGTTATAAAAGACTCAGTGGGACTCTTCAGATGGCCTCTCGGTAAGCAAGGATTTCCCTTTGCTTTGGCCAATCTTCATTCACCTATTCCCTACTTCCTATTCACTAACAGGAAAGCACCTCAGACTATGGATTTGAACCTCAAAAAGTGTGGATGACTTCCATGGGACCCTCTACTGGAACTGAACAACTGCATGGGTCTCCATGAATGGAGAGTATCTGGAAGTGAGTGTTTGTACACAAAGGACTGGGCTATCCCTGAATGGGATAATAATAAAAGGGAAAGATAATAATAAAAACGTATTTTAAAATGGAAGGAAAAAAATTGGGAAAATTAAATCAAGAAAAAATACCTAAACATTGATAAAATGAAGCTGTGCCCAGCTTGAGATCAAGAAAGACAAAAGCCATACTTTTAAATGGGCAGCAAAAGAAAGGAAAAAAGAAATCTAAATTTCTACAGTGATAAAAGCTACTGATTAAGATATCCAAGCCACCTTAAATCGGTCTATTTGAACAACCTGAGAAAAACAAAAGTCAGACTCTCTTATCTATCCAACATAACAGTGGTTCCTTATCACTAACTTTAAAAACTCCATTGGCTTATACTGGGTTTGAATCGGATGAATTTGGCCCAATAAATCTTACTAACACTTATTCCTTGAAGTCATGGGCTAACATCTGCCTCAGGTTCCTTTTAAGTTTAACCTTAAAACTGAATTTCCTGGGTTTTAATAGTTGCTTCTTGATAACTGCAACATGCTTATAACACATTTATCCTTTCATTCACTGATCTTCACTTCACAAAAAATTTTTACTGCATAGAAGAGCTATCTTCAATGATTTAGAGGGGATTTTCAAATTTATGCTAATATTTTTTCCCTTCCACAACTATCTGACCATAACCAGTGATTCGATTTGGCTTTAAAAACAAAGAAATACAAGACTATATATATGGCAGTACATAAAAAATCCTTAATCTGTTTTCTGAGCCTCTCTCTTTAGTGTTGCATCAACAAAATTGTTGATGAGGTGTTGGCCTGTGACTAACTTGGTGTGGCCTTCATTGAATAATGACGACTTTGTCACTCTCAAACTCAAGCCAAAGAAATCCTTTAAACTGCCACATAATATCAAGCGTTATATCAATATCACATTCTAGATGGCACAAACGCATATCCAAGTCTCAAGCTGACGGACACACACATGTGTTTGAGCCTCATCAACCATTTTGGCCACAATGCAAAGGATGAAGCTGGGCAATTCTCAAGCTATAAGCACGACTGCCTAATACTTAGAAATAGTTGAGCCACATTTTGGCTGCAATATTCCACAAGCACTCAGCCTGAGGTATGGAAAATGTCAGCCACTGTGAGTAAAGTTTATTAGTGTTTTGAGCAACTGGAAACTCTCCTACAAAGCCAAGAGTTAAGCAATGCTGAATAATAGGTGGCACTGTACAATCCAAATGGTCCTGCTGTTTTCTGTTTTGGGACATCTGAAGTAGATGTGTGTATTTACGGTTCATAGACTCTTCCCATTTTCCCACTCCTTAGGGTCAATCCCACTAAATTGTGTGTACTTGTGTAACTTGGCACACATCAACTCCATCTTAGAGACAAATTCCAATTGCATGTTCTCCTTTTCTCTTCTGAAGGCATCTGATAGCCACAAGGTACTCCTCTGTTTTTTCCAAGGTTATCAGCAGGTGATGAGGAAATCTGTGACACCTCACTTTCAGGAAAATGCTGCCAGAAGCATTGGTTCTGTCAGCTGCTGGCACTGTCAAATAGACATGTATGTTGGCTCTGCGTCTGTGTCCTGGTGTCCCCTGGTGTCCCCACAGCTTGTTGTGGCCCCCACAAGGCTTGTTCCTCACTGAGCTCCCATGGCAGTTCTTCCTCCACTTGTGTTACCTGGATGAGGCTGCAGACCCAAACTGCTACTGTGGGTGACAGAAAGCTGATGTTGATGGTCCCAATTTCCTGATGAAATAGTTTAGTTTATTTCTTTTGTTGGGATCCTGTTATTACCTAATATTACTGGTTTTACCTTGGTTCTCAGTGACCTATTTTTTTTCTTCTGTACACCTTGAAATTGTTGTATTACTCTGGTTTCTTGCAAGTTGCTTGATTCTATCTTCACCAAAGGTATCTGAAGGTTTCCTAGTAGAGAACTGAGGGGGACAAGTATTTCCACACTATCCTCTGAAGCTCTGTGTGCCAAGGCCAGAGGAGTTCTTCAGGCCTGATGCTCTGCTCCTGGCCGTGCTAAGCCCTGTTGCCTGATTTTGCTGAGCCTATACAGCTCTGCCAGTCAGAAAATGAGGAGATGTGCAAAAGTGTAGCCAGTCTCCAGATACACTTCCACCCTTTCCTCATGCCTGGAATAGCAGGGACACCAAAAAACATCTACAAAGGCTGGTGGGCCCAGGTGGCTTGATTCCCTGACAGCTGAGCCTTTGTGGTCTAAACATGGCCAGTGTCATGAGGTGTCTCTCATTTGAGACTGTGTTTTGTCTACACCATGTCTGTCTACTGCCCTACACAACTGTTTTTTTGTCCATGCTTTCTACTAGCCTCTCTGCTGGGAATCCAGGGGAGAAATCCGACTGAACGCAAAGGGGAAAGTAGAGTCAGGATCAGCAGAGACAGAAAACAAGCCTGAGCAGCAGGGAGAGTCTGGGGAGTAAATAAAAAAAAAAATTCTTTACATATAGATGGTGTAGGCAGGCTGGGGAAATGCCCAACAGCAAATTAACAACTACACAAAATATCAAGGGACTAGAGTCATACAATTTGATAATTAAAACAACATTTGAGGACTGAAAAGGGTACAGTGTCCTCTTAGTCTGGTTTAAAGAGGTATGGGATATGTAAATCTATCACTAAGAGAAAAACAGAGAGTAGCCATATTTTACTGAGACCACCATGCTGTTTTGATTGCAACACAGGAAAACCAGAGTGTCTTTGTGTCCACCAGAATTTCCAGAATAGATGTTAGACAGAAAGTTGCTGTAAACAAGCTTCTCTGTCTCAATCCCAATTTACTTCAGGCTTGCCATTTTCCAAACTCAATAACATAAGTTTATAAAGATCCATTATTCTTTCTAATCACGATAATGTCTACCATGTTCTCCTCACCACCTCTATCTGAAGCAGTGCACTTCTCTTCTTCCCCAGGAAAGAATGATACTTTTAAAGTACTCTGTAGTAATCCAGCAAATTGTGTTTTGGTGGACAAAGGACATAATACAGCACAATTCCAGGGGGCTCCTGAGGAAGGGTTCATTTTCAGGTGTACCACACTTTGGAAGCATTGTTTCTATATCGTTCACCCAAAACGGTTTATTTAAAGGGTTCATTCTGAGTCACTCCTCAGAATTTTAGCTACTCTTATTCTACATAGGAAATTAATAGTCTGCAGCATGATAAGCTTTAGACTTGAACTCAGAGAGGAGAATTGTATCTGTGACTTCTCATAAAAAATCACGGAATTGCCCAAAATTTAGAACTTTGCCATAGGGCTTTGCAGAAGTTGTTCAGAGCCACAAACCACTCTTGTCATTTATGGATGGGGTTCCTCTTACAGAGTTTCCTGTATCTTCTAGGACACAAATGGTGGGATCCTCCATGATATGACAAAACTATTCATG
>VUYV01000055.1:1662765-1707765 GCA_008711295.1 Anarhynchus alexandrinus | reverse complement strand
CACAATGTCCTGATTTTTTTTTTTTTCCCCTGAAACACGTACCAACATACACACAGAAGCCTTGCTTTGTTTTTTTCCCCCTTAGCTTTGTTTGAGAAGAAAAGCTACCTGGCTTTATGCAGCTGCTTGTTAGAGCAAGGGAGCAATAACTACATAACTTAGCAATACCGTGTAAGGGCTTTGCTCCCTGATAATTCCTTCATCTCCCCAGTCTGTTTATTATTATCCTTCAGACTGTTTTTATTCCTTTCCACTAATCAGCCTATTGTTGAAAATATTGCTGGTTGGGTTAGTCAGAAGACAGTAACAGGAAACTGGACAATGATGCGTGTTGATGAGGGAAGAAAAAAAAAAGAAAGAGAGAGAAAGTGATAAACAAAAAGAGACATCCATCCATATGGACATCCATTTTTCTCCATTTAGAGAAAAATGGGAAACAGAAACACAGAGTTTCTACAACTGTGGTAGCTGAAGAGTTCAGACCCATGTAATTTCTCTGGCTTTTTGTTCCATTTTCTTGAACAAACTGCTTAATTACTGGACCCTGTAGGTAGACAGTTTTTGCCAAAGTTAATCTGGTCTAGGAGAAAACACGCTATGTCATCGTACCCTTAAAAAGACCTGAAATAAGTAACATGAAGCAAACAGACTTTGTTACAATCTAAGAGTCACCAGTATAAAATCTTAAGGTTTGGAGAGGCTCAAGAAATCAGCCATGAATGAGATGAATGAGAAGAGAAATCCGAAGTCTCATTATTAGTGACGGTTATGTCATGTTAAACATTCTCTCTAAATCAATTCCTGGTATTTTTCTCAGAGATCTTTATACGTGTTTTCAGATAAGGCAAAACATTGCCACATTTCTGAAAGGAAACTAAGAGAAAGATGTGTGAAGGTGTATATATGTAAAATTTTTATCCCTTTGCCAAGTGAATGTGCATAAAGGTAGACCCACGATGGGTGCCTAATCAGGGTGAATAACCAATTAGGCATTTAAATATCCCTACAGATCTGGCTTGATCAGTCTGATTTTTTGCTGAGTTGAAGAAAAAGAAAAATAAAACACCCTAGGAAAAAACCCCACACTTTCTTTGGGGACAGTTTTGTCCCAGGCCACCCAACTTGTTGGACAAGAGCTGTTCTGTCTGTTGAGCCGTATTTTTTTATTTCATGGCTTCTATGTTTGTCATTGGAGAAAAGCTAATATAGTCTAGTTAACATAAAAGGATTTATTCTGAGGAAGTATTAAGGGGACATTTTTTGAGTATATAATTTACCGTATTTTTATGTGACTGGCAGATTTGCTAGACAATTCAGATGATATGGAGGCTTCCCCACCAAAAGAGGACAGTACTTTGTCACGCCATGGCTCTGCAGGCTCCTTGCCACGAGGGTTGGCTCCGGAGACATGAATTTTCTGTGTGCTCCCAAAGAAGGACTGCATTGCCACCACACTTTCTATTTCCAATGCTTTTTTGCTGACCTATTTTTTGCTGACCCTGAGGTGGTACAACTGGGCATGGCCTGTGTGGGATCATCCACCAGCCAATGTCAAGAGCAAGGGACAAAGAGGGGTGGCCTGGGACATGGGACACCAGGGCTGGGAAGGGGGAGGCACTAGACCTGTGACACAAGGATTTGTGCCCAAAATAATTTCTGGTCAGCCATTTTCTGTGTGATTTTGGACCTCCTTCACATCAGGCACCGTCTTGCCTGTACAAGCCCTGAAAAGGAGCCCCAGGCTGCACCTCAGGGTGCCTGAGGAATATGCATGGCCTGGGAGGTGCAGGCGCTCCCCAGGATGAGGTGGGGGATGCTGTGCCATGCTGCTGTCTGCAAGCAAAGGAGCCATGTTCAGCCCAGCTATACATATATGTATGCATGTATACGTGTACATGCACAGAGACATCTGTGCCTTGGGCACCCCAGAGACCCGCTCTCCCTTTATGGGTGCAAGTTGCCCAGACTGGTAGGTGAGGAATTACTGCTGCGTGATGGGACTGTAAATCTCCCTTACGGGGTTGGGCAGTGAAGACCTCCTTGTGGAGGAGGCTGTGTACCCCCAGTGCTCATGGACATCTGAGGAAAGACTGAGGTTGCCTGGGTCAAAACTCCAGTGCTATTTGTTTTACACAGCGACCCCGCATGTCCCTTGGGCAGGACCTGACCTCAACAGTGAAGCATGGTCTTATCGATATCAGATGGACACAATGAACGCTGGATCCAACCAATACCAAGTGAAAGTGAACTCATGCAGAGAGGAATAATATTGCCTCCTGAATGAAGCTCATTGTTTTGCTCTTAAAAATATACCGAAATTTTCTTTTGACTGATGACGCAGAACACTGCAGAAAAGACGGATTGGTTCACCTTTTCTTGTGGTACAATAGCCCACTTTCATATTTTTCTTAAATATACAACTGAAGAAACATTATATGTTAATACTTCATCTAACAATAGCTATTCTACACAGATATGTCTGATATCTACATGACATCCTAAAGTGGGGGTGGGAAGCTGTCTCTACCTTCAGCAGGGTTTGAAGATCTGTGTGATACAATAGGTGCATGTAGCAGGAAAAAACAGAGGTGAAGTGTACAAGGAATTAAAAAAAAAAAGAAAAACAACTTTTCTGTCAGTATCCTATAGGCCAAAGGATTGCTTGTAGATAATCATGGATTAATTGTGAATGTAAAGAAAGAGACACTTTTTTTTATCAAAGCTGTTGCCTCAGGGCAAACTCCAGTGCCATGAAAGCCGAAATGTTTTCTTTTATCACAGTTCCTTTTCTGGCACCTGAAATTATTTCTTTCATGTCTGATAGTGAGGAACGAGGCAGCATAGCTCCCCAGAGATGAGCGATTGTTACCATGGTCTCATAACATATTGGCAGCCGATGTGGCATCCATGTACACCTGTCACTCAAACAGGGCGAAATGCAGATGTGGCACAAAAACCTGAGCTCAACCACTTGGAAGCCCCCCCCCCAATGCGCCCACACACCCCAAAACACACCCACGTCCTCCTCAGCCCCTCTTCTCCCCGGGATGTGGCTGTTTTTCAGCCTACACATATGTGAGTGCACTCAGACGTTATCAGGCCTGTTTAATGCAATGAACCTGCATTAGCATTTCTGCAGGGCAAACACAAATAAACAGAAATGTGCTGAAAAAAAAATGTTTCAAACAAATTCCTTTGCAAGTCAGGCAGAGAGAGAGAGGGAGAGAGAGTACAGCACACAAATGAGCCAATTTCCTTCATATGGAAGTGAACTAAGACCGTTTTAATGAAGACTCCAAGGCCGAGGAGAGAAGGGGGGGGCTGGATGGATGCTTATTTACTTTTTGATTTTCTTCAGGCTTTGGGCAACTCACGTCACTTGTCACACAAGGCAAGGCGATGAAAGTGCCAAAAGGCAAGAGGATACAATTTTATTTTAATCTTAGGACTGATGCTCTTGGGGATAATTTGAACCCCAGTTTAAGGCCCAGCATACAGGCAAACGAAGGATACGGGCAAAACAATTTTTGGCAGGAGATGTTGTATCTGGTGCAGATGTGGGACAGGTCTTCTGCTAGGGGTGGGACACAACTGCATTAGAAGAGGACAGAAATAACACATATGTATGGCTCTAAGGTTAACGAACATGTTGAGGTGGATTGGATTTGCCCATGTGAATGATCTGACATTTTTGGTCAGTGAGACAGAAAGTATAGTATGAAATGAAATGTGAACCCTCTCTTCTCTCTCTCTCACTCTCTCTTTTTTAAGCAAATTGCCAATTTAGCTCCTGGGCTAAAGTAAATAGTGCACTGCCTTTTTTTTTTAAAGGGAAATATGACAAGGAACCCAAATGCGTTCATCTTAGATTTGTAAATCCATTGCTTTATTGAACCATTTGTCCATTCTTATAAGCTGATTTATAATAAATGTAATGTGATTCATCATGTCATCTTGTAAATAAATGTGACACTTCATTAAACACAGTAATCAAATTTAAGCAGTCCCACTTTCATGTTAACAACTGAGACCTTTACAATTCTATTGCTCCGAAGATACTCCTACTCTAATGAAAGTAACATCAAGCAAAGAATAAAATGTAACAGAGGTAGATTTCTTAGAGGAGTGATGAAGAAATAAACATACTTTTAGTAAGTAGCCAGTAATGAAATTAGTGATGGCCTGACATTTACCGTAACAATGGTTTTACAAGATACTCCTGTTGAGGTGTTTTATGTTAGTAAGGCATGGACAGTTTGAACATCTTGGAAAATCTGTTGTAGGATTAACAAAACCTTTTTAGAGCCTGAATTTCAGAAAGAATTTTTTCATGCTATTTTTGTGTTTGCCATCTGGAATGACACTGCAAGCTGGCAAACACAGGAATAATGTGAGATATTTCCATCACATAGAGCTAGCTACGGATTCATCAGGGAATGTAAGCATCTGAACATCAGTCAGATACCCATAATTATCCCAACTTTGACCTGTTTTGAGAGATCAAGCAGACCCTGTATTAAAATAAACTTTTGCTTTCTTTCAGGAAATGGTTGCCCCCGTCTCCTGAGGTATAGGCATTCAAATCAAGGAAAATTCAAAGTACGAAAGGGAAAGTAAGCACAGAATACAGTTTTTTTCTGTCTTGGTTGGGAGTCATTTAACATTTTAACAACAGCAATTCTGTGTGGTGAGCCAGATTTGCAGGTGGAGTAAATCACTGTGAATTACCTTGGTTGAGGATTTGGCCTACAGTCCTTAATTATGCCCTCTATTGATCAGCGGTAAGGAAAAAGCTTACTTCTGTGACCCTCCTCTCATACTGATACTATTCTAGAAATGAGCATGGAATTCAAGATCAGAACATTTGGGGTTTCAGATTGGGAATTTGGGATGAAAAAGCAAGCTATGTAGCTATGCTGTTCTTACCAGCATTATTAGGGTTTTGGTACACTACAAGGCAGAATGTTTCCTATCCACATAACTCTGTTCTTTGTTTTACCCCTGGTTAGGTGGAAGCAATCATCACACTTGGAAACTTAGATCTATTCAAGTTGCAGCCTGGAATATCAAATGTGACCGTCCTTTCTGAAGTTCATGCTCATGTACAGCTTGACCGCTACAGTCTGATTTAGTTTTTCAAACAAAATTGAAGTCTGCTAAAATTGAAGACAGCTAAAGATAGCATTTTAAGCAGACTGAAAGAGAGCAATGGGAACTGCATGAAAGACAGTCCTCAGAAACAGGAGAAGTGTTGAAAGGTAGTGAAGGCTGAGCTCCAAAATGGAAAAGCCCTAAGTATACAGGCATGATAGTAGAAGGTGCCAAGGAAATTCAACTCCAGTAGAAACTAGGGAAGATCTATCACTGTCTGTTAGAGGGTGCCCAGCACTTTCAAAGATCCGTATGTTAAACATCTA
Source organism: Anarhynchus alexandrinus (assembly GCA_008711295.1). NCBI lineage: Eukaryota > Metazoa > Chordata > Aves > Charadriiformes > Charadriidae > Anarhynchus > Anarhynchus alexandrinus. The sequence continues at coordinate 1,702,348 of VUYV01000055.1, read as the reverse complement.
GCTTCATATTTCTAGTGAGAGAATGGAGGAGGTCTCTGAATTCAAAGTGAGAGGCTGACAAGCAGAGAGGGCCAGAAAAGATGAGACTGTCTGCAACCGGAGAAACAGAATATGGGCAAAATGATGAAATAACAGAATAAGAGAAAGGAAAAGAAAGAAGGTTATTTCATGTCTGTTTTGTGCAGAAAAGCTTGCGAGAACAGGAAAACAAAGAGAATGTGCTTGAAAAGTTTAATCTAAAAGAAATGAAATGACCTTTTCTGGGGACCTAAAACTGTCTCTGAACTCTGCCAAAGTTTATTGTTCAGAATTAAATCATGGACGAAGTGGACCTTGGAGCTCACCTGATGTAATGTGAGGATCCTCAGATGGAAACAAAAAGGTTCTGGGATGGGATAATAAACGATTTTTGTTATATAGCCTTTATGTAGGAACAAGCACTCTTAAGGAAAAGCGTGGAGTGAACATCCAGTCCCAAGGAAAAGGTTAGGGCTGATTAATTTTAATTAAGTCATTAATAAAGTCAAATCTTCAGAAATGATTTGGCAATATTTCAATTGCATCTGAGAATTGTTCTCACTTGCATTGCCACCTTGATAAACAGCAGTGAGAAGAACAGAAATACGATCCTAAACAATTTTGTTTGCAGTGCTTCCAGGTAGTCTTTGGTGCAATAATCTTGTAACTGTGTTCTGTACTGAAAAGTTGATTTCAGGATGTCTTTCATCAGCAGATCAACCCAGCTCAAATATTTGAAGCTTCATCCATAGTCTTAGCTAGCTCAGATGTGCCGTCTACTTGCTAGTGTTACTCCCTACAATGTGAAGGATTCCTGCTACATTGGTTTGCTCTGGATGCCAAGAACAGGTGAATACTGATGAGTAAAATATGAGGTATTAGGTGTGAAAGACTTAGCTGGTCTTCATCTTGTCTTAGAGCCATGACTGAATTCTGCATTATCAGGACTTACTGCTATGGTCATGTGTTTTGAAGCAGCAAAATGGCTAGATGCATATGGCCATTTAGTAGCAGCCTGAACAATTTCTAGACTGAAATCCTATAATTCAGAGGTCTGGCTGCCTAGAGGATCCATAGCATTGAGAAGGACACACAGATTTCCTCCTGCAATAAGTGGAGAGAACTAAGATCTCAGAATGGGATCCACAATAGTAGCTAGGCTGTATGGGAAAGTTAAGCAATAGAAAATGTAAAGAATAAAATATATTTAAACTTTAAGGCATAGACTGCTGGGAAGTGTTTCGTCTTTAGGCTATATATATACAGTTTTACAGAAGCATAACATTTTACTTCATGTAATGTGTCTAGTAGCTTGCACACTCAGATTAGATGCACCCTCAAGTTTAATATCTTCCTCAGCCTGAGGGATTTCATAGAATCACAGAATTTTTTAGGTGGGAAGGGACCTCTTGAGATCATTTAGTCCAGCCCCCTGTTTAAGTATGGACAACAAGGGCAAGTTGCCCAGGACCTTGTCTGGTAGCTTTTGAATATCTTCAAGAATGGATACTCCACAACCTCTCTAGGCAAACTCTTCCAAAGTTTTACTATCCTCACAGCAAAAAAAAAAAGTGTTGTCCTGCCTTCACATTGAATTTCTGATATTTTAATTTGTTCCCCTTGCCTCTTTTCCTGTCATTGGGCACCACTGAGGACAGTTTGGCTCCCTCTTCTTCATTCATTTCCATCAGGTATTTATATACATTAATAAGATGCCCCTGAGCCTTCTCTTCTCCAAAATTAATAATTCCATCTCTCTCAGCCTTTCCTTGTATAAGATATGCTCCAGTCCCTTAATCAACTATTGGCCCTTCACTGGACTGGCTCCAGTATCTCCATGCCTCACTTATGCTAGGGATCCCAGAACCAGACATAACACTCCAGATGTGTCTCTCTGGTGCTGAGGAGAGGGGAAGGGTAACCACCCTTGGCCCGTTGGCAGCAATCCTAATACATCCTCGGATGCTGTTGGCCTTCTTTGCTGCTAAGGGTGCATTGCTGGCTCATGGTCAGCTTGTTGTCCACAGGCATCTCCAGTCATCTCTTCATGGTGGATTTCAAATTACATGACAGCAGTAAGCCTTTGCTGGCAGTTTGGGGTGGCAGACTTGGAGTGGCAGTTTCTGTGCTGTGTGGTCATGCACCTTTTGTAGGACAAGGCAACATACATTTTTTTTGCCCAGGATAGTAACACTTAACTGAGCCTATCAGATACGACATTGTTGCTATCATCATGGACCAGAATTTATATACTCACCATTTCTGTTAAGTAGAGCAGAATGACATAGAATACTTTTTGGGATGTAATTAATGTTGTTATATTGAGTTTAGCTGTGTCCAGCAAAGTGTCACAAGTAGCCTGGGTGCAGAACAACTGAGTGTATGTGTTTTTGCAAAGAATGTTGTTTCTTTGTTGTTAAAGTGTTATTAATGTTATTAATGTTAAATGTTATTGGATTTGGCCTAGAAGCTCCCCAGCTACTCACATTGTTGGGAACTTTAATTTCCAAGTGACCAAAAACCCCATTAGCACCTGCCTTGGTGGTGGAGTTCTGGGCATTCGGTGTGGGCTAATTCTTATGGAGGAGCTGACCTATAACAGGGTACGACTTCCAGTACAGAAAGCAGGGAGGACTGGAAGGACAAGGATCATTCATTTGGGACCCATGGGAAGAAAAGTCTGGAAAAAGAAAATCCCATTGCTCTTTGGGTCTGAATAAATGGACAAATCAAGGCAGTTTTAAAAGAGCCACTTTAGTTCGGAATTACATGCCAAATGTTAATGCGTGCACAGTCACTCTCAGTGTGCCATCTTGGTCATGGCAAAAAGGTGATGTTGCCCTTTCTTCAACAAATGGTTTCCATTTTCATTTTATAACAGATTTCTAGTCTTCTAAGATGGAGAGACAAGGAAACTGAAACACTTCATATTGATCCGTAAGTATAAAGGCATCTTTATACACTCTCTCTACCTGAAGAGGTAAAGTCAATATAGCACCTAATGCAATGCTTCTACAAGGTTTCCATTGGTTTGCAAATAATTTGTTTTCCTTCAGTCCGTAACTCCAATATTGCCAGCCAAATTCAGCAGATAGCAAATCTGTGCAGACTGTAGAACTCCCATTAGAAAAACAAACAAAAACCCCAACTTGCCCCTCTCCAAAAGAACTTTGGAAAAAAAATAATTAGGAATTATAGCATCCAATGTCAGGGGGCCATCTGCTTACCTTTTAGTACTTCATTGTTTGTCTTTGATTTATCCTTATGCATTCTAGAGGTCAAATCTATCGCTCTAACTCTCACAGCAAACTAGCTCAGTCCAGCAGTTTGGGTATTAGAAGAGGAAATCTTGGTCTCACTGCTTGTGCAGGAACAGAGGACAGGCATGTAGAACTGCAGTGGTAAAAAGATACAAAAGGTCCACATCATCTCCTGTAATTACATAAATGTCAGAATACGCTTCTTTTGTTAGCTTTTCCTTTTTTCTTTTAAACCAACTGCTAACTTACTTTGCTACTTCTGCACTCGTCTTGGTGTTCATTAAACCAGTGACTGGCACCGTTCCATGTCTGGCTGTTGAAGTGCAGAGAAATATAGTCATAGGCTGACTGAATATACATGATGCTGTCAAGCATTACTGTTTAGTGGCATTAATACTACTATTATTTATTGTTTACATATTTAATGACCTTATTGATATTATGCACTGTTAGTACTACTAATTATAAGACAATAAACATAATTTATAAACAGTTAATAGTGAAATATATAATAAGTGATAAGTGACAATTCCTGAAGCAGTTTTAGATTTTGTGTGTGTATGCTACAGATGATTTTATATTGATATTATCATGATATAAGTCTGTTTTTATAAACTTAGGCATCAGCATGTGACCTACATAGAACCATTTTTGTCTTCAGTAGAGAACTGATCAAAGCTATAATTATGGTGTGATTACCTTGTTTTTAACTCTAGTTAGCAAAAAAGAGAGAAAAGAAAAAAGAAAATGAAAAATCCCTTATAAATCAGATCTTTCAGTAAATGACAGCTCTATTTTTTTCTCTGGCTGTACATTATTTCTTTAGCTAGCACTTAAGGAATTATAGGCCATTTCCTAAGAGACGCGAACCTTCTTCTGACTATCCTTGGCTTTCAGGACACGACCTATTTTCCCAAAAGGAAATCTTTGCCCGAAGTGTCCATTTTGTAGGCTTTAAATGCCTAAACCCACTTTGATGATAGCACTGCGTTGCAGTTTCAAGAAATACTGTAGATTTGATGTTACTCAACTGAGATCTGACACAGGGGTAATCAGAGCCACCCTCGCTCCCTGGGCCAGGTCAGGGTCAGTTTTCTCAGTGAGAAACAGGACAATTTGCAAAAGGAGCCACCACTCTCTGTGGCTTTTGGAAGCACGCTGTAGGTAAGCTGCCTCTCCTTGTCATCTGTCCTCATCATTTTCAGAATAACATCCTCTCCCTAAGCCCAGTGGGACCCGCAGGGTCCCTGGCTTCAGCTCGTGTTGCCCTGTCTTCTGCTGGTACTGCCAAATATGCAGCACCAAACCCTGGGTGAGTTGCAAAAGCCACAGGAGAAGTCAAGAAACCTTTGTACTGCCAACAGGAGCAAGGTAGCTGGTTTAAAACTGACTTGGAAGTGCCTATAGGAACAACAGATCTGACTTCTTCATAGGCATAACCCAAACCAGTTTCTCTGTCAATGTTCACCACTTTAATTTTCTCAGCTGCAGGTAGTGGTGGCTAGGAAAAATTACGTCTTTCTGTGTAAAATTTATGGTTAAAAACTATTCTTTGTAATGAAAACCGTAGAAATTTGGAACCTTCACCATAAACACTGCACCTTTTGAGAAAGCTGCTTCTTCTAGAAATAGGAGAAACTCTTGCCAAGAGCCTGCACATGTAAGTCATAAAGGAAAAAGGACTGATCCTGTCAGTCCTTTTATAATGCCCTTCATTTCTGACCTGTTACTGCTTGCACAGATCTGTTTTTTAATGTACTTAAACAGCAGTGGTGACCTGTGGGAAACTTGCCCAGATACCTGCATATTAGGATTTTTTTAAGAGTCTTTTTTATTCCCCCTTCCTAACAGCAGGGTGACTAGGACTCAGGATTTCATTATGTAGGGTAAAGTCCTGTAACTACTGAAATCAGGGTCTGTACCACAGCCAAGCTATTACAGTATCTTTATACAGGGGGGGAAGAAGTAATAGAGCAGTCTTTTTTGCACCAATACAAACACCTTTTCTGCACAGAATACTATCTTCAACATCAATACTAAGAATCAAAAAGTAGTAGGAGGAAAGAAGATTAAAGGAGAAAGCTGGAGTGAACAGCGGACCAGGAAATGAAAGAATAGAAAGAGAACAAAAAAGGAGCAGGGAGAGGCAGTATATTGACACTGAATGGGGAAAGCACAAAATGAAAAATATATTACAGGCCTGTTTTTATACTGACATGAAAAATTCATCTTGGTGGACTTACAAGCAATTGTGAATCCAAGAGCATCCACTAATTTCTGACCTTAAGTAATAGAATCAGCATGTGATAAACTATATTATGCTCATTCATATACATATAATTGTAAGAATTTTATTTAGTAGAAAAATAAAGAGTTATGTGTGCAGGATTAGCAGGCGTACTTCTGCAAAGGCTTTACCCAGAACGGTTGCTTCTAAAATCTGAAAGGATGACAATATTAGCATGTTAGCTGAAAAGCAAAGTTTTTTTCTGAACTAAATTTCTTGGAAAACATGTATCTGACCTTCCCTCCTCTCTATTGAGAATTACCGACTTACCAAGATTTACTCCCTTGATATATGCTCTGAATGGAACTGGATATATTTGAGCGTAAGTGTAATTATACGTAAGTACTATAATTTTATTACCATGATGCTACAGCTATTGACTACAGATAATTGTCTGAAGTCTACAGATATGATTGCATAAAGCTGACAGCTAATATCATCCATTAGGTGTCATCTCTCTGTGCTATTGGAGGAAAATGAAATCAGATTTTAAGAGCACTGTCTGATTTCAATAGATATCTGAGATACAGAGGTTGAATATCTTACTCCATACTTTCTAAAGTGAGAAAAGTTAAACTTGATTCTGAAGAGTGCCCGTAGAAGTATAAGTATGAGAACGATTTTAGTTATTGTCTCTCAGTGACTTAGATCAAATGTATGCAGTTTACAAAAGGTGTGCCCGTCGGCCTGGAAAGGAAAGACATTCCTTACTTGGGGTCGTCATTTGTAGCAGAGATTATACGGGGCACAATCTGCTTCTCTTATTTCTGAGGTGTCTTCAGATTTGTCTCACAGCTTCAAAGATACAACCTTATTATATTTCATGTAAAACGTTTGTAAGAAGAGGGTTTGGTCCTGCAGTTAGAATTCAGCTAACCATTACCTTGAAAGGTAAATCAAAACATTTTGAAGTTTGCAGTTCTGAGTCTTTGTGTACATTTGTGTTGCTGAAGTTTGAAATGCAAAAAAGAAATGTCAAGATCTTCACGGAAATACTATCCCACTTTCCAGGCAATTCTAAGCTTCTCTTCCCAAATTAGCCAGACTGTCCTCCTGATATGTGAGCTATAGCATGTTATGCTGAGAGGATGGAAAATTTTAGAAGTGTGGTTTTTCTTTCAAAATCTGCAGAAATTCCTTGGTGCTGCCTGGGGTCAGGAACAGAAAGTGGGACTGTTGAGTAAAAAAGTGTCTTTCTATATGATTTTCCCACCACATTGTAACTGTATTCAGTACTGGTGGAAACTGGGAAAACAGGGAAAAAATGTGAGGTTGAACCTTCCTTTCCACCAGTTATCTCCTCAAGCTGCCGGGGAGATTTGGAGACATGAACTGAGGGAAGCCTTGGCACAACCGTGCGCAGCTTCTACTGAAATTAAAAGATGGCTAGAGTTTCAGCTTGTCATCCTGTCAGGTGGGGGTCACTCACAAGATGCCTCTCTCGCTAAACGTGAATTCATAACCAGGCCTATCATGAGTCCCCAGACAAAGTCAAAACTCATGAAAGTATGACATGTAAAGAGTTTCTGGGCTTCAGATATTGCTGGTGTACTGGGGGCCACTGGCAAAAAGCTGCATACATGTGTGGTACGTATTTGCTCCTGTAAGGATGAGATGTCTGTTATCTATTTATTAAAGGGTTTGTTGTTTCATTTTATCTACCATACCTGCCTTCTGCCCATTATTCCCAGTTATTTCAGTCCGTTGTAATCTCTTAAAAGATTAAAATAGTCAGCACTAAAATGTTAAAATTATATACCCTTTTTGTCTCAAAAAGGTCCTCTTCAGGAGTGTTTTAGTGAGCAGACCAGCCCGGGGCACCAGGCGTCAACTTCCCCAGTCAGCTGCAGAGGATGAGTGCATGCCCTGAACGGAGAGCCTGAGCCCATCACTGGTCCCCTCACCACCAGTTTTGCCTCCCTGGTGCTGGGGGAGGGCTGAGCACACAGGCTGGCCCTGGCCAGGCATCACTGCAGCTGGGGAGTACCCTCTGTCTTGGTGCCATTTGGAGAGAAAGATGCAGGAAGATTTTTTTTAGTCTTGAATTTTCAAATTAAGATCAACTCTTTGTCCTGACATTTGCTATGGGGAAAAAATCAGTTTTGCTTACATGACTGAGTTGGCGTGATCTTGGAGCTGGGTGTCGCCTGAGCTCCCAAGGTGGCGATCACCTCTTCCTCTATTGCGGAGAAGTACTCTGAGCTACTGGGCTGGCCTCGTTCAGGTCCTTTGAGCGCTAGCGCAAGCAAGTAATAATAATAGCATGATGACGTGTGTCTTTCAAAGCACGAAATGGCCGCTGCAGGTGGTGACAGTCCTAAAAAATGGAAACAGCAGCCTTTAAAAGCTCACCAACTTTTTAATGAGACTAGGAAATGGTAGAGCAGAAGTCCGTTCCCTGGACGATGAGAGCGACACGGGTAGGAAATGTACTAACCTAACTCGCTCTCCTTGCAGCCTGCAGCCTGGAGTCCTCCAGGACTCCCAACTACGCAGGGAAGAAGCCAGGAACGCCTCCTTTGGGACTGCAGCTAATTAGAATATCCCGAAATCCAATGTCAAAACCTGGCCGGAAGCCTTAAAGAGAAACCTCAGATTTAATAACTAGATTAGAGTAACAGCACAGCCACAGAGAATTTCTTCATGTGGGTAGCTTTTGCGTTTTGGGGGAAGGAGATTCTGTGGTGGGGTTGTTTTTTGGTTTGTTTTTTAGAGAATCTTAATGAAACTACTAAGCTGTGGTTTTGTTTGGTTGCAAAGTCTATGACATTGAATTAAGTAGAGGTCCAAGAAGCAGCCTTCAAATCTTTTAATTCTCTTTACTTTAAATTTTATACATGGAACTCTGGAATCCACTGATGGAATAAAGCAAAAATATAGTGTGTATCTTTCATGCTGCTTTTGTCACTAATACAGTGGCAGATTGTGGAGAGGGTCATATTGTTGCCAAATATGCCTATGTTCTAAATAATAAAATTCCAGCAAAAGCAAGGGACTGGTCATGCAGAAGAACCTAAAGGTTTCCTACCAATGTGGTGAAACCCTTCTGCTAGCAAATAATTGTGAGCTATTTATAAATGCTATTTTCTTCTACTTCTAAAATTTGCTTTGCTTATTGCAGTTGTAGGCAATACCAATTAGTATATAAACTAACAATCTGGGATACTACTTTCCAGTAGCATAATAGCCCACTTTTCTATAGTGCTCCTACACATTTATCTTTAAGCCCCTGAATTCTTTTGAAATAGATGGAATTGCGCATTTGTTTAAGATGAAGGACGTGCCCGACTGTGTGGCTGGACACAGGCAAGGACATGATAGCGTATTAGTCAGAGGTTAGTCACACGCTTGAAAACACTCAGGGAAGACTTCATCACTTTTCACAACATGAGAGGCGCAAAGGTTACAAGTAGGCAAATACCAGCTTAATATTTTACAATGGACATTTACATCAGCGCTGGTATTTCCCTTTAAAAAAAACCCAACTTATTAGAATGTTTTATCTAGACCTCTTTTTATGAGATGTTAATAGAGTCTTCATAAAACCATGGGTTAGTTAAAAACTTCTCTTAGATGACGGTGTCATTACTGGTGGGCCCATGCTGCTCTTTTGGCATTCATCAGCTGGAGGCAAGTGGGCTGTCTCATGGGAAGTTGAGAACTTGCAGGTTATCACTTTGATTAGCTGCTGTAGGCAACTGGTGGCTACTGTAATTGCCTCTGCAAGTCTAAAATGAATATACATTTCCTCTGACAAGGAAACGGTAGGAATATATGCCTGGTGGAAGCTTTAGGTTCCTATAATGCCATGGAGATCAAATTAAAAAAGGAGAGAGAGAACCTGTTGCTATAGTACTTCATTAATTAAACATCAATTTAGAAAATACTATGGCATTGACAGGTTTGGGACTGGCTGCTGATACTGTTTGGCAGGGACAAATTTTCAAGTGGGTTAATGTGTAAGCCTTACGAAGATAACAATAACGTTGTAATAGGGATGCTGCCTCTTTAAAATATTGGCTTAAATTACAGTTTACAAAGTCGACCTAATGATTTAAGTATTTTTAAGTAGGTATTTTAAAGTAGTTCGCTCATTAGCAGCCATCTGTAGGCAGTACTCGGAGCAGGCAGAGAGTGGTGGCGGGGAGAGGAGGAAAAGGGGAGCAGAAACTTTCACACTGCTCGAATAGCACCGGTCTGGGCTGGAGAGAAGCAGCTCGGGGGTGACAGGGGAAAAAATGGCAAACCAGGAGCCAGCACTGCAGCTGAGATCCAAACAGCCTCCACATTTGCCTTCTCTCCCAGTTTTGATTTACATGAGCATCCTGTGTTGTTCTTTTATTTCTTTTCCTTCTTCAGAAACCTTCTGCCTGTTTCTTTGGGAGATGTGCCAACCGTTGGGCCTTGGCGGCGGAAAAAGTGCAGGAGCTCAGCTCCTGGCAGCTCCGGCTCCTTGAAACGCTGAGGGTATGTGAGCTGAATGGTGAACGCCGGGACGAGGTGTTTTGAGAGGGTGGCCGCTGCCACTGAGCCAGACATCCCCGGCGCGATGCCCACACTGCGCCGGGGAGTGCTCGGGGGAGCAGGAACAGCGGAGGGGACCTGCCCTGTTCCCCACCTGGTCACCAGCATCACCTGTCAAACGAGTTGTCTGTCTTCAATCCATGGGGAGAGGGGCATCCCTGGACACCTGCAGATGGGTCAAAACTTCTGTAGGTTTTGGTTGAGTTCTCGTTCATTTTCCACTTTGTGAGGATGAGTGTGCTGGTTTATCCATCAGCGAGGTTTTGGCCATCCCCAAAACTATCTGACCTTTCTGGGTCATGCAGTAGCCCAACAGTGTAGAGGGATGAATGTCGAGCAATTAATCCTGCCAGCCACGTTGTTTTCTCTTTTCCAAAAGCACAAGTCTGTAAGAGGCAATGAAGCTGCACCAGTATCACTGAGAGTGAATTTTGGCCAAGTACCTCTGAATCGGGAAAGAAAACCAAAAAGGCCGAAGGGCACTGATACTATTTTCTCTTTTGTTGCTAAGATAGTTGCCATTAATACCTCTGAGAAAGACAGGGTGAAGAATAAAAAAAAAAAAATAAAAATCCCTAAAATCAGTTTTGATATAAGTTTTTAAGCCATTGCCTCATTCTGGGGAGTTATCATATCATAGCTCTGGAACTGAACTTGGGATATTTTCCAAGGGGAAGATTTTATTAAAAGCGTTATGTTTTCATATAGAAAAAATTGAGTGGAGAATCCAGTCTATATTCTTTTTCTTTCCTCTCAGGAAAACAAGTTGGATATTTGGCAATCACATTCTTCAGGATAAAAGTGGTGTGTGTGCTTTTCACACATTTTCTGCATAAATATTTTGAGGTTCCTGTAAAACAGGACAACTGCTTTTTTTATTCTTCATGAATCAGCCCCTATGTTTGAAACAAATCGTTGCAGCAACAAGGAATGACAGCATGACAGCCTAGTAGGTTATTAATGGGAGTGACAGCCTGCAAATCAGAAATCATGGCAGTGCATCTGTATGAACAGCAATTTGTGCTCAGTTGAATAACCAGGAAATCCAGAAAATCAGAAAAGGTTGGAGCAGAAGATGAATCAAACAGAAACATTTTTAGATAACCCAAACTTTCTAGAAGTAATTGGCATGTCGAGGGAATAGCAACATTCAAAAGTTTAGTAGTACCAATACTTAGGTTCACATATGTTTGTTTCGATGTCCACTAAAAAGCTAAAACTGGACAAAAGAAATGAAGGAAAATGTAAAAATCTTGAGGGTTTTTTATTATCTGTTATAGTGATGTCATCAAGAAAATGAAATTGCAGCCTACTTAACTGCTTTATCATGTTCTGCTAGCAAAATTTATTTGCTGTGTATTCCAGATATATTTATATAGTAGAACTCAGTAAGCTGAATGTTGGAAATTCTCCACAAAAGAAAATCCCTGTATAATTTATAAATGCAGGTACTTTGCTTTTTCTACCCTCTGGTTGAGTTGTTCTGTATAAGAAAACAGAACAAAATCAAACATATTCTCTCTCTATCTTGTATGTAATAGAAATAAATGGTTAGCACGTTTTCAGTCTTAGTTTATGTATAATCTTATGGAGAAACTCACCATGGACCTGTAGAAGTAGGATTAAATTGTCCGTGTAGACATTTTAAGTTTTTCGAGAGGTTCCTAAAATTCTCCTGATGGGCATCTGAACCCGGATTTACCATCTTACTGTTAATGGTCACTGATGCCAGTCATCAATAATTTCATAATGTACTTCCCACTAATGATTAGCTGAGCAATGCAGTCTCGAGATTTTCATCAAGTGAATGAACTCAAAAAGGAGTTTTAGTTGTAGTTACATAGAAATTGCTATAAACGACCTTCTAGGATCAGAGCTAATAAAACATCTCACTTCAGTTCCAATCCAGAAAGTAGAAAATTTGACTGATCTAAACCCCAAATTGGAGGTTTCTGCAACATATTGACTTTAAACTTGTGCATCTCAATCCAGTTTTTGCTTTTTCAATTACTGTCAGTTATTTCACCTAGGGGATATCAATCCCCCAGTGGTACATTCCAGCCATACTATTACTTGGACAGTAAAACTTTCCTTTGATTTATGTGTTCAGTGAGGATTGCAAGCTCTAGCTCTCTTGCAACAGATACACGTTAAACACACTAATCTAGCTTTATTATCATACAGTGATTGCTAAAAGTGTGAAAACCTGAATAAGGCAAATCCAAGGAGGGTCCTGCCTTCAATTCGGAGGGACAATAGCGCTATACGCCATGAAGAGCCTTTATGTGGCAATCAGGTCATCCATGCCTGAAGCATAAACTTTCAGTGCTCCAAAGGAAGAAAAAGAGGCAAACCACATACAGTTATATGCGGTCAGAAGCTCCACGCTTTACACTGTTCCATCCTCCCCAAAGCAACAAACTATTCCCTGCTTTGCCTGCCTGTGTGATTGTAGTATAAAAATTGCCCCCCAAAAATGTATCTGATAAATCTCAAAATCTATTTTGATTTGTGCAAAATCTGCTTTTTTTTTTCTGGTTTTGTTTATTTCTTGTAGCTTTTTTTTCTAATATTTTTTTTCCTTTGCATTATCAAACATGCTGCCTTTGAATTTCATGTTTAAGTTTTATTTCCAATGGTGCAGTAACAATTTTGCATCTCTTCTTCATCAGCCTTTGTGTTTGATTTGCGTTAGAAGTTAGCATACTGCTATGGGTAACCCCCAGGCAGTGCTATCATTCTGTTCTTGAAGTAGAAAAAAAAAAAAAAAAAAAGAGTATGTCTTTTTGGATCAGTAAAAAATAAAATAAAATTAAACTAAGTCAGAAGAAAACCGCCATTGGTTGAAAAGCTTTTTAATGTCAATACAAAATATAAACAAAACGCGGTTTCTGAATGAAGTATCAAGACAAATAATCCTCTTGCCCATCTGTTATACTAAAATGGCCGCTGTGGTATTATGTTGTGAGGATACATGTGCCAGTAATGGATGAGATAAAAGCAGACATATGCTAGCAAGAAAGAATAAAAAATGTTCATAATAAGTTATGAGCTGAACCAGTATGGATAAACATATTCAGGCATGAAAGTACAATATCTGCCAATCTATGTGTAAAGCAGATATTTCCATACTGCATATAATTGTTGCAGTTGCTTAGTGCCTTCATCCCAAAGGACCTCAAGAATGCAACATATCACCAGCATCAGCCTGGGTAAGGTTAATCCTAAATAAAGACTCCCTGACTTGCCTTAGAAACTGCTCATGAATCTATCAAATGACCTTTGTGATTACTTGGCATTCTTGGAACAATTTCAGCTTACCTGTGAATATGTTTTAGGGTTTGACCAAGCTGAAAAACATCTACGCTGCTTTTAAGGAATAAAATATAACAAATATAGCCTTTTCTGGTTTATCTCCGTGAATTTTGTGGAGCTGTACATGAGATAGATTGAAGTAGACTAGAGATTGCCTCATGCCTTTGCAAATCAAAAGATTAATAATGACTGAAAGCTGCAACACCTGGAAGTCCACGGTTTGTATGAAATAAATGGGGTTTCTTACTTATAGTCCTGGCAAACTTCAAGTTGTCTGAAGAATAACTAAAACAAAGATGGTGACACAGAGGCTCCTTCATGCACTGCTGCCAGTGAGCCTCGTCTTACCCTCTGGAGTAGAGATGGTTGAAAAATGGTATTTCCTACAGGAAATTCCAAGAACTTAACATATGGAATCGCTCCAAATTGAAACAAATCCAAATCTCAGAATTTTTCACAAAATGAAGCTTTCCAAAGTATTTCATTTTGATTGCACTGACATAATGCAAAATTCACATTAAAATCTCCAGAGTCGCCAACGCTGGGAACTGTAGGGGACTAAGCAGAGCTGAGATAGCATATTTCCTGGGCACCTTTACAAATGACACTCCATTTGATCCCTGGCCTAATTTTAAAGTAGACCTATCCTCCGCAGTTAAGCTGACACTGCAGAGAAGGAGTAGAGAGGAGCGATGTGTACAAACACACACGCAACATCCACAGCAGTCAGTTTGCTGTCTTCATGCCCTTAACCTGGGGAATCAGTTTTGCAGCCCGTAGACTGGTCCTTCCACAGAGGCTGACCTCTTGAGCAGTGGACAGCCCCACCAAATTTGTACCACAATGGTTTAGGTAACCTCAGCAGGTCTTCATTACCTGCCAGGTAAGCTTTTCTGTATTTTCCTCTGTGCCATGCCCAACTGCACGTCACGTCCTCACATCAATTCCCATTCTGCTGTGAAGCACCCAGCAGAAGCTGAAAAATCAGGATGCTGAAGATGGTGCTTTCTCTTCTGGCTCCTACTGTGTCACCATTTCCTCATCGCGCACACTCATGTTTTTTCACCTTTTCCCATTTGCAATGCATCAAAATTGCAAATTCTCTGGGGGAAACACAATTTTTCAGTATATGATAATATTTATTGTGCCTTAGCACTGCAAAATAGGCCCTTGTATTCATAACAACCAGAAATATTCATAACCCAGAAATGCAGGGATTGCTGTTGACCTGAGAACATGATGAAGCTGGTCAGTAAAACTGTGTTCAAATTTTGCAGGAAAGGGTGAAGTATATTATATTTTTCAGGAATGTAGTGATTTATAACACTAACTTCACACAAATGTGAAGCAAATTATTTAATTCATTTTTTCTTTTAATCTATAATGTCCATTATGTTGTGGACTAGTCTTCAGAGACTGATGGGGGGGATGACAGAAAAAAGTAGTCTAGCTCTGTGTTCATCTGTTGCAGGCGTATGTTCAGAACAAGAGATATGACACTGGAACCTGTCAGTGTCAAGGTTCCTGTGGGGAAATCCAGACTCTATGGATGATATTTGAGTTCCAGCAGGACAGAAAATTGAATGTGGCAACACAAACAACACAACTGGTGACTAACTCGTGCCACGTCTCTCTTCCTGAGGAATCCATGAATGCAAGCTCAGACAACTCCTCCTCTGTGGTTCTGCCAAATAATCCATACCAAGGATTTACTATTGTTCTCAAATGCCTTTGAAAATTTTGGGCAAATCTTTGGTAGAATGAGCTGCTGCACTCATCTTAATGAGATTAGTTCTCA
Organism: Anarhynchus alexandrinus; assembly: GCA_008711295.1. Lineage (NCBI taxonomy): Eukaryota > Metazoa > Chordata > Aves > Charadriiformes > Charadriidae > Anarhynchus > Anarhynchus alexandrinus. The sequence goes on along the minus strand of VUYV01000055.1, from coordinate 1,687,146 downwards.
GAACTGGCATTGAACCTGAACCAAAACCACAGAGCAGAATAACACAGATTGCTTTTCACTATTTAGATCCAGGTCTGCTGTTGAACTCTGGATTGTGTCTGTTATTTTAAGTAAAAGATCAGATCCAATATAAATACCATGGGGTTTTGTTTTGTTTTGTTTTGCTTTTTAAGTGAGAACTCAAGATTTTTCACTTGTATTTTTCCCCAATGCATTTTTGGACGTCCCCTCTAGACTTGTCTTGTCTTGTCCTTTCTCCCTCTACCATGACAGAGATATTAAGATAGACAAGGTTCACTTATGTTCAGATTTGCTATGAGCAATGGAATTATGATAAATTTGCATCCAAAATCAAGCAATTAGTTTAGGAGGAATGAGAGATTAATCATGGGAGGGGAGATGAGATGGAGATGAGTCTACTGAGATAAATTACTCCAGATTTTTGGCAGTGAATATTTGTGAATGATAGAAAATACCAGATTCTCAGTTCCCCTTTGGAAGAACTATGTGGCATCCGCAATGCATGTGTTGCAGAAATAGCCTGATCCTCTACTAATTCATGTGTTCCTTCAGCATAAAGCAGGGGAGCATCTCAAGGGCACGGATGATTTCATTGTACTCAGAAACTTTAAGATAAAGGTTTACAAATTGTTGTCAGAAGATGTCATTTCAAAAAAACCTTTCAGCCAATTTAACCTGGTTTAGCATGGAAAAAGAGAGGGGACATTGAAGTTCTAACTACTTCTCTGATTAGCCAACATCCTCTACTTGGACTAATACATGCATTTGCAGTTGAGAATCTGCTTCATTGAATTGCGTACCTTCCAGTGCTGCATAAACATGCAACTTGATAACTGCAAAGGGCTCTTGAGCCATCTACAAATGCTTCCTCTTGTTGCATGGAGGAAAAAGAATCCACTGGTGAGCATGTTAATTAATGACTTGGTCCTATCTCATGCTCCAGTAAGGGCTTCCTGGGATAATTTGTTCAAGTCATTTTGTTCCCATTCATGGAAGGTTTTTGCTGACTACAGTGGTGCACTTGGGTGAAATTTAGGTTCCTGAGTCAAAACCTATTTGGAAGTCTATGGATGCCAACATTTTCACTTGTAAAATTCCCGTGATTTCTAGAATTATGCTTCCCTGCGTAAACAGAAGTACCATCATTTTAGCAGAAGTAAGAATTAAGTGGTTTGGTATTTCTTTAATGTCTGAGTCTAGCTGGGATCCACATACTATGCTGAAATCTCCAATGGAGCTGGTATAGTGGATTTATTTTGAGCTTGTCTTGGTAACCACCTAGCCGAGTTCAACAAAAAATACAGCATTATTGAAAGATCCCACATGTTCCCCATTCCTCCAATGTAATTGTAATTAGGGCACTCGCTGCAGATGTAGGAGACCTACTTTCAATTCCTTCCTCAGCTTCAGGGAGTATTTACCCATGTTCTTCACCTTTTAGCAGACTGTACTCTGTTGTGAGTCATCATCTTTCCTCCTGAAACTCTGCCAGTAGGCAGAAAGACACGCAAGAGTAGTTTTCACAGAAGGAAAATTCAAGCAAAACTGCAACACCAGGCTTTTACAGATTAGATACAGAAGGTACAGACTGTAATTACTGGGCACAGCTTTACTCTAGACTGGATTCAGAGTTGGATGTATTTACAGCTGAAGGAAGACTATTCCTCTTCTCTGTCTGTCATGTCTTGTCATGATTGCAGGACACATGGGAAGTGAGTCAATGGCACAACACTGAAACTCCATATCCTTCACCTTCTGCCCTCAGACAGGATCACCATTAATTTCTTTTTTGTTCAGGTATCTTTTCATATTTTTTTCAAGTTAATTTTCATAATCTAGTCCCCTGGTTCGCCGGGGGGTGGGGGGGGAACTTAATTTACCAGACATCTGCTGGAAATACAATACAGCAGAAAGGAAAGAGTCTAGGAGGTTCCTAGAGTGTGTGGAAGATAACTTCCTGACACATCTGGTGAGTGAACCAACTAGGGAAGGTACCCTGCTGAACCTGTTGTATGTGAACAGAGAAGGACTTGTGGGTGACGTGACGGTTGGAGGCTGGTTTGGGCATAGGATCACAAAATGATAGAGTTTTCAATTCCTGGAGAAGTAAGGAGGGGGGTCAGCAGAACTGCCACCTTGGACTTCTGGGGGGCAGACTTTGGCCTGTTTAGGAGCCTGGTTGACAGAGTCCCTTGGGAGGCAGTCCTGAAGGGCAAAGGATTCCAGGAAGGCTGGACGTTCTTCAAGAAGGACATCTTAAAGACGCAGGAGCAGGCAGTCCCCATGTGCCGAAAGACAAGCTGACAGGGAAGAAGACTGGCCTGGCTGAACAGAGATCTTTGGCTGGAACTCAGGGGGAAAAAGAGAGTTTATGACCTTTGGAAGAAGGGGCAGGAAACTCAGGAGGACTACAAGGATGTTGTGAGGTTATGCAGGGAGAAAATGAGAAGGGCCAAAGCCCAGCTAGATCTTAATCTGGCTACTGATGTAAAAGACAATAAAAAATGCTTCTATAAGTACGTTAGCAACAAAAGGAGGGCTAAGGAGAATCTCCATCCTTTATTGGATGTCGGGGCAAACATAGTGAGAAAGGATGAGGAAAATGCTGAGGTACTTAATGCCTTCTTTGCCTCAGTTTTTAATAGTAAGACCACTTGTTCTCTGGGTACCCAGGCCCTTGAGCTGGAAGACAGGGACAGGGAGCAGAATGAAGCCCCCATAATACAAAGGTAAATGTTTATCAACTGGCTACACCACTTAGACATGCACAAGTCTATGGGGCCAGGTGGGATCCACCTGAGGGTACTGAGGGAGCTGGCGAAAGTGCTCACTAAGCCACTTTTCATCATTTGTCAGCAGTCCTGGCTAACTGGGAAGGTCCCAGTTGACTGAAGTTAGCAAATGTGACGTCCATCTACAAGAAGGGCCAGAAGGAGGATCCAGGGAACTACAGGCCTGTCAGTCTGGCCTCGGCTCTGGGGAAGGTTATGGAACAGATCATCTTGAGTGCCATCACGCGGCAGGTACAGGACAACCAGGTGACTAGGCCCAGTCAGCATGGGTTTAGGAAAGGCAGGTCCTGCTTGAGTAACCTGATCTTCTATGACAAGGTGACCTGCTTAGTGGATGAGGGAAAGGCTGTGGATGTTGTCTACCTACACTTTAGTAAAGCCTTTGACACTGTTTCCCACAGCATTGTCCTGGAGAAACTGGCTGCTCATGGCTTGGATGGCCATACCCTTCACTGGGTAAAAAACTGGCTGGATGTCCGGGCCCAAAGAGTTGTAAATGGAGTCAAATCCAGCTGGTGGCCAGTCACAAGTGGTGTTCCCTAGGACTCAGTACTAGGGCCAGTTCTGTTTAGTATCTTTATCAATGATCAGGATGAGGGGATCAAGCACACGCTCAGTAAGTTTGCAGATGACACCAAGTTGGGTGGGAGTGTTGATCTGCTTGAGGGTAGGAAGGCTCTCCAGAGGGATCTGGACAGGGTGGATCGATGGGCTGAGGCCAATTGTATGAGGTTTAACAAGGCCAAGTGTCGCCAGGTCCTGCACATGGGTCACAACAACCCCATGCAGTGCTACAAACTTGGGGAAGTGTGGCTGGAAAGCTGCCCAGCAGAAAAGGACCTGGGGAAGTTGGGTGGCCAAGGTGGCCAGTAGCATCCTGGCTTGTATCAGAAACAGTGTAACCAACAAGACTAAGGAAGTGATTATCCCTCTGTACTCGGCACTAGTGAGGCCATACTGTGAATACTGTGTTCTGTTTTGGGCTCCTCACTACAAGAAGGTGCTAGAGTGTGTCCAAAGAAAGGCACAAAAGCCGGGGAAGGGTCTAGAGCACAAGCCTTATGAGGAGCAGCTGAGGGAACTGGGGTTGTTTAGTCTGGAGAAAAGGAGGCTGAGGGGAGACCTTATTGGTCTCTACAACTACCGGAAAGGAGGTTGTAACAAGGTGAGGGTCAGGCCCTTCTCCCAAGTAACAAGTGATAAGACAAGAGGAAATGGCCTCAAGTTGCACCAGGGAGGGTTAGTTTGGGTATTAGGAAAAATTTCTTCACCAAAGGGTTGTCAAGCATTGGGACAGGCTGCTCAGGGAAGTGGTTGAGTCCCCATCACTGGAGGTATTTAAAAGACACCTAGATGTGGTGCTTAGGGACATGGTTTAGTGGCACACTTCGTAGTGCTAGGTTAAGGGTTGGACCTGATGATCTTAAAGGTCTCTCCCAACCTAAATAATTCTATAATTCTGTGATTTTCTTAGCAAAGACTGTTTATTCTAAATATTTGTGCCCTTAGTAGGCATGCTGGTCTCCATGGTGTAGATGAATCACTAGAACAGGTTCTCCAACAGTGTTCCATCAATGAGGCCACATAAATGGGTATTGTGGGCAATATTCATTTCTAGGTTTAAAGACCAAATATTGTCAGCTGAGCTGAGAGCATCTTTGGGTGCAAAACCAGACTATGGCTTGGACTCATGCCTCAGCAGCTGCAATGAGATATCTTTACTGCTCAAGCACTGCATTTTGGCAGAGTGTATATGTAGTGCAGATAACAAAGATCTGCCAGATTCTCACATTGAATCTAGAATTATTTCTTGTTTCAATCATCTCTTTCTTTTCTTAATGGCATCTACTCTGAATCATGGTCTCAAAGCTTTTCATCTGAGTTATTTAAGGACAAGCTGGCTTTTAAGAACTTAGACCAGCTTGCTGCGGTGTTTAAGGCAAATAAGGATTGGGAATTCCCAGAATCTATATGTGATTGAGGGGAGGCAAATGGGTCATGGCTATGAAAAAGTAACATCTCTGTATATAGAGAGAAGCCTTATTTCTAGGTACACACCAACTTTGGGGAGAAATGAAATCTGATATGACATTAAGGCAGGTGATTAAGAAAAATAATTGTAGACAAAGAGCAGAAGGATCCTAAGGAAAGTCTGAAAAGCTGATATCAAAGAGAACAGATCACCACGGATAAAATTGGTTGGCTTCCTAGTGCACATTGCCAGCTGATGTCCAGCTCTTCATCCACCAGTACCCCCAAGTCCTTCTTGTCAGGGCTGCTCTCAATTCCTTCATCCCCCAGCCTGTATTGATACCAGGGGTTGTTCCAACCCAGGTGCAGGACCCTCATGAAGTTCACATGGGCCCACTTCTCAAGCTTGTTCAGGTCCCTCTGGATGGCATCCCATCCCTCAGGTGTGTCAACTGTACCACTCAGCTTGGTGTCATCCACAAACTTGCTGAAGGTGCACTCGATCCCACTGTCTGTGTCAAATTGAAAGTATTCTGTCACTAAGAGTCTTCCTTCAGTGTATTGCAGGAGGAGTTTCCTTCCAGGTTGTAAGGTGAGATTTTGCCTTTCTTCAATAGACAGAAAAGTAGGACTAAGCCGGGAAGAAAAACACTGCTGATTGTTGGACTTAACTTTTGGTCGCTCTTGAGGGAGGAGGGTTGTTTGGTTTTTTTTTGCATAGTGCTATTGCCTCAAATCACAGCTATTTGAACACCAACAAAGAAGCACAGGTTTTTAGTGAGGCAAAGCAGTTTGCTTAAACCCACGTTATCAACATATCTTTTACAAATGAAAACCAAAGTTAAAATTATTTATTACCATATCATAAAAAAAAATAAATAAAAAACTTTAATAGCTATGCTGTAAATTTTAGATTATTTTTATACATTGTTAACTAGCCAGTAAAAAAAAAAATCAGCCTTGGAAAAACTAAAAAAGAAAAAAAAACCCTCAACAATCTTGCAGAGAGCTTCTGAACTCTGTATAAAATGCTAGATTTTTTTAATTTTGAAAGATTTGGGGGTTGAGCTGTAGATGATAGAATTCTTTCTGAACATTTCTGAAATCTCTTGGATTTAAAAATCTTTTCTCCTTATTTTCTGTGCCTTGCTGGAATAGTCAGCTACAGGCTAATTCTTGCCTAATAATATAATTTTATATTCTTTTGAAGTTGAGTTTTTATGTTGTGGAGCAATTTTTTTGTTATACATGTTTTTCAAGAGAAAGCTGTTATTTCTGTAATTTCTGCTTAGAAAGAGAAAAGATATCTTCTTCCACACTTCCCTGAATTCTGATGAAAATTTGAAACAGTCAAGAAAGAGGAATCAACTGAATCTTAGAAAAATTAAGAAGTAGGACCACATGGGAAGAGAAGACTTTCTTTTTCCCTCTCTTGAAGCTCTATTGTATCTTCATCCTAATGTACTTAAATACCAATACGTAATTTCACTGGCCACCACTACGACAACCGCTTACCATTGTGGTAAGAATTTTACAGAAAGCACATAGTCAGGTCTTGCCCCCAAATAACTTTAAGACAAACATATATTAAAGTGCTTTGCTGGGTCAGGGCCAAAACAAAGCAAATGAACAGTTAATTGAAAACACATATCAAAATGGAGAGTGAGGGGGATTTAGGATGCATAAATAAATGGGTGACTTTCAGTTTCTTTCACATCTGGATAATTCCATTGTTGCAGGTGTATTTTTCAGTAATAGCCACCGCTAAAAGATAACATTGCTACTGATATGAATTTCAAAGAGAGATTTTTGCAGAGTATAATTTACAATAGCATTCCAAATTATGTAGAATTTAGGAATATCTTACATCCCTGGACAAGCAAAGTTGCTGAGATGAAAGTAATTTGCTAAAGCAAATGTAGAAATGGCATGAAAGCCAATAGAAATAGTGGGTTGTCATTTCGATTTGGTGGGGTCTTTTGACAAACCATACCAGTTTAGCTAAAATCAATCAGAGTTTTCAGACTTTAGGTGGAAACATTTAGATTTGCTTAGTCCTCAGTTTAGTCCTCTATTTTATTTGATCTGATAATTTATTAAGGCAAGAATTACACCTCCTAAAGTAACTGATTTTATTTTTTTTAAATAAAGTTTTACTCAAATGAGTCAAAAGTGTGAAAACGCTCAAATACCAACTTTCCCACCAGCAAATAGATGTAATCTTCGCAAGGTCTGAACTGCTAAATTTCTAAAATTTATTTCATATAAAGCAACTGCCTTGTTACTCATCCGTAGTTTTAATACTCAGATCTGATATACTGACTCATGCTTCTATATACTCGCCGAGCTGTTCAGCTTGACTGTCCAGATCAACAGTTTGGAGCTTCCTGTCCCCTCCCTGCCCCAACAATTATAGTAAGCAGTAGGTTTGTATCTTCTACCTATCTGTCTGTCCACATGAGTATTTAATGGGGAGATTGTTTTCCTGAGTCATGTAGATGCCCAAGTTTTTCTTCTACCTTACCTTCCTAGCCCTGCAGAGTAATTGCCACTATGGTCAAGACAATCTTAGGAAAAATTAACGGTCTTTTTCCTTTTATTTCTTTGCAGTAGAGGAGAAGCCGATATTTTAGCAAATTCCCTTTCTGCACACTATTCCAAGAGCTCTGTGAATCACAGTTCAAGAAATTCTGATGCTTGATATTTCAGGAGAAACCATTTCCAGGATTTTAATATTACAAACCCTGTTCTTCCCCTTCATTTTTCTGTCTGACCATTTTTATCACTTTAATCAGATTTTATTCAGGTTGTCTCCTCTTGAGTCTTTAAGCTCGGAGCACTGACGATCATCTGAATGCAAAGTTTACTGTGTGACTGTTACTGCTCTCATACTGCAGCTGTAATTTTTTAAATTATAGAAAATATCTGCGAAATATAAATACAGAAGTTAAATTGCAGTGACAGTGGAAATGAGGTCAATATAATAAACCAGCACCACTAAATAGAATGTGAAGAATATGCTAGTGGATAATAACTGATGAAATCAGGTAATTCTGTTCTCGAAGCCATAAATATAAAGATTCTCTAAGTGGCAAAAGTTAAATTTCTCTGTATAATGACTAATAACATTTAGCTACATTTAAGAGGTTAGCTCAGCTGTTAGAGATGTAAATGGAAAGATCCTATTTAGTATGACAGAAGATGGCTAAGACTTCAAGTGCTTTAGGTTTCCTAAGCACTAAACAAATATTGTCTATATACACAGGGCTCCATAAAATCCCATAGAGAACAAAGTGCAACATGAATTAAGAGTTCCTTGAGGTTTGTGAGTGTAGATCACATTGCTCCACACCTTCTGGGGACCAGCTTGTGTTGCCCTTTGCTGTTGTATGCAGCACTGGGTGGGAGGGTAGCATCCCCTTTCCCTACATAATTTACAGTAATTGTATTCAGAAGAGAGAGCAAGGCTGGGACCTCCGGGCACCTGATGTCTGCAGAACAGAAAGGATGATCCCAAGGGTCTGTGGACAGTGACATGTTAAAGGGTCCTGCTTCCTGATTATCCTTGCTGGACAAATGGTCTGGGTTGTCTTGGTTATTTTCTGTCCTGTGGTTTGCCAGGGAAGGGAAGCGGTGTGTATATACAGTGGGGAAGGAAGGGGACACCTCCTGCTCTGGCCCCACCCTGGGATCAGAACGTGCAAGCTTTTGGATCTGGAAATGATAGAGCTCTCCAGGTTCTGTCAGTTTAGATGAAGGGCAGTGTCCAATATATATGAAGTCTTTTCTCTTTACAGCGTTGTCAGCTGATTCAATCCATGCAGGATCTTGAAATGAAATGCTTAAATATTGCTATACTGAAGCAAATGTTTGAAAGAGCAAATAAAACTAAAAAGCCAATACTGCAAACTTTGATTCATGTAAATTGACTCTACCCATACAAAAAGTCTCACTGGCTTCAATGCCTAAAGACTAATTGGGTGACTGAAGATTTGTAGTATCTAGAATTTAACTAGTAATATGAATAACTAGAAATCTAACACCACAGATCAAATGTGCTAAGATATACTTTGATTCCTGAGTTGCTGTGATACATAGACCCTCCAAATAGTTTTGAAACCTTTTGCTGCATACAAACATGTAACAGTTTCTGTCCACAAACTATGCAGAAAAGGTACTGCAGAAGGAAGGAAGCATTGTTTTAGTGATGACGAAAATAAGCCTAGGGAGTAGATAGGATGGTTTTGATGTTAAAATATACAGCAGAATGCTGTCAAAATCTGCTACTACAAACAGGTGAGCTTTGGAAATTGATATAAACTATACAGGAATGAGTATAAGCATCTTGATGTAAGTCTGTCAGTGACAGAATTGATTATAATTTACCACCCCTGTTTAATACATTAGATTTTATCAAAGATCAGCTTTACTTTAGTGTAAAAAATATGGCAGAACCCCAAATTTGACCCCAATATCAAAAGTGACCCCAATATTCTGAGCCAGTTCAGCTATAAATCCCCCTGTCTCCCCCACCTTAGCTGTAGAAAAGGTAAGGATTTGTGCAAAAGTAAGGATTATTAACACCTCTGTACAGGTAGAGAAGGTGAAATACACAGATAGAGTTATTCGCCCAAGGACTTAAAAAGAGAACAAAGGCTTGAGTGGAATATGGACATAGCTGCTTTCCAGTCTGGTCTGTTTGTCAGCGCTAACTAAAGTGTTGTGCAGTTCAGTAGTCACACATAATACTGCCCAGGTCCCAAACCTTGCCATTCTTGCTAAGTGCATTGTATTCAGTTTGCATTATTAGAATATGTATGTTTTGAATTGTACGCAGATTGCACAATTCTGTGTCCCTCGAGCATTTCTGTTACTATTCTTACAAGTTTGTGGAGTGAAAGAGGTCAAATACCAAAATAGTGTATTCTTCCTCTTCTAAACAATAATAAAGAGACCATCTATCAAATTGGCAGGCTCCTATCTTTTGTAGCTGTGTACAAAACACACTCCAACTGAACGAACAGCTGTCAGAGAAGTCTCTTGTCAGCAGGTGGGTTAAAGTTTGCTAATGCATATGCACACGTGCAGGCATTCACATCCTTATCTCGTGAAGATCAATAGCAATATTTCCAAATGTGTTTGCAGTTACGAGTTACTCTGGATGCATTAGCTTTCTTTTGTTCTTTGGCCCACCTGTCTCCTGTTATCTTTTTTTGCAATAGGTTTGCCCACCACGCGAGAAACTTTTCCATGAGCAAAATCTAGAGAGGTAAACAGTATAAGTTATTTTTGTTCTTTTGATTCCTACCGTAAATCTGAGGTGAAGGGTTTGTCCCTAACCATTCTACTGCCACATTTTTCAGGAAGTGTACATTAGCTGGTTTCTGGCTTCTTTTAGCATAGGGATGTCATAAGCCACACATTAATATTGCAATCCGTACCAATCTAGAATAGAGTCCTACTCTTGGATCATTATTTTCTCATGCAATTGTTGTTAGTTCACTAGGTGTATATGAAGTTAATGAAGAAACTAAAACTAGACCTGATGATTCAGAAACATCCACACAGCAAAGGCCATACTGGAGGGAAGTGCATGCGTATGGACTAGGATGAAGGTTCTTTAGGGCAGACCTGATGAACTGCTCCATAAATGTATTCCCAAATCCAGGCCCGGGTAGTTGCAGGTCTTCTTCTGTCACGACGTCTCTTTCATCATGCTCTGAACTGCCCCCCAGGCTTACTTTCCAAAAAATTGATAGTTGGGTTTGTGCTGTCTGCCCTCCGTAAAATACCAACACATCAGTATTGTTACAACTCAAACTATGCAATTCACAATCAATACAGATAGTCTTACCGCCTTCCTGCGTGTATGGGCATTTTTAGGATAGACCTGGTCTTTAAGTTAGACACACTGACAAGCAGGTGCTGTAACACCTCTCCACTGACTGGACAGGGATCATGGTTTGGTAATGCCAAATGCTCAGCAGTCTGACCTGCTCTCTTGGTAGAAGGATTCTCAGTGATGCCTGATAGTAAGTAAGGTGTCTGTGGTAGTTGAACTGAATACGTCCTATAGTCATTACATGAAATAGCCGAAGAGCATCACGCGGTGCAGATAACTTATCTAAGGCATCCTTATTATCCACATATATTTCTCAGTGTATGCAGGCATCACCTGCAGAATCCCAAACCCCTATAACAAGATAGTGCCAGAATGCTAAGAATCACGCCATTGAAAAATAAATTAAAAGCATAAACACATTCATTCCTACAGTTTGGCATAAATATTTTTTTTTTCAATTAGACAAGATGTTCTGAGTAGCATAAATCCCTTTTATAGTTCTGTTTGGTTTGGTACTTAATCAGTTACTTTCCTGAGCAGTGAGTGCTCAACATTTAACTTTTTAACTTTCTTCTCAGATAAGTGCCATCAATTTGCAAGGTGATTTAGAATGCAAATCATGAATAGTGTTCAATAATGCTAGCACTAGGCCTTTATGAATCAAGACCCTATAAAACTTCGTCAATATCTGTATTAAACACTTATTGACTGAATTTTTACAGAAGCTTTATTCACAAGGGGCTAGTGTTCCCATTATGAACCTAGATCATTGGGAAAGGCACAGGCATTGGTTTGTACTTTCCTAATGATTATCCTTACATATATAGGCATTATAACTGGAATAAACAGATACATACACACATACACACACAGATGTGAAAAATCTGGTTGTCAAATCATGCCAGAAGAGGGCAAAAGATCATATTTTCTGAATCATTATAATAAAATCGCATTAAAAATTGCAAGGAAAAGCCAAAAAAAAAAAAGAAGCATTTATAATACATTTTAAAAATTGAAATTGGAAGAGTAAGCAATAGCACAAGAAACAACAGACCAATTACCTGTCTGCAAAGCCTGTTTTACCATTTTGTGAATGTTTACTTTTCCTTGATTCAGAAGCCTGGATATTAAAAATCCTAATCTTGTTGAAGTTAGGGGAGCTTTGCCTTTGATTTCATTGGTAGCAAAACTTCCCCTTGTGTGAAACCAAAAGAGATTTGATTAAGATCTAGCTCACCAACACTCTGTGTTAAGTTTATCATACAAAGGCAGTAATGTAGTCAATAATGAAAAACATAGCAGATCCAGATAACCTAAAAATCCCGAACTGCAAATTGAGGATATCATTCAGGACTACTTAAATTTTAAATATAATGTTTTGGGGTTTATTCTTTAGCAAAAAAAAAAAAAAAAAAAAGATGCCTTCCCAACTTACTTGTCGATGGGCAGGAGAGAAAGCTTCATAAGTGGCTTTATGCCAATTTAGACAGCTCAGGGTTCAGAGAATCTCTGAGAAGCAGGTTAATCCAGCTTTTTAGTTGTTTTACTATGTAATATCAACATAAAACAGCTGGATCAGGATTGAACAGCTATTTAAAAACTATGGAAAATTGTTTATTAAGGATTTTTCATCATTACCCCAGCTTTATGGTAGCTTAAAGTCCCCCTGAGCATAACAAGGCAATTCAGGTTTAAGGTGTTGCTTGATACAAATACAGTCAGCCAGCTGGAATCAAATCCAAACCTCTAATAACTACTTACTACAATGGTGTCAAATTAAAAAAAAAAACAAACCAAACCCAGAGCCTAACACTTTCATAAAAAGATGTTTTTGACTGCTAAACCCAGCTGTTTTATAGCTTGTCCAAATATTGCCTTATCTATGGGCTACTGTGACTCTTCCACAGAAAGATCATCAAAGATGTTGCCCTTATAGAACAACTGTATTTTCTAAAACAATGCTACATGAAAGATGTCTCAAGAAAAATACACACTTTGATTTATGTATATTTTGCAAATTCTAGCAATTTCTTTGATTTATTCATTAAAGAATTATTGAAAACCTGTTAGAAAGAAAAATAATAAATTAGATGTTAGTGTTTTGATAAATGAACTATTCTTTGTTTTGACAAAATAATTGTTCAGTAAAATTTTCTCTTCAATATTATCTAAAATTTAAATTGTATTTTAAATTTATTAAATGTTAACATATTTAAAAAAATAAAGCACTGTTGATTTTGTAAAATTGTTCAAAATTATTTTGTTCAACTTGAATTTTTTTTTCACTTTGTCAGTGTATCAAAATTTTGTTTCCAAATGCATCAATGATCTTTTCCTTGATGTTATGGAACTGCTACTATATTAAAAATGAAACAAAACAAACCAACCAAACAAAAAAACACAAATCTACCCAAACTTATCTATAGTTAAAATGAAAAACTGAATCTAAACTTCATTTTCAGCCCCAGGATCTATCAAGTCTCTGCATGCTATCTACTGTTTAATATGTGTCAAATAAAAGGACTTCACAAGTCATCTCTATAGCTTGTCGTATGTGCAATCTAATTTGATGTATATATAGTAGCAGAGTATCCTGTAGCAAGAAGAAAACTTTTGACCTTTCCTGCTTTTGGAGAATACATAGAGTTGAGGATTCATCCGAATTGTTCCGGGTACATATGACATGATGTATGGTGCTAGAAGTATTCCTTACTGCAGCAATCAGGATGCTTTTATCAGTCAGTGGCCATAGACTGACTGACCTTAACTAACCCAGTTGTTTAAGGGCAATACGTGACCCAAAAATGAACTTCTTTGCTATGAGAGCAACTAGTCTGCATGTGAAAAGGTTTGCTTTAGCTCTGTTCAATTTCTGTTTAGAGGCTCAGGTCAGCTCTTATTTTATCTGCACCCATTCAACCGTTCATATGAACTATGTTCTAGCTCTAGAAGTAGAAAAAAACTTCATCTCTTTGGCTTGTAATAATTTGGTTGTGCTCGGTATGTAAATTACCTACTGCGACCATAATTAGATGGTCAACAACTCTTATGGAGAAAAGAAGCATTCAAATTGCATCTATTTGGTGAAAAATAAGTGTTGCTCAGCAGAAGCTATTTCACCTACTCACCCCATGATTAAAAACTTGCTGGTTAAAGATTTAAATGGGTTTAGGATTGGCATGGTGTCACCATTGTGCAAATCCTTTGTTAAATATTAAATAACAGAAAAATGTCTCAGGGTCACGCAGTGTGTGATTTATGTGACAAAGCCCTTATGGGCTGTGTTTGTCAAAGGCAACTCATAATTCTAGATTGTTTCGCTGAATAGCAGAGAATATTTTTGTTGTGGTGGTGGGTGGGAAGAGATTTGTTTTCTCGCTATATTCAGTGTGGTAAAGATTTCTCTCTGTCTTTAGACACCTTTCACATGAAGAAGCCAAGCCCTGGGGCTAAGCAAAAGAGATGGGGAGGGATGGGTGCCCCTCCCTTGCATTAAGCCACTGCTGATAACGGCTTTTTGATATATGCATGGTCTGGGACTCAATTAGATTGTCAGATAAAAGTAATAAAAATATGTCATTTTTCTAAACATTTTTTTATGTGTATAACAGTCAGAAGCTGTTTAAAATCTGAAGACTGTAGGCCATGTGGACTTTTTGAAAGACTTGCATATGTGTATAACTTCATATCATCTCAGAATTATTCTTCTGGGACTTTCTAAACAATTGTGTCCATATAAATCCCTATTGCTTTGTTAAAAAATATATATGTATATAAAAAGTAGGTAGTAATTTCCTTCCTCCACCCCCTCAAAAATATATATATAAGTTACAGCCAGAAATTATTGCTTGCATTCTGTACTCTAGGAAATACAAAGGCAAATTCAAAAAAGACCTTGTCTCCTTTCTTTCTCTAAAACACAATTTATTGCTTTAAATCATAAAAATAAAACAGTCAAATGTTGCATAAGAGACCCTCAGCAGAAATAAAAGAAAAGAAAAGGCAAAACTGAACTTCCCATAAACCCAAATCCCATACAGCAGAGCTTTCTACAAGACCATAATTAAATAATCCCTGAAGGACTTGTGGAGGAGGGGATAAGAATACATAAACTTTCCAACATGATGAAAGAAAAGACCCTGTTATTATTATTTGATTTTATTTTTTAAGGAAAGAACTAAAAAATATGTACTTAAGGTGGTCTACATGTGAAAACTATTCCATGCTGAGCAAGTATCCATACAAGTCTCAGCCTTGATACACAATAAACCAGAAATTAAAAGATGTCTTTGTAACTTGAAGTCTGCAAGTAGACTGTGGCATTGTTTTAAAAAGTGCACATCTTTAGCACGAGACAAAGGCCTTCAAGTGTGCAGCAGGGCTGTTACTGCAGTTCCAAAGCAGTTCTTCAACAAATTTTTCCTCGAGTCTGAGATCTGAGATAAGGTGGTGGAAACTTCCAGCAGAAGGTCTATTTTTCAGGAGGTTCTTCACTGGAGGGGAGACTTGTTTCTTAAAAAAGGAGAAGAGTCACATACCTGTGCAAGGCCACCAGTGCAGACAGGCGATTAGGTAGAAAGAGTGACCAGGGAAAGTAAGGATTTCTTACAATCATTTTACTTTCCCAAATGAAAAAAACAAACTATCAGTGAAGCATTTTATTATGAGCTTTTTAAATTGTCTTTTGTCATTTTCCTTCAGGAAGGTTCACTTTTGATGAAATGGTTTTCCTCAGAGAAGTATCTCACTGGGAAAACATTTGGACCATTCCAGTCTTATTTTGCAAAGTAAAATGCTGATAAAGTCTTCTCTCTGTTAAGCCTCAAACTATGGGAATCACCCCTCCTTACATAGGTGATACCAAAGCATCTGATCTTCTGTAAACACTGGTCAGCATTAGAACATCTGGAAAGGGGGAGGACACTCCAAAGGAAATCTAACAGGGTGATTTCCATTTTTTGGCAATTTTTAACGTACAGATTTAAGAACACTACTTTTTGTTTTGGTTTGGTTTGTTTTTTTTCTTTTTTTTTTCTTTGAGGAGGATGATACTCCCATTTTAATTGAAACCCTGCTAAAGGAATTGTCTCTTATTTATTTGGGACTAATGGAGAATATGGAACTGTGTTATGGTTTTGCTTACAAATCTTTCCAGTAAGCACCCCTAGTAAAGGAGGGATTAATGTTTAATTGCACAGATGACTAATGTGCAAAAAGTTGCTTTCTGGTGATATTCTTCACTATAAAGTTGGAAAAGTTATCATATACAAAATAAAACATGACCCCAGAGTTTATGCAGGCAGGGAAGATTCAGGTTTAGTTCTGTCTGTCGAGCGTCAGAATTTCATTAATGTCTTGCCTGGGTCTTCTAATATAATGATAAATCCCATTTGTATGTTTTGCATCTGGGTTTGAAATTATGTTGATAAAACTGCTTATGACTTCATTGACTGGTACTAACTAAATTTATAAGTTGGTCAGTCAAAGGTGGGAAGTTGCAAAGGGACAAAGACAACGGAAATACATTTTCTTTATACTAAGAAGGGCTTCAAGCTGCAGTGAGGAAGCAGCTTTCTTATGGGAATAAACTGAATTGTGTCAGATTCTTCATGAAATGCCCAAACTTCTAACCTTAGTAGGATTGACTGATGGCAATCTGTCATTTTGCCTTTCTGCCAAATCATCTCTGGCCATGTGAGGCCTGGATGACATACAGAAGTATAGGACCTGAATGTCTGGTGAAATCCAATAGGAGTCCTCAAGCCATAAGTAAGAAACTGGATTCTATATGTTCTTCCTGTGGTCTGGTTCTCAGCCCACCTCCACCCAGCCTTATTATCACAAGGAGTATCCATGGACACTAGGAACAGGAATAGTATGTTGTTTTTCAAACAATTCTAGAAATCCTGTCCTTTGTTTACCCTTTCCTGTTCAACACTGTGTGACGCCACAGTGAAACACACAGTGATCATGAATGACAGTCAGGAAGTACAACTGATCAAAGGCAGTAGTGAATCTGGGTCATCTGTCAGGATCCAAGATGGCTCCATAGCAATGGAAAAGTAAATGAACCCTTTAAAACTCTTCTGACCTTAATAATTGAAGGTACAGTAAATCCAAATCAGACTATGTGGACAGTTTTGGGTTTTTTCCCCGATAGCATCCTTTTAAACTACATATGAATACCCCAGATATACATATAGCGGTCTCAGTTTTAGCCCCAGCTAAATCTGGTTTAATTCCAGGATTTTTAATTTAAAAGAAGTTGTTTCTGGAGGTACATTGGAGCAGCTGCCAGTGGAAAAATCACACAGCAAATTGAGAAGCATGCTGAAAATAAGTATTTGTTCCTTGGTGTAACTGTGCTGCTTTGCTTAAGCACGATATTGTTACACTGTATGGAGTTTGAGCTGGAATGAAAATGAATACAATTCATCTCCAAATTAGAGGCAGTACCATATGTGTTGTCAATTTATCAGTACACCAACAAAATTGAAGTGTTGAATGGAAGTGGCTCAGTGACTGTATGAGGCTGTAAGAGTCAGCAAATACTGCAGATAGCTGACTCAGCCAACTTCTTCTTGACACATCTCTATCTTTAGAATTATTGACACATCTCTAGTCATATGGAACTGATATTTAAATGTTGCCCTACAGTCAGGCACACATAATGGCTACAGAATTCATGCCTCTGGGTAGGCTGAAGAATTTGAGGAGAGAGCATTATGACACAAACTGTGTTTTTCCTCCCTGTAAGGCCTGAAAGGGATTGTAGTCAATTCTCCATTCTAATTGGCAGATCAATTTTAATGAATGGCCTAAAGTTATAATAAACCCCCTATTTTGCATTACTTAATCATGAAGGTATCTATTTGCTCCCAGATTAGCAGTTTCTACCTGTCTCTTAGCTGTGGTTCTTTGTTTTGTTTTGTNAGAGGAGAATAAAATGTAGCTGTATTTGTTTAATATTTCATTGCTTAACATTGTGTTATGCTATAGCAAGCTATGTTACATGAGTTGATGAGAGCAAGAAACAGAGCAGTGCAATATAGTTTAAAAAAGAAATTAAAAAATCCCCAAGGTGAAAGAGGTATGAAGAAGCCCATTACAAACCCAGACCAACTTGGCAACTTTCCTGTGCTGACATCTTTAACTATCCTCTCACTCCCCTCCTCCTCCACTCAACAAATGCAGAAGAAACACAGGCGTGTAGGGCCAGATTTCTAAGATGTTAGATACCTAACCTTTTAAAATGTGATCCATAACTCCCACTATTGTATTTCCTTTTCAAATTCATTTTATAGCAACCATGACTCCCTCAGAACCTGCTTAGTTGTTTCATAAAGGCCACTTAGAGACACCATGTAACTCTAGTGACTCACCACAGTGCCTTTTCAAGGCAGAAAAATCATGACACACTGCTCGTATATATAACACAGTTCCATATTACTGATTTTAGATTTAATTTTCTTGGCTAGGGCTGAGTTATTGGATGGACACCATGGGATGCCAAACGTACAAATTGCCTTGCAGCTCAAGAGTCTATGAAGAATCCTGACTGAAGTGTCTACGACTTTCTCAGCCCACATGAACATTTGGGGACCTGCCAAGCAATCCAAAGATGTTCAAGGCAATATATGAATATGTTGAAAATTGCACTGTGGGAAGAAGTGCTAGTACAGAGAGGGGCAAAACACACACAGCAACCTCCCCAGGGAAACCAGAGCTGGAAAAGATACAAGATATGTATATTCACAAGCTACCAGTAGACTCTCTTTCCTGTGCCCTTCAGGTCTTTATCTGCTGTGAGCTCAGTATTGTAGTCTCCAGCAAAATGAAATTTTTCTTCCCTGCTAAAAACGTTACTTTGGAATTAAAGAAAATGGGTTCACCTAGTAAAGCACAGTGTATGTATAAAAAAGAGCAGGTAATCCAGCTAAAAGTGTAGCTGGTTGAGAACAGAAAAGACACTGTTTTTCCATCACAATTTCCCATGCAAACCTTCATCTGCAGTGGAGGTGAGTTTTACCAGGCTTATGAACTTATACTGAAATACACCCCAAGAAACGGCGCTAAGTTAATTAAAAAGTGACAATTTTATTTGCAAAGATAGAGAACAAACTCTTTTAGTTCACAGCATTGAATCACGTCAGCAATTGTTTCAAATAGATTTTTCTTTTTATTTTATACCCTTTAATGTAGTCTATAAAATTAGATTGGGGGGATTTTGTTTTGTCTTCTTAGTCTGGGACTGGTCATCTACTTGCGTAAATGAGAGCGAAAACAAATGTTAATGTGTACCAGTTGAGAACTGGGCCCAAAACTGCAATTCTCAGCTTCTTTGATGTGTTAATATCGAACTGCCAAATGCAAACCAAGATCATATGTCATTTTTCAGTACCACGATTTGTCTGTAAACTATCACAGGGGAAATATTTATGCTAAGGTATTTAGTTTAATATCATGCTTTTAGTCTAGGTTAATGGAAATAGTGCACTCCCTCACCGAAATGTATATGTGACTCCTATACTAATGAAAGAAAGAGACTTAAACACACTAATTACAGTAGGGAGTATTGCACAGGTAGCTGAGATACAAGCTCCTCTACGCAGATCTGCCAAATGTAGCTCACACTTGATCTGCCACACTGTCAGGTTGTTGCTGTACTAGTGCTCTGCGAGGTGAGCGGAGATGAGACTCTGCAGTAACGAAGGACCAAACGTTCACCTCGCAAAACCCAGACCCAAGTCACAGGAAAATTGTAAGGACCACAATCCAGATGTAGCATAAGCAGTGAGAGTTGTTAATCTATATGTTATTCTTCATTTTAAAAATGTGCATTGATAACTCTGTGGACATAAGAATTAATAATTATGACAGTCCTTCAACTGTCAGATTATAAAGGAGATAGGTAACTCCTGTATTTATTTTCCTTTTTTTNTTTTTTTTTTTTCATAGTCAGTATGATATTAGGGCCATATTTTCAAACCTTGTTTTGCTATCATGCAACATATGGAATAAAATCATGATATTGAAAACCAGGAAAATCTCCCATCCATTGGTAAAATATATAAGAACAAGACAAAGACATAATAATACTTCCTCTAGGATACCATCCTACTTTTCTGAAATCAGTCCATCTTAACCAGAAGTTGTGTCTTCATATCTAATAGTCCTGATATTTCTTTTTCTTTTTTTTTTTTTCTTCCTAGTCACATTGGGGACTTATTTGAACATCAGCAGCAACCAGAATGAGTTGTGCTTCTGAGTTTATTCACCATATACATACTTTTGTTTGTCTAAATCCCATACCTACTCATTTTATTTGCTGCTGTCTGGTTTCTGTATCATCAGAAACAAATTGTTTTCTGTGCACCTTTCACATGCCACCTATGATTTTACAGAGCTTTATAAGATCCTTCTGCCTCATCTCTTTTATGGGTTGAACACTCCTAGTCTATCTTTCCAGGCACAGAAGTCTTTGATTTCCCATGTCATTCTTCCCTATACACTCTTCCTTGTTTTTCTGAATGTTAAATATTCCAAGCTTTACTAAAAATTGCATGCATATATTTACAAAGCTAAATGTACTTTACAGGATCTTTTCCAAGACTTCACTAGGAATCTGTTTCTCAAATAATGCCGCATTAAGATAAACATTATCATATTCATCAACTGTTTGATTTCTTTTTGATTCTGTATAATTGAATAGATCTAATTAGGTTGCAGAATACTGATCATGCACAGATCATGCTATAATTTGTAATGTAACTGGACAACTGTTAGAAATTAGGATTGGATTAAAAAAAAAAACAACAATCCTCCAGGATTAGGCAAATGAGATCAATTTGAAAATCGTGTCCAAGTAATGCAAGGTGGAGTACAGGAGATAACCTAAAGAATAAAACAGATCTCCAAGCAGAAGAAGAAATTTGAAAAGTGAGCAGTGATAACGCCAAAAGGTGTATACATGGGTGATGATGAACAAAATTCTGCGGTGTCACACAGCAGTGAAAATGTATGAGTGTGATTTTGGTCAGCCTTTATGAAGGGCATTATACCTTTGAGGTATCGAGGCAAAACACCCTTTTTGTGTGCACTAATGCAAACCTTGCTTAAAGCAGTTTGCTCAGCTTTGTGCACTTCATTACCAGGGGGATCCTGGA
The DNA here is from genome assembly GCA_008711295.1 of Anarhynchus alexandrinus. Taxonomy (NCBI): domain Eukaryota; kingdom Metazoa; phylum Chordata; class Aves; order Charadriiformes; family Charadriidae; genus Anarhynchus; species Anarhynchus alexandrinus. The sequence goes on along the minus strand of VUYV01000055.1, from coordinate 1,666,354 downwards.
TCATGGAGGGAATTCAGTTAGATAAATTTAACAGTAAAGAAAAAACAAAGGTTGGCTAAGACACGAGTAAATAGAGATGGAAGGGCGGTTAGCATGAAAACCATCTACTAATTGATGAAGGCAATATTAGCACCCAGAAGAAAAATAATAATTTAAGATGGTACAGACTTCTTGGTAATGGGATCCATTCAGCTGCAGCATAATTTCATAAGGCAGATCACCTGTGATAGTTACAAAGCAGACTGGCCCAAACACCAGCAAATGTATTCTCAGGAACAATGCTGCAGTGGCATGAAAATACGTATTCCAGCTTTACCTCCTGTATTATTATCCACAGTCTGCCTCCTTCCCATAAAAAATAAATAGCCTCCATATCTCAGAACAAATGGATCCCAGATTTTTCACAAGGATTGAGGTAGTTCACTGAAAAGCTCTCATTTCCCTTCTAGAGAAAAAAGAATTGGAGGGTGCCCACGACGAACTGAGGTCCTCTTTATTTTCTGCCCGTTGTCATCAGAAGTAAATCATCTTGGTAGGGAAGCAAACTGGGAGTCTAATACTCTGTCTAGAATCAGCTTTCTACCTTGGCCTGATAAACTTGCTCACTCCTCCAGCATCCACTCAGTGTCAGCTCTCAGGAGCCGAGTAGGAAATTGCCTCCTTGACATGAGGCTGCAATGTGCTACCAAAGTCTTCTCTACAGCGTCACTGACATGCCTTTCATTTTAAAATGGTTCCTGGAGATTACACCTCAAAGTACCTCGAGGTGGAAAGAGAGTTAACATTTAAATGGCTATAAACATTCTAGTTACATATAAATATCGTCTAATATATCTTCCTCGGTTCCCTTTTGCCTACCACGCTGCATCTTTTTCTCTGCTGAGGTATGCTACAGACATTTCTACCAGAGGGAGAAGTATGTTGTGTCAGTAGCCAATCTAACCACCTCCTGCCTTGAATCTTCCCATAACCAGCTTTCAGGGCCCCACGCAGAACAAAACCCCGTAGCGGGTCATCACTTCTTTCTCCCATATGTCCACTCTTCACTGTGCTCTCCTTTTGTCGTAGAGGCACAGAGAAAAATGACAGCCATGGAGGGAGAGGGGTATCAACTGCTGTGGATAAATCAATCCATCACAAAAAAAAAAAAAAACAATTCTGCCATGAAACTTAATCACTAAAGGTCATGTCGGGGAGTGAGGAACAGATTAAATTAGCATAGTATTAGGTATGGAAAATGATTTCTGTCAAAATCATCTTTACCACAATTATAATATGTTAATTACGTATTTCATTAAGGAAGTTGATTATGGTTCACAGATGAAATCATGCAGACGAAGACACCTGGAAGGAAGCACTAGAGCCTGAAACCTCTTCTCTCCCTCTCTCTCTCTCTCTCTCACACACACACATGCATGCGCGCGCACACACACACACACACACACAATTAGGTACATGCACTCTTATGTAGAAAAGCTTTTCCCAAAATACTTCAAAGATTATTAAAGTGCAGCTGTGTCGGGTTAGGGCAGAAACTCGGAGAAATAAAGGAAAGCGTGGTAGGGTACATTCATTTTCCTTCTATCAGTACTTAGAATGAACTGTTCGTTTTAAGACTATAACATCCTCTGCCTCTGGTGACATATTGGTGGCATCTAGTACTGTGGGTAAAGGATTTCAGCACTGACTAATGAGACGGTGGCTGTTCGTTTTTTACAGGGAAGAGACCATTCGGCAAATTTTAGCCGAGCTATTTGAAAGAGATATCATCAACCATATGAATGTCATACAATATCTTGCCCTTAGAAGTGGTTGCAGTTCATTTACAGTGAGTTTGGGTACTTGGGTATCATGAAAAAGTTACATCAATCAGCAATTACTTATACAATTTCTTAGCCTTCTTTTCCAAATAATTGTTTGAATTGTTTGCTCTGTTTAATGAATAGAGCAAGATCTTTAGTGATTTGAAAACACAGCCTCCTTGTTTTGGCTAGAAACAATGCAGCTGAGTCTCATACCCCCATAAACGCTGAGAGACGGAGACAGGAATTTTCACATGTGTATGAGTCTGTGTATGTGTGTGTGGTGTGTGCGTAAGTGCGAGACAGAGAGGAGTTGTAGCCTACATAAGAAAGGACTAATTTTATTCAATTCTGACTAAAGGAGCGGCAGAAGTGGAATAAATGGGGTACTCAGAGCAAGGAAGGGAGGAGATTATATGTATCCCTCCAAAAAAAGGTCCTAGAGATGCCCCTGGGAATGAAAACGTCTGAGCCTCAGTCAAATATAATTACCTCATTCTCATATTTCCTAGTGAGTGAGAATGCATCAATGCTTGTGTGCCCTTGTGCTGATAGATTTTGCCACACAGAATAATCATTGTTGGAATTAAGCATAATTGTCAAGAAAGACTTGGTCATCATGAGAGAGACTGTCTCATACAACTGTCCTTTTGCTTTCCAACAGTAATTACTTTAGTAATTAATCTCTGTCATTTAACTGTATTACATTTTGAAAAGAGAAAATGGAAGAAAGACCGGTTTCTGACTAATTTACATCACAGTTTAAAATCCTAGAATAGGGTGAATCAAATGTCAAATTTAGCCCTTTCACAGATTGCTAAAATTGTCTCTTCCTAACATCTAGCACAAGCACGAATGAAGTTAGGTTGCTAAAGTCATCTTCATAATATCTGCGTTGCTTGAAAGTTTCCGCTTCAAGTCTCTTTGTTGTAGGTAAAGGAGGACAACACACAGAGCAGGAACCCTGGTCAGAAAGGGATGAGCCACTGCCTACTGAAAACGTCATTTCTGCTGCTAGTCATCGTGGTAGGTGCTGCTCACCAGCCATGCAGCTCTTGTCAATGCCAACGTCACGCAGTAGTTGCCGTGTTTTCAAAAGCAGCTGCTGACTGTCGATGTTGTCAGTGTTTTTAGTGAGCCGTGTTGGTGAGGCAGAAGTGCGAAGCATGCATCATTTCAGTTACACTAATGCCCAAAACACTTCGGAAGTTGAGTCTCAGAGTGGGCCTGTGCCAATTTCATCAGCATTTTTGCACTTTAAAATATTTTAAACCAGCTTCAGTCCTTTTCAACCCTTTGAAAATGTTTTCCTCTGCAAAGAAAGGTTATATGGATGACAACAGTCCCTTAATTCCTACTCCCAGAGAAAAGGATCAGCTCAAGGGTTTCACTGTTATAAACAATGACTGTAAAGTCAGGCCCCAGATGCATTCCAGGATGTACCTCAGAAAGACAAAAATCTTGTTTATTTTGGAAACTGATAAGGGTATTATTTTTTGTGATTGATCATTTGCACTGTTGCTGGTCTTCATAGGAGCCTGACTTGAATAAGGCTTGCAGGATTTGACCTACTATCAGCTCAAAACCATATGTAAGCCAGGTAAGGTATTGCCATGGATATATTACAGTCAAATATTAGGTATTGCACTCAAAGCCAACACGCTTGTGAAAGAACTGCAGGGTTTACAACAAAAGCATGAAATCTGCCACGGTCTGAGGTTCTGAGGGTATGACCTTATAAAGATGATCAGATATTGGTCCAAAGCCAATTCCTCTCCTTTCACCAA